>PVKB01001540.1:0-283361 GCA_004027205.1 Ctenodactylus gundi | reverse complement strand
GCAATGGACATCATGAGTCATTTCCTAAGCTAGTAAGCAAGAGAATGTGACTTGAATTCTAGCTGTTGGATGAAATAGCGATCTCACAGCAATGATGGTGTCTGAGGTGAAACAGAAGCTGCCTCAGGGACAGGGAGCAGCACGTGCCTACTATTCCCGCCATGGCATCCATCCATTTTCACTCAGCCATTCTTTAGAAGTAGCCTGATCCAAGATGGCATCATTGAAGAGCCCAGGATTTTCCTAAGCCTTACTTTCTGACTGGCATATGGATTTTTGAAAGCATTTACTCAACATAGAACCTTAAAATCATACTTCCTGAGGTACTAAGTAAGCGCTTATTTTATTTGTTACTTACCAAGAAAGTGCTTTCCTGGGTCAAGATGAGAATACCTTCCACATCCGATTGAGGGCCTTATTATCAATAAGATTGTACAACACAAACTATACTGGCTGCTTTGAATATTGTGTGTGTAGTAGGGCTGTGTGTCTTCACATTTTACACCTTGCTGCTTGTCTCAGTTATTATTTCATTGCTGTGACTTAATATCTGACACGCACAAATTTAGGAAAGGAAAGGTTTATTTTAGCTCAGAGTTTCAGAAGGTCACAATCCATTCAGGTGCTGCCTTCAGCAATCAAAGTACATGGCAGAGGCAGAGGTGGAGGCAGCTTCTCAGGACATCACAAACAGACAGGCAAGTGAGACTCTTCGAGACTAGTCCAAGTCCCAGTCTTAGTCTCTCCTGCATCCGGGTATCGAAGGTGTGGCCATACACACCCTTAGTCTTAACTCACAAGCCTTTAGTCTTAATTCACATGCCCTTAGTCTTAACTCACATGCCCCTAATCCCAACAACTGCAATCCACCCGTCCAGGCCAGACCGCAATCCACTAACGTTACATGGCTCCATAGACAATCCATAACATTAAAATACATGAGACTTTTGGGGGACACTCCAAATCCTAACCACAACACTGCTGATCCATTTTGTGTCTTTCCCCAGACCAGAATCACCTGGGTTGATGGTGGCGTCATTCTTGAGAGGGAAAACCAACCCTCCTCTGTGAGTGAACTGAAACCGTCAGGCACGCTTATGGTTTTGTTCAGTTCATTTTGTTTTCCTACTCAACCTCAGATACAGGTATTTTGGGTAGAATGTATTTAAAGAGAACCTGAAGAGTCTGAAGACAATAGTTGCAATGGAAAAGCCAGGAAAGCCACAGTGAAGTAAAGAGTATTTGGAGTCCAGCGCCAAAGACTTGAGTGCACATTGAAATTTTGAGTAGCTGTCAGGATTGCTCACTGGGGCTGATTCTAAAGCCACTGTATTTAATTAAGAATATATGACAACATAGCATCAGGGCAACGGTTGAAAAACTTGATTAAGTTTCTCCAAAATGTGTTTGGGGATTTCCAGGAACGTTCTTTAAATGTATTCAAATTTTGATGAAGCAGGCATCTTCATAGTATTGGTTCTTATTTACTTGGATATAATTCTTTTTAATTTGTGCTTCTTTAATATATATCAGCAATATTTTATAATTTCCTTCATAAAATTTTGCATATTGTTAAGATTTATTTTATGAAATTCATAATTTTTATGTTGGGATTGGTATCTATTTTATATTATTTTCCCTTTACTTGTGTGTAGAATTGCATGGCACTTTTGATTCCTAATTATAGCTTTACTCTGATTAATTCCAATACTTTACATATGTAAATAATAATGATTATTATTTTTTCCAATATTTTGCCTCCTTTTTTCCCTTGGTTTGATGCATTGGCAGAAAAGAGACATGCAATACTATTATGAAGGGGATTCATGATTTGTTCTTGATTGTGACTATTCAGACAATGAGCATGGTAATTGTTACAGGCTTTATCACTTAAGAAAGACATTACTTCTTCAGTTTCTCAGGGGAATGTTTTTATCTTGAGTGGATGTTGAATTGTCTCAATAACTTTTTCTGCATTCAATGAGATGATCATGGGACTTAGCTTGTTTATATGTTCGTGTGATAGAATTCAGTAATTGGCTTATTTGTTAACTTTTCTGTTAATTTTCTCCTGATATTTGATCCTCT
This sequence comes from Ctenodactylus gundi, assembly GCA_004027205.1. Classification (NCBI taxonomy): domain Eukaryota; kingdom Metazoa; phylum Chordata; class Mammalia; order Rodentia; family Ctenodactylidae; genus Ctenodactylus; species Ctenodactylus gundi. The sequence continues at coordinate 281,273 of PVKB01001540.1, read as the reverse complement.
TCACACCTCATTGGACTCATCTGTCACATCCTTTCGGGGTACACACTGGAGGGTCACCTGCCATTCTTCCTTTTTACACTGAGCTTGCAGTACGATAAACTGACACCAAACACATTTGTGCAGTCTTGTTTTTCTGGCCTTGAGATGACTAGTGAAAGATGCATCTGACCCGTGAATATTTGATACACTTTATGTAAACTGGGGCTGATGTTCCTTTGGAGCAGGAGTTTATCCTTAACTCTTACTTTTGACATATTTTGGAATTATATGGGCCTTCTAATTCTCTTCAATCTCAAGTTTTGGACTCTTCACTGTCTCGAAGTTGCGGCCAGATCACTGCTTTCACTGCTACGTTGTGTGCAAGACTCTCCCCCTCAGTGCTCAAGTTTCTTTGCAGAGAGGCCTATTCTGCCTTCTGCACCTCTGAGAGAGCTGAGGGTCTCTCCTCAGTTTGCAACCTCTACACTGCCAAACGCAAAACTTTCAGAAACCTGGCTCAGCCAACATCTTCAAAGGCAAAGTTGATTTCTATATTGTGCCTGCCTTCATAAAGTCGCACTTTCACTTTGGTTTGGTCTTCTGAGCATTTAAATATGCATTTCTGTTTCATCCAGCATGTTTAGTTGATTTTTGTCAAAGGTTGATCAAGGTATTTAGATGCCTTAACTCTAGTTAACCTTTCACCCTTCCACATTTGATTGTAAGAATAGCTACATTCTTAGTATTCCTTCAGACCTTTTCCTCATTTTTTTCTTTTTTTCCTAGACACTGCCTTAGTGATTTCTAGCAACGTCTCAAAAACATTAACCGTGTCTCCTTGCATTTTCTTCACAGCACATGGTAGGCAACGTAAGTCAGAGCGCTTTGAAGCATGTGCTAAACTTTAGGGCAGGGATGGCTGATGGAGACTGGAAGTGAGCCCGGGGAATCAGGCTGTGGGCTGCGGTGGAGAAGCTTCAGGCAGATTATTTCATATCTTTAGAGAGGAATGAAAGTAAATGATTCAGAGTGGAATTTTAACTATAGTCTGTTAGCCTGGTCACATGTAACTTAATCAGTTAATCAGATTAAATCTTTATATTTCAAACCCATTTCACTATCCTGATTCTAGAATAAATCTTTAAATGCATTTTGACTATAATTTCATTTCTTATCAATTCAACTTAATGCCTCAGGTGTAATATAAAATGATTTTAGGTATGTGGGCCTTTAAAGAAAATGCTCCTATTTGAAATTTAACTTTGTTTCACATAACTTGGTTAAAGGCAGCCATGAAGGCTGCAACTGCGGAGGAGAAAAATTATCTGGGACTCTAGGAGGGAAGCCCTGGGATCAGATGCTTTCTCCTTTGCTGACAAGTTGAATTCCTAGGGCATGACAGTCTCCTCTCTTAAGATTTAGTTTCCTCACATATTAAGTGGAGACCACATGACGATCTTTCTAGCAATTTTGATTAGCATAAACATTACCAACATGTGATGCTTTTGAATGTTGAATCGATTCATTTTCCTGCTTGAAATATTTTAATGTCTAGTCATTGTACTTAGAGTGAAATGAAATATCCTTATGAGGAGTATGTACAGCCTGGTTCCTTTCTAGTTCCTCCGTGTCTCGACACTCCCCCAAGGTCACAGTGACCTTGGGGTCCTCACAGCAGGTGTGATGTGTATCTAATCTATGTGCATTTTTATTCAGCTTGGGTGCTTTGCTCCTCTGTCTCATCTTGCAGGTTCCCGCTCAGATCTTGAATAGCCACAGAGGCCCTGGTCATGGTCACTAAGGAATCTCTCTCCACTACTACTCTTTACTGAAAGGATTGATGCTTAACTTGTAAATCCTCACTTCACTCTAGGGTTGTGGAAACACAGAATTGACTCCACAAGTGCTTCCTCTCTGACTCCTAGAATGTAAGCTCCTGGAGGGCGGGAATCTTGTTGGCCATGCCTGCTGCCGTGAGCATCTGCAAGGCAATGAGTAAACGGATAAGCGTTCGCATGAGTATTCTGTGAGTGGATAACGATTTGACTGTGAGTGCATATTGAGAACTCTAAAGCATTACTCACAAGCATGGCATTTTGATTACATTTTTGATAGTTTCTTTTATCTGTAGCCTAAGATTGTCAGAAAAGTCAGGTGATATCATCATTCAGATCTGGCGTTTCATATTCCGAGCAGCCGAGACTCCACAATAATAAGACATCACACCAGCAGCAGCGCCAATGACAGAGAGGGCTGCTTCTCATGGTTCCGCTTGAAAACCACCCTGTTTTGACAGACAAGTGTTTCCAGCTGCTGCTTTTGGCGTATTTTCTGAATACAGATGGCTTAACCTTCAGCGACTTTACTGTTCTTTTGGAATCTGGAATTTAATGTACATTTCAGGAACTGATACTGAGACAATGTCTGAGTGACAGAAAACATGTAAGATTTCAAATCTGTCAGGCTCAGAGGCCCATGGCAACTCGAGGATATCTTACCAGAGATAAACCTCGTTTTGTGTGGTGATGTCAATAGTAGATGCTTTAATAGACATTGAAGTTACAAACCCCTTTTCATGGGTATACTGAGTCCCTTGGAATTATCCATGGCATCTCATGCCGTAATTCCAGTTAGGCACATTTCTAGCTCATGTAGTAAGCATCATATTGCCTATCAGCAATACAGCATAGGCCATTCTTGATAATCGCAAATATATTATTGCTTTGAGTTCTTTCCATAGTCTGTTATGTAACAAGTACCCCACAGTGTCACATTACACAGCAATTTATCTCAGAAATGGCTGATCACGTTTGGGCTCAGACTAGGGGATGCTCTTTCCAGCATATCAAATAGACTATCGTATGGCCAAATCCATCTCTGTTCGGTTTTAAAGATATTGTACTGTTTAGTTCAGTATGAACACGGACCCTCAAAATCCTGCCCATTAAAAATCCTATCGTTGACCAAAGATATTTTTTTAATACACATTTCATTAATCCATCACAACTTGGTGTCTTACTTTTTTATCACTGGGACAAAATACCCAGCATCTACAGTTTAAGAGAGGAAAGATTTATTTAGCTCACGGTTGCAGTATGTCTCACGCAGTCCACTCATGGGGTGGCAATGGAAGAAGCACATGACAGAGGCAGGAGAGCTGCTCGGGTGCTGTAGCCAGAAGCCAAGTGAATCGGGAGTCAAGAGAGGAGTGAGTCAGTGTCTGAGACTCGGGCAAGGACACAACCTTCCTGGAAAGAAGCTTTAACAATGTCTCTTCTTCCTTACTTTACTCAGTTCAAGCTGCCAGTTGGATCTTCCATGCCCAGGGCGGGCCCCTCTTCCTCACTTCCTGGACCATAAGTCAACGACACACACCTGAGAGCTCTGCCATGGGCAACCCCTAATCTCAGCAAGTCAATACAACGCCTCCAGTTGAAGCCCCAAGCATCCTCCCCTTCTGTTCAGACCCTAGTTCCCAATAACACATGGTTCCACACTGATCCCACTCCATCCAAATACATGGAGATTTTGGAGGACACTCCAGATCCAGTCTATAGCACTTGCGTATATAATAATAATAAATAATCAGCAAGAACATTATTATGTACTTTAAGGACCTATTTTCAGAAACAGGATCCCCTCATTAGGAACTGTCTGTCTTTGTCTGTGTGTCTTCTGTGACTAAATATTTAATATTTAGAGGAGGGAAACATGTGGATTAGTGAAGGAAGGGAGGGTTGCCTGATGGGGTGGGTGAATCAGTGAAATCCACTCAGGTTTTCGTAGAACCATCAGTGTACAACCCATTCTGTTATTCTCCCACACTAGCCTGTGGAATTCTACTCCTGCACTCTCTCCATCCTCTCCACTCCAAATAAAACTGTTTCTGGCTATGTCAGCTTCTGTGGCTTTATGAGAGCCATTGTACAATTTCTGCACCAGAATGTTGGTCTCACCTGGGTTTTCCATAATGTCTAAGAAACTATGTTGGAGTGGTATTGTGGACATACTTTAGTTAGCTTTTCTTACAAGATGAAAAACTTCTAGGCTATATACATACTTGTTAGTTGAATCTTCCCTCTCCATGTCATCATGTCCAGAAACAGTTATGTCACTCATTGTCTGGAACATTCCTGGTGCTCCTCAATCATGCATTGTTCTTGTATTTGGAGAACTTTGAGGACAGATGGCAGAGGAGTTAGTCATACATGCCTGAGGTCCAGGTGACCTTGGCTCATTACTAGATGTGTGACTTTGGTCAGTTTTCTTCATCTGTAAGTGGAAGTACATCACAATAATAACATCATGTGGGAGGTATTTATAAACATGATGGATTTAGGTTGTTTCCTATAGATAGAAATCAATTTAATTTTATATATTATTATTATCCATGTACACACCTCTGGCTTCGCTTTAGGATTTAGCAAATCAGTAGCAGGTTCTAAGCAACTCATCAGTGTATATAACTCACACCGAGGTTCTAGAGGCAAAGCCGTAGTACAATCGTGGAATGGCGTGCACTTTGAGTTTCCTATACTCACCTTTGCTGTAAGCCATGTGCTCACTGCAGTTCACCGACGGGGCCCACCACACTCAGGCTGTAGTAAGTCATTGGAGTCCATCAGGCTTTTGTTGAAGCGTGGGTGTTTGACAGATGCCTGGGGCTTTGGGAGCAGCTCTGATGAAGCCTTGCACAGCGGACGGATTTCATATCATGGCAAAGTTAGGGCAGGTTGTGCTCAGCACGCTAGCTGGAGGGCAGCGCACCCAGATCTGTTCTCACAGCCTCAAGCCCTGTGCCAAGAGGAGCAGGAGTCCCGAAGGCTGGCACAGGGAATCGGACCTTAGGAACGGAACTCTCCAAGGTGCACACTATCACCTCATGTAATCAGTGGTCTGAAAATGGTGTTTTTGGAGTTGGAACAGCAGTTCAAAATACTGTCTGAACGCCCGTGTTTTCTCTCTTCCGGTTTCTGCCACATTAACATGTTAGTGTTCGCTTTTGCCGGAGGATTCAGCCTGACAGGTGTCTCCTGGAGACACTGTAGCATTTCACAAAGAAGAGGAGAGGCATTTTCTCCCCTTGATTTTTCTTATGCATAAGGAAACATGTTCTCTGTGTTCACCTTAACACCTTTAAGGTAGAATTGAGCCGTGGACTCACATCCTTGCTGGCAGAAGAGAGGATGAGGATGAGAGAGGATGTCTGGCACGTTTGTTCTCAGAAGTTGGTGACAGAGCCGGTGGGAGGGGAGAGAGGTAGAAACAGGAAAGGGGCCTTTGTCAGGAGCGTTCACTGTTCTCCTTTTTCTGGAAATATACTGAGGAGCAAAAAGCAATCTGTAAAAGACCTAAAATATGAAAACAAAGGGAACGCACATTATCACCAAATTGCGGAACCTGTAACTTACATCATCTCATATTCATTAGCTACGAATATATATTTGCTCAATTAAAATAGAAGAATTTGATTTTAGTAAGTCGAAAATTTCACATCAAGGCAGACTACAAGAGAGGACTTTAAGCTATTTTTAAACTGCAGAGCAGCCTTATAAAAAGTTATTCTCTGCACCTCTTGATCCATCCATCAACCTGGACTTATACTACTGCCAATATTTCAGCATCTTTCTTGAAGATGCCTTTTATCCAAGAGCCTCTAGAGGTAAAAATTTCCAGTTGTTTCTATGATCTACACACATTCCACAGTCCGTATTCAATTCCCAAGCTTGACTTCATCAATGTATATGGATAATGTTCAGCTCCGTCACATCTTATTAAGAACTAATGAAGCTCTTCTAGACTTAATTTTAGGATTCAGTGGCTGTCTAGATTTCTTTGTATCAGCACTCACTTTTTTCTTCTCGAGCCCTGGTGATTTCTTCTTAAAACAGCTGATTTTGTACTAACGATTGCTTTAAGGCTTTCTTCCGCTGGCTTCAGGTCCAGCCCAGGACTTCTGTGCCCACCTTGGAGACACTGTTGTCCCACACCAGTTCCTCAAGGTCATTGACACATCATGAAAGTTTCATCTTGCACTTAGAATGAATATAAACAAGGCAATGAAAGTTCACTTCTAACAAATACATTTTCTTTCACCCTTTTTGTTGTTGTTGTTTTCAATTGCTGTTTTAAGAACATACTATATCTCCTTTGGGAAATCGATTCAATGCAATTTAATTGCACTGAATAATTAAGTACATTTTCAGAGTTTCAGGGTTTCAACTTCTATGTCAAAACACTGATTTGCTGCCTAACAAAAGGAATTAATGCTGGTGGTAATAATAATAGCAACAGCCTTAACCATAGTATTCTGAACCCTATTGATTGCAAATTGTTTTGGAAAAACCTAGATTCCCCTATTATGGGTTTTATGTCTTAACTACCTTTTTACCTTCCTTCTATTTCATATAGGCCCTAATTCTCAAAGACAATCTGACATAACTATTTGCAAAATCATTGTCCTTCTCTCGAAAAAAGAAATAGAGTGAAAATTTTCAAAAGGATATTAAATGAAATGAATCTTCTGTGACCTTTTTTTCCTTATAAACTCTCAACATCAAGTTGCACTAGAAGTTTCCAGTGAGTTGGCCTGTATCTCAAAATCCTACTTAAGAATGTAAAATTCAGCAGTTTTCTCTTGCTTTGTGAAAATGAACTGCAAAGCCACCTAAGATATTTTAAGTGAGGAAAAAGAAAGTCTTCTCGGTAATGTTCCCGGAGTGAATCATGAACTTACTCATCTGCTATAGTTACCTCAAAGAAGAATCAGATCAGTGCTGTATCTGCATGTTTGTCCACCCTGGAAATTTTGTAGAGCGAAACACTACAGAGGCATCATGGACCCTTTCAAAATATTACTATTGTTTGATATGCACTATTAATATTTTCATGATATTGTTTTTTTAAATTTACTTGCAACCTCACTGTTTTTGTTATCAAATGATGTCTTAGTTAACTTTTCATTGCTGGGACATAATGCTCAACACTCACGACTTTAGGAAGGAAAGTTGATTTTATCTCACAATTTGAGTGATTCACAGTCCATTCATGCAGGGTCACCCATGGCAGAAGCATGTGGCTGAGGTGCAGGTGGAAGCGGCTCCTCACAGCATTGTGAACAGGAGGGCGAGTCCAAGAGGAAGGGGAAGGAATGAGGCGGCGCATGTCTTTCCAGGTCCTGTCCCAGGGTTCTGGTCCAGCCTCAGGGTTCTGCCCCCTACAGGTTTAAGCACACCATCCACCACATGCCTGCAATCTACAATCTTTCACATGCCTGTCTTCCACCACACACCTATAATTCACAAGATGCCCACAATCCACCCCTCTAGGCCAGATATCACATCTCCTCACAGAACATAGTTCCATAGGTGACCCATAACTTCTAAATACATGAGGCTTTGGGGGACATTCCAGATGCAAACCACAATAAATGCATACCATCAAGAAATGTTATATGACCTGAAGTAAGTCATAAAAAATAAAGTATTCCAAAGCCCCCATTCACCAAATTAAAAGGGCTTAATATCAGCAGTTAGCATGAATCCTAATTAAAACTGCAAAACAAATGCCTGTCCTCTTATACATCGGTCTATTAAATGCACTGATTGAAAAGGAAAAAAAGAAAAACCTTAGTCTTGATTTTCCTGGCTTATGAACAATTATTCTTGAACAAGTAGGCTTGATTTTAAATTCTTCAGAAAACACCATGATTTTGTGCGATGACAAATTATTAGGATGTTGAGGGAAATGTTCAATTTCCCAGATGTTCCTGCATATTCATGATAGACGGAGTAAAATTTCCTTAGAACTTCCTTCTGAATCCCCCTAGCAGACACAGGCTTCCTCCTGGTCTCGTGGTCTCATGTCGATAGATGGGAAGATTGCTGACTGGCGGGGGAAAGTCAGCTCAATTGGTAGCATATCCTAAAAAGAAAATGCATGTATCTCGTAAAAGGAATGTATTTGGAAATCCATGTAGCCATGTAGAAGCACCCACCAAAACTTTTCAGCTGCCGGGAATATAAACATGTGTAAAGTTTCTGGTATGTATTTCTATAGAGTTTTCTGATAATGTGTAAGTTGTTAATAGTCACTATAATGTGGAACAACAAGTAACCATTTCAGTAGTGACCAGCCATCAGCATTAAGGTAGCTGGTGCTCTGTGAGGTGCTGGGTGTTTCTGCTGATCGGGGCTGTGCTTGGGGGTTGGAAGTGGGCTCACTCTAAAGGCTGCAGATACAGGCTGCACTGGGGAGCCTTGGCTGAGACGCTCCATGGTCCAGCACCCCTCAATTGGGACTGGTCTTGGATTTCAAGGGGTGGAGACAGTTCAAGGGAAGAAACGGAAACATTACACATTATGCATCTGTGTGGCCTTGTCAGAGAAGAAGCTCAGGACCACTTCTGCATCCCACCTTTCAAGACAATTCACAAATTCAGCCTGAACACAGCATTGGGGTCAGCTTCCTCTTGTTGATGGGGTGAGCTAAACTATTACTTTATAAGTCGTATAAATACAGGAAGCATTGGCGAGTCAGAGTCATTTTTGGAAACAAACCTCCATAGTTTTTTAAAAATTTGAATATGTATTGGTCTATACCTACTATATAAATATGTAAAATATGTATAAATAAGGTTACTATTTTTATGTTCACTCCCTAATCCATAGAAAGAAGGTATAGAGCAAAGAACTCTGCTCTTTGGTGGATCTAGTGTTCATAAGTGGGAATATCAGAAAATAAGAGATATAAAAAATGGAATGGATAACTGAAAATGTGACTTGTATGATATGTATACATAGTTGTGTAATGTTACAACTTATGTAGTAGCAAAATGTATTTGAATTTGTTAGACTTTTAAGCCACACTTTAGAAATGGCTGAGTGGAACGACGTGATAGAAGTTGAAGATCACGCAGCTCTGAGCATCAGGAAGTCAGGCCGCATGCTCCCAGAAGGAAGGCTAAGGTCCAATGAACTGAGCCTGTGGACCCACAGTGGGGGTTACGCTGGTGGCTTGGGGCTGAGCTACCTTCAGGAGAATCGGCAGGTGTTTCAGTTTTCCCAAGTACCAGAGAGTGGCCATCTGGAGCTCACATGGCTGGTTCTCTCCTTTCACTCTACTTTCCTAATTTAGTTTCCTGTAAGCACAATCTAAATATGTCTTCCAGCATAAAATTTTTCTAGAGGATGACACACAAAAAGTAAAGAGTGTCGAATCAAATCTATACTTACGAGCAATGAAAATCACCTATGAAAATTGCATAGCTAAAATCCGACATTGTAAAGTAAATACTGACTGATGAACTTTCCCCATCCCCTCATAAGAATCATAGAGGGATCAAGTGGAATCAATTTACAGATCACTACCTTTGACTAGACCAAGAAATACAGACGAAGACTTGGCCAGCCTTGAACTTTAGGAATAGAAACCCTTGCTACGGGAGATGCTGGAGACGGTGTTTTCCAGGTACGGCTGAAATAATACGTTTATGCCGCATATTTTACACGCAAGGCTTGTTTCTCATAAATGGTGAGTCTTAATTGCTTTCCCCTTGAGCCTTGAATGTCCTAATCATTACATTGTCACCAATATATTGTGATGGAAGTGACAATAGACAATAGTAACAATAGGCAGAATTTCCAGGTTGTGTCAGAAAAAGTTCACACCTGTTTTTTTGGGGGGAAATTTGAGAACGGTCCTCAGACTGTAGTTACCATGGTGCCACGTGGAGGCGCCATGGTCAAAATCTCAGCCAAGGCCTGCCTTCACCTAGCTCAACCAGGCACCTGAGAAAAAAGCTCCCAAGTGAGTGCAGCCAGAGGTTGTCCGAGGTTTCCTAAGCTCGTGATCCTCCTGAGGCCTCAGATATAATGGTGTAAGGCAAAAGCTCTCTATATTTTGAGCCTACATCAGCCATGAACATAATGTAATAGTCGGTATCTTGCCTTACGCTCATGGGGGGAGCATATCTTCAGAGCAAGGTGCATAGTGTATTAATATGTAAGTAGTGAGAGGCTCAGAGGCCACGTCACAGACACGGTGGCCCTTCTGCACCACTCCCTGAGGACTCGGGAACTGGAAACATCATGGAGGCACTGTGGCTCACCAGAGCAGGCAGATCTGAAGTTTGAGAAGAATGAAATATTTCATAATAAATTTTGAACATTGAACTTGTCTGTTATTTCAGAAAGGACTGTAATGATTTGAAGCTGGAAGGTACTAGAATAACTTTTGTATTTTCATCTACATTTCATCCGACAAACAAGCGGGATCCTTAAGACAAAAGTCATTTTACAAAAGAGAAATCATTACATTTATCATATTAACCAATATGCAGAATTAAAAATGATGACTCTAATTCCTTATTTCATCCTGAAAAATTAGTTAATTGTTGAAGTTTCTAAGTTATAAGAAATAAATCTAATGCGTCAGCATCGTTTGCAATTTTGTTTAAGATCACACTTTTTATTGAATTGTACTGCCAACTATTAAATTAAGAAAAATGATCTAAAACTGCGCATTTTCGATAGTATCTTAAGATGATTTCTTTTCTTACTGTCTCAGTATCCAAAGCAAGAGTCACTCTATTGTTTTATCAGATCTGTGGAGACTTCCTGGGGTTGATGTGCCTCAGCTGACTTCCTGCTGCGGAGTCATTTCATGCTTCTGTGTCCTTTCATCTGTAAAATACGCGTGATGTGAGCAGAGAGAAAACTCCTCAAGCACAAGTCAGCAAAGGCAATCTGAGTCCTCATGACACGTGGCCTGTGGGAGAAAGACAAGAAAGTGAGGAAGATGAACGCAGGAAAATGAGCCAGGCAGCTACAGATCGTGGGTAATTATCTCACGCAAATATAGAGTTTTACGGATTTCCAGTTTTGAATTTTGTCAATAGAGCAAGATTTCAGTAAAAGCGGGTATGATTTTATTGACTGTTTTCTCTGGTAAATGGCTCATTAGAGGCAGATGTAGAATTACTCAAAAATTAGTCAGCAGTGATCCCAAAAGGCACAAATGATCCTGTTGCTGTGAGAGATGATGTATGAGGTCCCAGTGGAAGCACCAGTGATGGAGGAAAAACTCGTGTTTCTAGATCTATTTTACAAGAAAAACGCTGTTTTATGCAGAAAGGTGCTTTATCACGTGTGACTTTCTGGTCGTCTTTGAGCAGTATGTTTGCTTACATCATGAAGAACTGACATATTTCATGTTTCACTGGATCAAACAGGATTATTAAAAGGTATTTGTAAAAGCACAAAACAAAGTCTTTACAAAGAATGAAATATATCGAGAGTGGTATAGCACAATGTCTTGCTGTGTTCGTTAAACATTGCTCAGCTGGGAAGAGGGCATATCTCTGGCACCTCACCAAGACATTTTTAGAGTTTTGACAGCCCAATTTTTTAATAGCTAACAAATTTATTTTTTAAATGTTTGAAAAAACAGCCTTGTTCTTTGCAATAGACTGTCATTTAGGCTCAACAAGGTAAGGAAGGAGGAAACTTCATTTTGTAGAGGGCATGATTTCTTTCATAAGAGCAACAATGGCAGTAGCGATACTACCTCACAGTTGTGTTCTTTCGTATTTACACATCTGTTTTTCAAGACATTTGTAGCAAACCTTCTGAGACAGCTAAGACAATCTTACCAAAAGATTGGGATGTCAGGGGATTGAAGGGCTTCTTTGCTAACTGCTAAACAAACCATCCACGTGAGATTGTGGATTGGTTTCCAAGGATTTGAGCTCTGTTTTTAATGCTATGTTTAAATGAATTTCTTCCCCCCCCCCACATTTTATTGATATGTATAAGCACAAAATTTAAGGTTTACAATGAAGTTGAGCATTTTGTGCACATACGTATCTTGTCAAGGTGACAAGGACTAGCCATGGAGTAATGCAAATCAAAACAACCCTAAGATATCATCTCACTCCAGAGAGAATGGTCTATGTCAACAAGTCAAATACTAATCAGTGCTGGCGAGGCTGTGGGGAGAAAGGAACCCTGCTGCACTGCTGGTGGGAGTGTAAATTCATACAACCACTCTGGAAAGCAGTACGGAAATAAATATCCTTTTGATCCAGCGACACCCCTCCTGGGAACATATCCAAAAGAGGCCAAAACAACACACAACAGAGATACATGTATACCCATGTTCATAGCAGCACGACTAAATGAACTTCTTAAAGCCATAGAGTTTTCCATGTCTTTGTTTTCTTATGAACGGGAAGTTGAATCATAAACATTGTGGATCTCGTGGGGACTATTAATAACAAATCGTCACACAAGTGTGCAGAACACAACTTGTCCATTTTTCAAAAGACTGAATGCAAGTTGTAATTATAAACCACTGCGACAAACATGGGGACATACACCTGTGCTAGCCATATATTTACTAGCGTTAGTAGATTTTTATTGTTGGCATAGATGATGAATGATCTAAGGATCAAGAACTCAGATCTCAACTCACAACTACTGAATTTACACTGTCTTCGTCTTTACAGAAGTTCCTTTGCATTTTTATGCCTAACTTTCTTTCTCATTAAGGAAAGACCATAGTGATATCCAACTGACGTGATTAGATATTAGCTATTTACTATCATAATATATTACAGGAAGACTAGTGTATTATCATTGCCTAAAATTTTATTGTTATGAAATACTAGTAAGTATTCTAGTAATGATTATTCTAACATAAATTCTGCTAAAATAATTTACCCATACTCGACAATGAGCCTTCCTTTTACTCGTCTTACCATTTTTATTTCGCAGAATAAATTTACTCGAACTGTAGTTAAACTTGTTTTGGTCATTTTGAGAGTAGTTTAGTTTGTTGGTAAAATGAAAGTTTTCATTTTTATTTAATGTGCAAATATTTTTGCTTGTAGTTTTAATGTTGTATGGGAATTATTTATTGTTCTGGTTGATGTGACTCCAGAATTATACTACATTATCTAACAGTATAAACTTTGAAAATGACAATAGTGCACGTGAATGGAAAAAAATAGTCCTAGTCCTTCAAAAGATTTTTTAAGACAATGAAGCTGGAATGACCTTACGGAAGGAGCCAAGTCTTCCAAGGAATCCAAGTCTCTTAAATCGTTTTTTAAAGGCAGATGAGGATTGTGCCGGTATGTCCAAGGCACAGCCTGTCTTGCTGCCTGCTGCAAGCTCAAATATTTATCTCAAAATTAAATTGATTGATTAATAATTCTATAATATTTTAAAGGAATTTTCTAAGTGCAAGAAAGTGTGGACAAAGTTTTTACTCAGAATATCTTTGCATTGATTTAAACATTGCATTAACTTCCAGAATATAGAATCATGCGACACTGTGTATCCCAACATCATGAGGAAGTTGGCTTCAGAAGCAGACACAGATGTTATTTGGATGCTCCAAATGTCTTTCCGCCACCTTTTATTAATAAGTATATATGTAATACGTAATGTTTACATTGAATTTCAGTATTTTGTGCACATATCTATCTTGTCAGAGTTACAAACTCTTCCCTTGTCCCTGTTTTGACCCCAAGATTCCTAACTCTGCTCTCCTGACTCCCACTTCCCCACACTCAGTACTACAGAATGAGTGTCTTCTGTTCCTAATATCTTAAACACTAATTAGAATGTTGGTGTGTGCACATACATCGTTGTCTGTATGCATAGTTGGCTTCAAGAATCTGAAGTCAGTTTTGATAACTATATATTAAATTGCACATTTTAAGAGTCTTTTCATTTTAACTTCCTTTTTAATTAAAAAGAAAAAATTTAAAAGGAAGGAAAACTTTTTATTTAGTTTAGAAGGGAAATTTTTAATTTTAATTTAAAAATTAAGATAGAATTTGGAACAAAATTAATTGACACCATACGCTGTACACAGTTTTTCTTGACTATACTGTTTGCAAGCACAGTCTGGCTTGTTTCGACAGAATGCAGAAGAGAGGTTTGGCTAAAAGCCAATTAAAAGTAAATTTCTCATATTCTTGCTGACTCACCTAGTTTACAAATATCAAAACAGTTCGAAAAATGTCAAAGAAATAGTCTTAGGTCTAAATGTTGAATAAGAGAGTAAGTAATGAAATGATTTGAAAGACAAGAAAGGCTGAGATTCGATACACGCCAGAAAGAGCTTAAAGAACTATGACCTTTCATATTCTATTAACACCTTGGCCTTCGTGCTATTTCTGTCACACCTAAGGAAACAAATTATTTTTGTATTATTTTAAATTAAATGATGATTGTAAGTTTGTCAGTTCTGCTGGAAGAATGAAGTTTGGACGGTCTCAGGGGATAGACCAATCATCTGAACAGCGTGTGCAGTTTTGTATAGTCAGCTGTGGTCCAGGAAGCTTTCAGGGCAGAGCACATTCTTTCTACTATTTTATGGGAAACTATAAGGGCAACAGTTGTTCAATAATCTTCCACTGTATTTCCATCCCTTGAAATCTTTACAATTGATGATGCACTGCATATGTTCCTTAAATTAGTCTCCGGAGCATCATTACACAACCTGGCTCTTCTTTGCATCCTTGTCGCTATTAAAAAAGTCAATACTATTACATTGTGTTTGCTTTTCTAAATATATAGCACAGGAGGAGAATGCTGCGGTAAAAACTATCCCAATGAAGTCAAAAGATAATATGATTAAATATTTTGCACCATAGTGATTGTAATCTATTTAACAAAGAGGTATTTTTAAAAACCTTATTTTATTTATTTATTTTGAGATAGGTTCTCTCTCTGTAGTCTAGGTTGGTCCTGAATTCACTGGTATAGCCCAGGCAGGCCTTGGAGTCAGGACAATCCTCCTGTCTCAGCCTCTTGAGTGCCGGAATGACAGGCGGGCACTACCACGTCCAGCTTTATGTGGCGCTGGGGAATTGAACACAGGGCTTTGCGCTTGCAAGGCAAGTCTTTTAACCACTGTGCCATTCCCATGCCCCACCCCTTAAAAAAAAACTTTAACATGTAACTTTTCTTTTGACTTTGCCCAAATTTTATTTCTTTTAAGTTTTTTCCCTGTTTTATTGACACATATAAAATTTAAAGTTTACATTGATCTTGAGTATTTTGTGCACATACATATCTTGGCAAGGTAACAAGACCTTCCCCTCTATCCTTTCGACCCTCCCCCTGCCACTC
This sequence comes from Ctenodactylus gundi, assembly GCA_004027205.1. Classification (NCBI taxonomy): domain Eukaryota; kingdom Metazoa; phylum Chordata; class Mammalia; order Rodentia; family Ctenodactylidae; genus Ctenodactylus; species Ctenodactylus gundi. The sequence continues at coordinate 266,151 of PVKB01001540.1, read as the reverse complement.
CCCATTCCCATTTAAGTATTTTTTAAAATGATTTTAATTTCAAAGACAAATGTAAAATAATTGGCCTTTGATAGGAGGAGACTTTTGGGGATTGTAACTAAGGACGAAGAGCCTCTGGAATGTGCACTTAACACTCACGCAGCTTGCTTAATGGAAAAGCTGCTACATTCTTGTCATTTTCCAGCTGTGGGATAAAATGTTGGGCAAAAGATAAACATTGATTTCCTGATTATAGTCAATTCAATAAATATATCTGTAAATCTATTATTTTCTAGAATGAAAGAAAATACTTTATCTGATAAACTTACAATGTGTATAATCTAACAATTTATGATAATACTGTCAGACATGTCAAACATGTATGAATTGATTTACACCATATACATTCTCAGGAATCATATTTAAGAGCCACTTATTCAGTCAACAAACACTTACTGCAAACCAAGTAATGTATACCCACACAAGAAGTTGCATGGTTATTGCTGTACACTTAGGAATATCCAATAAATATTTGTGCAATTAATGGATGGCTGATTAAATGTGATATTATTATCTTGAGATAAAGAGTTAATTCTTGTCCTAAAGGTTATGCCCTTCAACATGATCCTATAAAATAATCACTGCCCTTTGTAAACAGGGCTGTGACGATGAGAAGGCTGATGTTACAAATGTGCAAAGAAAGGCAATCCATCTACCTTTCCAGGGCTAGAGGATGCTTCTTGGAGGTTAGAGTCACTTTAAAGGATCTCTAGGTGGTAGACAATGAGGGAGAAGAGTTTGTTTAGTAAGCAGGGAGATAATTCAATTTCGGAAGTGACTGAAACAGTACTACCTAATTAAAACTTGTCATGATGGCAGTGGCTTAATTATTTAGTATTTGATGCAGTAAACATTTGTCACATGTGCCTCATGAGCACTGGAAACATGGCTAATATTATTGAGGAGCTGCATTTTTAGCTTTATGTAATTAAAATGCTGAGAAGCACATTTTATTGGTGACTGCTACACTGGATAACATTGAATTGGAGGTCGGCAGGTCAAAGGGCTAGAAACTCGTGAAGACGGATTTGCAATGAAAGAGATCACGTGATAAAGACATGATTTTTGTTAATAGTGTGGGAATTATATAGAATATGTTTTCAAAGGATGGGAGAAAGAGAAAGTGATACAGGCAATCATCAGTTTCTGGGCGAGCAGACAGGTGCAGAATGCTGTCACTCAGTACAGTATGTACAGGGAATGAGAGAAAAGGACAGGTGTGGATAAAAGGTGTCTCATGACCTTTGAGAGTCTACCAGAAGAAAGGAAAGACCAAAGGTAGACACCTACATGGACAATGATATTTAAGAGGAAACATGAAAAAGAATCCGCGGAAGGATACTATTATGTAGAGCATGCAGAAAAAAACTCAGAGAACTTTGATGTTACTCACTCTAAAAGAGGTTCAAGAAAGAAAAAGGGGTAAAAACTGTTGTAAGTCACAGAGAGATGGAAAACAAAGACCAAGGAGTATCCAGTAGTTGGGCTGTTCATACTAGAGAGAAGGTTCATGAGAAATAGAAAATCTCATTGGGTTGTCCATGTTGAAAAATAAGCTCTAAGTAAAGGCAGACAAATGTATGTATATATGTAGATTTTCTAATTAAAATTTTTGATTTATATTAACATTAGTAACTGTTATGAGTTACTCATTCCCTTATACAAAATGAATTCATGTGTTAGCTTATTGTCTAAAATTATACCAAATATTTATTAGATGAAGCAGAGTAGAAACTCTTGAACATAAGTTGAATATAGAAGCTTAGATTTGCGTTTTCCAAAGTAGAAAGGCATTCACTGGAGCTGCTTTTTAATGGTATCATTATTTTTAACCTGTACATTGTGTTTCTTCTGTAAACTTGCAAACTGTTAGAAACAGAAAATAAGTCTTGTCCTCAGGATCATAAAGACTAATTACTGAGACAGGGTCAGAATAGGTTGGATTTTGTTGATAAAATCCACAAAAAGGAACAGCAAGTAATTCTAAAAGAAAGAATAATCAAATGCAGTTAAAATGTTTATGAAAAGCCTTAATTAAGCAGAAAGAGTAATTAAAGATTTATTAGCCCCAATGACCATATTGTAGGCTCTAAATATCATTTTTTTCACTTCAAGAAGTAAAGGTTCTTATAAAAGGACCCAGTCCAGGTCTTTGAAGTAAAATTACAAAATGGCTGGAAGAAGGTATTATTCCAGAAACCAAGTTAAGATCAGAGAACGGAATTGACCATCACCATCAGTAAGGCGTGTCACGTATGGTTTTCTATATAAATTATATCTCAACACCAGCAAAAAATAATAGCTGGCTAGTGAGCAAAGATGTCTCTTTATGGCGTTATTCCTCATCATTAAAGAATGAATATCAAGTAGAATATTACTTTTTTTGCAACCCTCAAGTGAAATAACCTACAGAAAGATTCTCAGTGGCTGCCACCCTCATGAAATGAAAAACAACCAAACACGCCGTGTTCTCAGTAAATGTGCACGGTGCTCCGTATGTTGTATTTTTGCCAAAGGATAAGACATGAACCTGGCCATATGCCTATGCAACTTACTGGTTTACTGGAAATACAGAAAGGAGAATATGTCAAATAACTTAAAAGGGAACAGAGTCCAGGATGGGGAAATTTTACCGAACAGTCTGGTTTCTTCAATAAATACATGGTGAGCAATAGCAAAACAAAAAAGCTGACAGACTAGATTTTGAAAAAAATTTTGTTACAGAATTCTCCATCTTCCCACCCACTCTGCCCGGCAGAAGCTTTGAGGTCACACTTAGAGGAATCATGAAATTGGAGAATGCATCTGAATTGCTTGCAACTTAAACAGACATTTATTTTCATTCATGTTATTTTGCTAGTAATGCAAGCGATCTTATTTTGAGCTTATTTCAGTCCTTAGATGTTCTGAGTTTTTTGTTTTTTGTTTTTTTTTGGTTGTTGTTTGGGCAACTTTCACAAATTTTAAAATTTTTCCTCGAATCCCAGGTCCTGTACTCTTGCTAACTTCTACATTCCTTAGTAATCAGAATCTTTCTCAAAGGGAACACTAGTTTTACATTTATATTGTCTGGCAAACTGACATCTCTGCAATGCATAGTCACCAAGCAGAACTGATTTCCTTACAATTGCCTGCCTTTTGTCCTTTCTTTCTTTGCTTGGCTTGCTTCCCTCTTTTCTGAAATAGTCATTACGACTACTGTCAAGATTATTCAAAACCCCAGCCCTCCTAGCTCTGCCCTGAGTTCCAGAAGACGAAGACCAGGACTTCGTACGGGAGATTCTCTACTCATGCAGTCTTGAACTTGCCCGGGTGACTGTTTCTCTTCCATGTCTCCATCTTCTCTCTGCCTTAGTGTTCCTATCCATAAGAAAATGTGTCCAGTCTCTCCTCTTTCGAAAACAATATGAAACAAAAATAACTTTCCTGACATCATAGGACTATGCTATCAATATCTTTCATCATCTAATCAAAGTCAGACTTCTGTACAGAAACAGCGGCATGCCTTGGCTCACCATCTTCCCTTCCCACTCCCACGTCGACGTGGGTCCAGCTCAGCGCCACAGCTCAGCTGCCTTTGCTGGTTCTCTGAGCCCCGCTAAGCCACGATTTCATGCAACCAGAGGCCACTTCCGCTCACAGCCTCCTGGTGCTTTCAGCAGCCTTCAACATGTCTGCAGCCTCCTCTTCGAGGCTTCCTACCCCTGGCTCTGCGGACGGCGTCCTGTTGACTCTTCCTTTACTCTCCATCCAGGCTCCTCATTCTCATTTCCATGGGGTCCTCTTTGGCCTCTTGCTCAAAAACTCCTGCTGCTCTGGATCCCTTCTTAGCTACTGTGTCCCCTTTATCTCTCCTCTTATGCAATCACTTAAATGCCTCTGGCCACAATTCCTGATAGTCAGATACTCACAACTTTAGTCCTCCTGCTGAGATTTCTCTCCTGATCTCTGAGCCTGTATTGTCAAAGCACTTGCAGTAATTCTGAAGATCTTATGGTCATCTGTCTCAGTACCTTAAAACTGGACACCTCCTCCTTGTCCAGTGAGCTTGAGACCCTGTGAACACTGCCTTATGCACCTCTTCCATTATCCATCATCTTATCAAATTGTTTAAATTAGTTAAAAATACTCTGCATCAGACTCATTCTTATATAGCACTTATTACTATGAGTGGAAAATGGAAATTAAGGGTTTTTGTTAAAATAGGAACATCTTAAACACTTTATGCTTTATTGGGGAATTACATGATGGGGATTTTGTTTTAGTTCAATTAAATGTGCCTTATGTTATTCACATTGTACCTAATATTAATTATGAAAGACATTTTCTTTGGCATTCATCCAGAAGACAGATCTTACCTTGAGTTGATTTCTCCCATTAGACACTTAATGTAGTAACCTGCTACGTTAATTTTATGTCTACCTTTCATGTCAGGAGAATGCAGACTAAGAAAAGTCCAGTGTGCAACTTCGATACTGGACATTTTAGAATATTCCTGAAGGTCCATATTCAGTCCTTTGCTTCTGAATAATTTAGAGGGAGTAGAAGCAGAATGCTGCCTGGTAAGCTGTCAGAATGACCAAAAATGCAGTGCTTCTAGCAAGTTGTTACAGTTGGTAGGTACAATGAAAATTAAAGATTGTTGTACAATATGTTTCAACTTGATTGTGAACTGACCAGGATATGATAAAAATAAAATCACACTGGAGAAATCAAAGCACATGCCTGAATCTGAGCTCCAGCTGTCGCTAAAACTCTGACTCTGAATGACTCAGATTAATGAACAACACTATCCCTCATTTTCTCCAAGGCAAAGTTACAGTGAAAAACTACACTGATAATTCGCACATGTGAAAGTGTTTTGTAGTAATATTGTTTGGAGATTATTAACTATCGTTCATTTGAAAGGAGTGCAACTTTTCAGTAATCAAATAGTCGGATTCAGTCCCCCCTGTAGCTCATGGACTTAGGAGCTTCCTGATAAGAAGAGCAACAGCCCTTCCTCTGGACCCCTTCAGGTGGTCTAGGTAACTGAAGGCCTCCTGCAGGCGACAGCATCAGCCAACAGAAACTATAAAACAACAAAGCAGCACAAGCCTTCCACAATTTCCTGTGAGACTAGATGCCAGGATTTTATTCCAAGGCTCAAATTTATTTTCATTTTCGTCTAACTCATATTTTGTTTCTTATAATTTCACTTAACACAAGAATGCCAAATACCACTTTTTTATTTTGCTTTTTCACTTTTTTATACTTTGACTTTCTCATATTATAGCAGTGAGGTGATACTTAACCTTCTGTGTCTGATTTACCTCACCAAGCATACGGTTTCAAGGTATATCCATTTTCCTTCAAATGACTCAAATTTATATTTCTCTGTGGGAGAGTGGCACTCAATTATACTTATATACCATATTTCTGTTACGCATCTGTCCATTGATGGGCATGTCAGCTGCTTCCAAGGTTTACCTATATGAGTTAAGCTAATATGATGACAAACATACATGTATCTCTATTGAAAAATGCCCATAGGTAAGTCAAATTGGATATCTATTTTCAGTTTTTGAGGATTCTGCAAACTGATTTTCATAATGGCTGTCCTATTGACATCCCACCAGCATATAGGAAGTTTCTTCTTGATTTCTTTAAGAACAAATACCTAATCAATAAATGTAATTGTTCCAGTTCACCTTTAAAAAGTGAAGATTAAATATAAGAGATATATTTCATCCATGAAATAGCATAGATTAGTGATAGCAATAGTAGTAATGTCAATAAAGGTATGGGGAAGTCTGACTCTTTTGTGCTTCTAGTGGATATATGAATTTTCACAAACTATTTTTGCATTTCTTTTTGTTCTTTTTCCCCTGAGCCCAGGGCCTTCACATTGAGCTTTATCTCTAGTCCATTTTTATTTTTGATTTTGAGACAGAGTCTCGCTAAGCCTCTAAGTTGCCCTGGCTGGGCTTGAACTTGCTATCCTTTGGCCTCAGCCGTTAGGATGCACAGACTTTCTCAGAGCAATTTGCCAGTGTTCATCAGAAGCATATTACTCTTGACTCGGCAGCTCTAGTTTTAGAAAATAGTCTCAGGGAAACAACTGAAGATGTTTATACACCAAAGCCCCCACAGTGACCCTGGAGCCTTTTTTCTGGTGGGCAAATTGGCACTGATCTAAGTGTTCAAATTAGTGATGGAAATCACGGCACCACTGTACAATGTACCCAGGACACCGTGGGATAGAATACACTTTCTGACCTGGCTTAAGAAGCCACAACACATTATGCAGCAAGATACATCTAAAATGGCACGAGCAGTCGCTTTTTATTTTCAGACACGGAAGTGAGCTCTCCGTGTGGGTGGGTGTTGTTAGTTTCTTTCTTCCTTTGTCTCTATTCCCGTTGAACATCTGCATTTATTTTTAAACAATGAACATGTAACAGCTTCATAGTAAAATGTTAGTTCAATAAACACTTTCAAGCAGCCACACTGACTACATGTGGTTATAGTAAGCAAATTGGAAGACTTTTCCCATCTTTCCCTTCACTGTCCAGTTCCCTTCTACAAGACAGCCTGGCCACAGAGTCGCCTAGTGGAAGAAGTTCACCTCACTGTCCTTCGTGGATTGCTGCAGTTATTCTGCAAGGAGATGGCTCATTGATGACCTCACTCTTTCTACATATACAGAAGCTCAGATGGAGGAGTGGGAGGGTGAGGATCCAAACAGGGAAAGCAACGAGAGCCATGCATTTGGCTGACACATTTGTCATTATTGCATTGGTAAAGTACTAAACATAAAATATCTTCCACAGTTGATTCTGGGTTACCCAGGAAACCATCAGTTAGTTTCCAATTAATTTAAAAGGAGATTCTTTATGAAGATAAACACCTTAGCAAGGTCATTGCGGAGTTTCTTTAATATAGTAGCTCAAAATGTTGAAAGAGGCATTTCCGTAGCAAAGCTTTACCCTTTCACTGTATTTAAACTTCATTAGATTATGTAAAGTCATTTGTAATCTTGGCATCAAACCTGCTGATTCACTTTTTGGCATATTGAACAGTGTGTGAGGTTTGTCTTTACGCAGTGTCTTTGTAGTGCTGTTAAGAGGGTTCTCTCAGGTAATTTATTTTAATATTTTAAATTCTCTTCACCAGCAGCCTTAAGTGTGAATAACATTTATTCGGACCCATCCTTACCTCTGAGACCAGAGAAATCCCGTTTTTATGCTTGGATCTGTGAGATATTTCTAGAATGTTGAACGAGCTGCATTCCTAATTATCCATTATGTCCTTCGGATTAATTTTCAGCAATAGTCATGCACTACTTTAAATGTTTTTCAGAGCATCTGAACAAAGTTGAAGCTTTCTAAATTTAGGAGACTTCATTTGTGCTAAGTAAATTGCAAATAGGGTGGCTATTGCAGTGCAAAAAATATGTAAATTCAGTGCTTCTTCTCCAGGGCATGTACGTACAGGTGCCAGAGTATTGGTACAACAATCATTTTGAGTGAGATATCATTTTTTCTTCATTATGACAACATCAATGCTTCTGAGCCCAGAGAAAACCAGTAAATTCTGTGCCCCGTAAGAAACTTTCTTAGGATACTTCCCAAATTGAGCTCTTGCTGGTATGGGGTGGTTTCATTGCTTTAGATTCAGAGTTTTGTCAGCTGAGCCTAAATTCTTATTGACCTTAACAGGAGTAACTAATCTGTTTGGAAATTTCTTTAGATACGTGGTCATATGGGCCCAAATGTGCTATTGGAGTTTTACAGTATTCTTTAGCTGAATGAGAGACTTAGATCCAAACTCTGTGATTCAAAGACAGCGGATAAATTTTTAAACATCTTTGAGGAATTTGGTTATAAATCACTGAGTGAATTGCAAATTTTAACTAAGCTCACATTCTCTTTTGTTTTGGTAATTTAAATAATGATGTTGGGAGAGATTTACTTACCAACTAATATAGTTAAGTCTCAGTAAAATGGAAGTTGATTTCTCCATGACTTTAGCTGAATTATCTACATTTTTAATACAGTAGGGCAAAATTCTCTTGTCCAAAAAGAGTAGGTAAAATAATAATCAGAGTATTGCTCATAGATCTGCTATAAAATTCAAGCACTTGTTTCTTTCTATAATATATTGTGCCTAATTACCATGTTTAAGCAATTGTACTCATAATTTACTGATTTGCCAAATTTATTTCCTTAACAAAATATAAGCTAGTCGATATGGCTTTGTGATCTTAAATGTGTGAAAGATGCTCCTTGCCTTTCTTTATTAATATAGTTTATCTGTTCATGTAGTATCTGTTCCTTTCTCAGCTACACCATTAGCTATGATTTCACACACATGAACATGGGAGATTTAGGCTTCCATTTGCTTTTGTAAGGCAACAGTTCCACTGTATTTATTTGTGAGAAGGAACAGCCACACAGAAGGAAGACCTTAACTATTTCCATCAATTCTCCAAAGGAGGTGGCACCTAATGGGCCCGAGAGCCTTCACTAAGGGGAAAGACGGGAGACCTCGGGAAAAATGGTATTATTCTTTCAAATACACTCACCACCACCAGACTGGGCATCATGTGTTTGTATTTTAAACTTCTGTACTAGAGTTGGAACCCTTGCCAACAGACAGACCATTAAATAACCAATGTCAATAAGGGCAAAAGATTGCTTTGGGGTCCTTACGATCTTCAGAGATACATCCCAAAAGTGATAGAAGCCCCAAAAGAGATTAGAATTTGTCAAGTCAAGGGTAGCCAGTATCCCTGAGTATTTTTTGAGAAGGGGATTGCTGTGGTGTGAATAACATGCTCAAGGAACCAAAGCAAAAGACTTAGAGTGACCCTTGGAGGCCCAATGCCACTGTCTTTGTCTGCTTGCAGCGCTGGGGCACCCTGCAAGCTCCAGACTGTCTCTAGACAAGCATTGAAGCTGCAGTCAATGAAGCATCTTCACAGCATGGGAGGCTTTAAAAAGGCATAAAAGCACTAGTTCAGTATAGGCTTTGATAGCTAGAGGGGAAACTTGTAAAATTAAGAACTGATGTTCTTCAACTTTTGTTCCTTTTGAAAATATGACCATCAGGGGCACCTTGTACTTAGGACTATGTCCTGAAATGGCCGACTTACTGTGAAGTCAGTTATCAAGACTCCTTCTTGCTAGAACTGTGGCAGATAGGTAAGAGGACATAGCAGTTCCCTGGAGAACTCCTTTCCAAGTCCAGCACCTGAACTGCGCATCATTAATACAGAGCACACAAGAGAAGGTGGGATGCCAGTCTTGGTAATCTCCTGATGCAAGGGGGTGATTCACTGCAGAGAGACTGTAAGACAAAATTAGCAAGCTGAAGCCATGCACAGGAAGATCCTAGAACTTAAAGACTAGACAATCCTGGTCCCAGCGATGTGGGTGAGAATGGTGCAGATCTCAGAATATCAGCAAAACCTGGAAAAGAGAATTCGCTTTCAATTTTCTTAGACTGTAAAGTGAAATTATAGCCAAGTTCCAAAGTCATAATTTTACAAGCAATTAAAATATCCCTCATTCTGCAGTGTGTTATCGAAAGCCAAATTTCTTTGTGCTGTCCACAATTTCCTTGAGTTGAGGAGACTTCAGCACACCCATGTATGTAGACACTTGTGTATGTTGGAGCTATTGTCAACATTCGATTTACGTCACCACAACTCCAAATTGATTGCTCACCTTACCAAGCAGGGGTGCTCTGCAAGTCATGAAGCAAGCTAAAATGTTGCTCAAAGCATTGCCTGCCAGTTGGCTACACCTCCAGCCAATCCTCACTAATTCCTTGCATGTGATCCATTCTGTCTCCTACTCTCTGAACTCTTGATTCTCTACTAAGAGATGTGAAATGGACCTTGGGCCAGTCCAGATTTAGCATTCACATTGTCCCTGATACCACAATTAAAATTTCTTCTTTGGGTACTGCTTTCGCTTCCTAGGTCTACCATTGTGCATTTTCATGATGAGAATTATCTGCCTTAGATGTAGCTGTGTAAGCAGCAATATTAGTGGAGTTTGTACTGGATGACTGTTCAGTTGGAAAGTATAAGAAAAACGCAGTAGAAATTAAAGGAATAATTTTCAACTTGGAATCTGGCCTGAAAGTCTTTGTAATTCCATAGAATGGGCCAAATATAAAATAAGTGATTGCCAAGAAGAAAATGTAAATTGCTTATGGCATGTGTGAAGGTGCTCAACTTCTGTGAAATCAAATAAATTCACACAAAAGCAGGCACCATGGCCCACTAACAGATGGGCGAGATTAAAAGGATTGATATAACCTTCTGCTTAGTTAGAGGGTAGGGAAACAAATTTGAAACACACTAATGGTTATATAAGATGGTAACGTTTTTTCTGGAAGGTAATTTGGGAATATGCAATAGAAATTTGAATATATATGTGTAAATGAAGACTAACCAATGAGAATAGATGTAGCAATTTGTTCAGAGATGTCTGTAGCAAGGGTGATGATGTCATCATTTATCACTGGTCAGAGACTCGGAGGCAGATAGAGGAATGGGATCGCTTCATGTTGGGGACAAGGGAGCAGGCTGAAGGAGGTTCCAGTTGCCCTTGGTTGCAAGTTGTTGATCTGGGGAAACTGAGAGGCGCTAACTAGATGTAGAGTGTCCTGTGTGATTGGTAAGGGTGTATATTTAACCATTTATGACCAAATTTTTTCACACTGAAAGCAGGGATAAGCAGGAACTGATCAGTAATTAGGCAAACCAGGGCCATTTTGATCCAAGCGTTTCAGAAGTTATTATTTGACTTGTAGATCAGGACCCTACTTTTGGTACTAGTTCTTCTAGGTAATGTGATTTTTCAGGACGAGTCACTACAGATTATGGGTTAGATTTTATTTTTATATATAGTTTGGTCACTGTTTGTTTTTATATTTAGTCCATCATAAGAATCTTCTGAAATAGGTAATGAACAATAATTTAATTGAAGAAAACATTCCTTATCTCAGAAAATATTAAAAAAGTGAATAGCATTATTACCAATTTACTGCTATATAAGATTGTTGAAACCATGTGATTCTCAGTTTATATGGAGACACACGTTCCCCAAAAGTGATGTCCCAAAGGAGGACGTGGCCCCATTAGGAAAACACCAGGATGCTGCCTGTATAAACTGTAACGTTTTGTGAAGTTTTAAATCCCATGATCCCCAGGAACTGCCTGTGGTCAAAGTCAAGCTTATTAGCATGTTATAGCTGGGGCGAAGCACAGCATGGAAAAGTGAGGTGTGCCTCAGAGACTTAGGGTGGGAATGCTGTGTAGTACACACTACTGATCTGAGGGGAGAAAGTGAAGAAGTAAGATTTTGTTCCAGGTTGGATGCAGCCAGCGAGCGGGGGTGGCTCCATGTCTTAACACGTTTTACTCAGGCAGAGAAGCAAAAACCCACACAGCACTCCTAGTGGCTGGGCAGAAGAGATGTTGGGGTCACAGTGGGAACTTGCTGTCCTTGTAGTTTTTGCCCATCATGGTCACATAGTGACTTCATCTGAAATTGGTTACTGGTGCAGCTGATTGTGTTCATAGGAATCTCATGGTTCTCAAGTGATGTCAAGTGTGTTTCCTTGAGCAGCACAGTTCATGTTCAAATGGATTTTTGCATAGTTTAAAACATTGCGGGAAGCACAACACTACCTCACCACTCCACAAACACCACGTCCATGACTCTACTCAGTATTTCATTCGGCTCTGGAGGCACTGTGAAAGCCAGGCCCTGAGCCATCACTCATGCAATGACGTAAGCACATCTGAGAACCCGGCCTTGCTATTACCTGCCGGGAGAGGCACCAGCTCTCAACTCATGACTTTCTTATTCAATGTCTTTCTTTTTATTATCCTTCAGCACACGAAAGTTTGAAACTGTAGGAACTGCAGCTATAGAACTATAAAGTCCAACTTGATAGCTGCTTGCCATATTTAAGGAATAAGGTTTAATAAACATTTAAAAATGGATTCCTTAACCCCATTAGCCATATTTCCATGACTCTACTCCTACATCTGACCAGTCATCACCTTGTTCCAGAGGTCATGTTGAGAACACTTTCACCACCTTGACCAGTTCCACGGGACAGTGCATCTGGGGACAGGTTGGCAGGGCTCCTGTGTTGGTTCCTTTACTCCATGCCAACCTGGTCACTAAGTCCTGTAGATCCAATCACTTCTACCATATAAGGATAGATGTATATAATCTCTCATATTTCTAATTAAAATTTTCATATCCACTAGCCAAAAGTTATGGTCAAGTTTCCACCACTTTCTCATAATGGATTGCAGAAGATTGGCAAGGAAAAAAACCTTTTTTAATGGTACTATCAACAACTCAGTCTGCAATATTTGCCTTTATTTTATTTCTGCAATATCTTATGCATCGCTTCCAGATCTAATAGATGTCTGTCTGCTACCCACATCGATTCTTTTCCCCACAATTAAAACTACCATGACAACAAAACCCCAAAGTTTTCACCTACTTCTCCTTCAAAAACCCAGCAAGAACAAATAGATAAATTCACAGACATTTTATTTTAGACCAGGCAGTGAGGGAGTAAAAATGCTAAAGTTAATATCAGAGCATCATTTTAAAAGGTGGGAATGAAATTACTGTCCTGTTTCAATGCCAGACAATGAGACCTTGTAAGGACTCCACGTGGACCTTTACTATGGCTGAGTCTCCTTGTCTTGGATAAAATGCAGTGGGCAAAGGAGTGGGCTTCCCCTCTGGCCAAGTGCTCCCTCCTGGGGATCTGGATCCTGCATTTACTCCATCTGAGACCTTAAACAAACTCTGGCTTTCAGGCAATTCATAAATAGTGAGCCCTAAGTTATAGGGTTATTTGAAAAAACTAAATGACATAGTACAAATAAAAATGTATCAGACACGTGGTGTTCACTTCATAAATGTTAATTACTAAACCGATGAATCAGGTACAAGTGGGTGATTTCATTTCTGTTGCACTGTTTATTTCTCATAAGGATAATAAGGGTATTCTAGATATTGACCTCATTACAAAGAGGAAAATAAGCATCGGAAATACACATATTGTTCCAAATCATGCACATTAGGGTACAAGAAAAGATGCCTTGCTTCCTTCAGCATGGTCAGACCTCACTATGATAAGCCCCACACCATACCCTAGCCAGGCTTCCGCACTTGGCCCAGCGCTGCCCCTTCCTAGCCGCCGCCCTTTCGCACTTCAGAACTCAAGTCTATCTTTCTCAGCATTCTCCTTCCTCAGGTCTTACTACATGGAATGGAAAATTTGATGGGCTCTTCCTAAACACAAATTGAGCGAATAGATTAATTGATGAAGGAATCTGCCTATTGGATCCCATGTTTTCTCAATGGATACACATCTTACTTGCTCCGTAAGGAGGAGCCAAAGATACTGCCATCATCAGTTAAGGCTGTTGCAACAAGGTTATGTAGGCTGGCTGACTTAAATGATGCAAATTATTTCTGACTATTCTGGAGATTGCAGTGCTAAATCCAGATGCTGAACAATCAGATGTCTCTGAGGTCCACTCTCTGTTTCTTGACGAAGTCTTCTTGTCATCTTTACAGGACCAGGATGGAAGGGGTGTAGGCTCTTAGGACCCTTTTCTGTGGGGGTACTAATTCCGCTGATTAAGGCTCCACCCTCAAATCTTGACGACCTACTAAAGAACTCCCACCTTGTAATACCATCATTTGGGGGGTTAGGATTTCAACACATAAAATTTGAGACAAGATTATGGGATGTTTGGAACTGGCTTTTCTAACACATTTCATAGAAGAGAAAATGGAGATGAACATAAATAACAATGCTCTGGAAATTCAAACATTAAATTCTGCTTTCAAATTATCTTTGCTCATATAGATGTGCAATTCAGATTTAATATATTTCTTTAATGTCAAATTTTTGAAGAATTTTCCCTCATACACTATATTTGAAGTAATTTTATCAAGCTTTGTTTTCTCTGCTCATACGTAAGTTTAAATAAAATTGATTCTGAAATGTTTTTTAACTAAAACATACAATTCTTCTATGACAAGTAGGAGACATTGGCTTGATTTCCTCTCTGTTCTATTCTACTTTTCCAAAGTCTTTTCTCTTTGGATGAAAAGGACAACAGGAAAACAGTAACGAATGTTTCCTGGTAGATGGAAGTTACTGCTCACCTTTCAGAGCCATCAAGCTGAGGTGGGAGGAAACTGCGGCGATTAGACAAGATTTGTCATGGAAAGTAAGGTGGCTTTAAAGTGGGACGACATCATTAGATGGGAAATAAAGCAGGTAGCATTTAACAATGATAAAAAAGTCAGGGTGGGGAATAATTTTGTTGTATGAAAGGTGCTAAAGTAATCCAGGCTGTAAATGGCTAACTCCTGACCTGGAAGTTTTTTTTTTTTTTCCTGCAGGAAAGAATAAATGAGTACACTTGCTCTTCAGCAGAAAAACTACCCCCTACCTATTTTCCTTTGGAGAAAATTCTAATCACTTTGAGAATTGTAACTTTCTACATAACAAAATTCTGTTTTAGTTCTGAAGTTCTGTGTAAAGTGAGTTGTTTCTAGGTTATTTAATCAGCCATTAACTGGCCTTTACCTCTTTATATGAGAAATTTCAGCTTCTTACTTAATAGCTAATATGCCAATCTACTAAACATCACCTACACATAATGCAATTTAAGCATTTAAGGGGAGCAATAACCGCCAAGTGCTGAAAACAGCTATTTACCCAAATTGCTGTCAGCAGAAACAGAGCGCCGTGACTGAAGGTTCAGAAGCCTGCAGTGGGGCTAGGAGCGCTGGAGATGCTCACCTGACACAGCTTTGCAAAATCCTAGGCGGACGTGGGGCAGCCATCAGAGGAAGTCTCCGTTCCCTGTTGCCACACTTCCTCCTCTGTTGCTGTGCAAAAACTGGGAAAATTCGTATTTTGGGGAAATGTCGAGTTATATATTTCTCAATCTTGAAAAACCATAGACAAATACTAATTGCAAATCTTTTATGAAACCTGCTAATCGTTTTCCAATTGAGCTAAAAAATCAACACATAATTGAATTAACTAAATGAACAGTTTGCATGTAAGTTCTAAGTTACGTACCTTATGGTTTGAGTTTCAAGCTTTTGTCTTCCGTTAAATGGGCTGTGGTCTGTACCCTCTCCAAATTCATGTGTTGAAGCCCTAGCCTCTAGTGTGGCTGTATTTGGAGTAAGGAAGCAATTAGGTAAAAATCAAGTCACAGGGGTGGGGCTACTATCCGATGGGTTAGTGCTCTTATAGGAAGAGCTATACCTCTTCCTCTTCCTCTCTGCCTGCTTTTCTACACACAGAACTTGAGGAAAGGCCAGGAGTGGACACAGTGTGAAGGACAGCCTTCTACCAGCCAGGAAGATGACCGTCAGCAGACACAAGTCAACTGGAGCTTCATTTTGGATTTCTTCTAAACTTGAGTGCAAAATGTCTGTTGTTGTTCTATGTTCCTCTGTTATAGCAGCTCAAGATGACTAAATATGTAATAGAATAATTTCAATGACACATAGAGAATATTTCCTCATTGAAGGTTGGATAGAACTGACTAGAAAAAATATTAATGTTATTGAGGTTTTAAAGGATTTTGATAAAAATTGAAAATTTTGTTAATTATGTTGTCAATTTATTTTATGAGAATTGTTCTAATCAAGTTTTCAACTTAGTGCAGCTTTTGTAAAGTTCTAAGAGAACTGTAACTTTCTTCTTTATTTTGTAGAAGAGAAAGAATATTTACCTCTTAAAAATCTCCTTGTGACTTGGGTTGTGATGTCTTTTCACACTGCCACGTTGATGTCTTTGCTGATGTTTTCTAATCAACATTAAAAAATTGATATGATTAAACTTGACAGCTTCAAAAATTTTATTTCTATATGTCATACCTTAATTTCATTCTCCTTCATAATTGTTACCTTTGGTTTCTTTTATTAAAGACATCCAAAATTGAATGGTTAATAATTATAATTTATGCAGTCCTATTTTTTAGTATAGGTAATTGAGGTTATGTTAGTACTGTTATGAATTTTCTCCTGAATAATGCTATGTCTGCATAACATAAATCTTTTAATTCATTTTTATTTAACACCAAAGAGACAAATTTCTATTTGAAATATTCTGATCTAACAAGTAATTTAAAAGATATTGAAACTTGCACGCCATCCACTCTACATGGAGATCACAGAATACGAATGATAAATGAAATGATTTGATTTCTACTGTTTAGAATTTAGGAATTTTTATGGCCTAACAAATATTTCATTGTCTACATATTTCATAAATAATTGAAATTTATGGATATGGTTTGGTCGTATTTTATTGATACATTTATCAAAAGAAAATAAGGTACTCACGTCTCTTACTGTTTTCTTTTTACTGTTTTTGGTTGCTATGTTGATTTTTAAAGATCTGTTTGTTAAAATTTTGTCATGAAACTACAAACAAACCTACTTCTAGCCTTTTATATGTGTGTTTTACAAACTATGTGGCCAGAATAGAGGAGCTGTATCTCTTTGGTCAATGTGCTGGAAACAACATGCTTCCTGCTTTGTGGTGGGCAGGTGGGGAACTTGCGCTTTCCATTTCCTTCTGAGCTGATTTTGGCTGGTTTCACACGGTAAGAGCGCCGGAGCACAATGCACAACAAGAAGGTGATTTCCTTTTCTTTTTTGGTCTCTGGTGGCGATGTCAGTGTGGCCTAAAGATCTCCTGCGACTCCACTTCTCCAGGAAGAGGCCTCTGTTGTTTGTTTCTGACTCTGGTCTAGCAGCGCTGAATTCTGTTTCTCTTCAGCCTCCTGCTATTGTCGGTTTCTGCTTTATCTCTTGTTCTCTTTTTTTCCCCTATCACATTTCCTTTGTATAAGGAAAAAAATGAATTTCATTTCCCTGATTAGACTCTGGTTCATACAAGGGCCTAATAACCAAATGTTATGTTAATGTGTCTGACTCGAGAAACCCAACGGCTGGACTCCTGCCCCGAACTCTCCGGGGATCTCCTGCTCCTCTGCTGTTTGTGCACTTGTCCTCGCAACGTGCTGCTCACAAGATGGCTATCCCCAGAGTCACATTTGTAATTCGGGAGTAAATGACAAAGTCCTCAAGAAATAAAAGGCAGTGATTGACTCCAAAACTAACAAGTGGCAATTGACTGGGCTTACAGCCCAGGGCAGATGGGTAGTCCGGAGGTGAGCAACGCGTGCGTGTGTACCTTCGATTGTATTTGGATTGTATTTGCTTTGTTTTTTAGATAAATGTTACTCACTATTTGCTGCACCTGACAGCTCGTCGCCGACGTCAGGACGTCAGGTCTGGCATTTTCTATCCCCGCATACTTCTTTATCCTCTTCCATCCCTTCTCTTTATTAAACTTTCTCTCAAAGCAGGAGGCGTAGCTCAGTGGTTAAAGTGTTTTCTTAGCACACAAGGTCCTGGGTTCAATTCCCTATACTACATAAAAATTAGCTGGGTATGGTGCTGCACACCTGTAATTCCATTATACATGGGGTGAGGCAGAAAGACTGCTATGAGTTCAAGACCAGCTTGGCCTACACAGTGAGTTGAGGACCTGCCTAGATGATAGAGTGACACTTAATCTCAAAGAAATTTTTTTCTCCTCAGAATTTTTTTCTTTTATTTTCCAGTTACTAACCAACAGATTCCCTTCCATTGGCTTTAAGCACAAAACTTAATTACATTCCTATAAACTCAAGTGATAGCTTGGCTGACTGCTATATGGATGGACATACGATTTTCTGTTTATTGTGGTAGTCGTAATTAGTTCATTATGAAGAGCCTCTCTGGTTTGTGTATGGTTTGCAATTCTTGTGCTTTTTTTTGAGTACTCACTTTTTGTATCATGTCCTTGAGCAATCATGTCACCCACTCCTTGGCCTCTCCACAGCTCATCCTTGTCCCTCAGTGGGTCCTGGGGGATCAAAATGACCCAGCCATCTTTTTTAGTCCTAAAACTTAACAATGTGTCTATAATATGATAAGAACTCAAATGCTGCACTAAATGAACTTTCTCCAAACAGAGTTTTGAGGTTAGTCATGAAGATCTAATTCCCTTCTTTTTCTTCCTCACTTTCACACACACACACACACACACACACACGAGAGAGAGAGAGAGAAAGACAGAGAGAGAGAGAGAGAGAGAGAGAGAGAGAGAGAGAGAGAGAGAATAAGTTCCAGACATTGTTGCTGAGGCTTCAATTTTTATGTGTCATCTCACTACCTTATTCTATAAATGTTGGGGGGATGTGAAAGTCACAGACACAGAAGACATCCCCTTGCCCGTGTTACCTCATACGTCTGCATGTAAATTCTAAGTTTCTGTTTTTCACAATAGTTTTATTTAAAATTATTTGCTGGCTTTAATAAGAAAACTTTGTTTTATTTATAACTGGCATAAAAGGAGAGAAATAATAATATCTCTATTTTCTACTTTTATAAGATTTGGCTTCTTACATGTGCTCTGAGAGATAAAAATTTCAGAGAAACGTGGGCAGGGACATGTCAGTGGGTGTAAACTGCGGTGTGCTGGAGTGTTACAGGCTTATTAAAAATGTGGAGAAGATACACTTGATTCCCAAACTCAGAATCTTCATTTTCTCTACCTCTTTTTCCCCCTCTTCTTTGAATTGAAAGTATTTAAAGGGACAGGAGCCTCCAGCTCCCAAATCTCCACTTCTGGGAATAAATTGAATGAAATGTTGTCAAATTCATACTACTATTGCCCTTGATAATGGTACAAGAAATGGTCTGCCTCACCAATTTGACTCTGAGAGAACTAGATGATATTTTGGGTAACATTTTTGCACAAAATGTTAGCCTGTTTCTATTTTTCAGAATTCCTTTAAGTGAGAAGAGGAGGTAATTGTGAAAGTGTTAATGAAAGTTAAGTGGCAGTGTGGCTCTAGGCGTGAAGTGTGACAACACAGGAGTATTTTTGGTCACCCTGAGTGGTGGCCCTCCGCAGGCAGGTAGTCCGGAGTCAGATGGCGAGATCATGTCAGAGAACATGGGTTATGAAGATAGAACCAAAAGGCAGATCAGGAAATCCCACATCTCATCTCTGAAAAAAGGTGAACATTTGTCTAAATACCATCAACTCTGTCCAAGATGCAATAAATTTTACTTCTCAATAATTTCCCTAGCAAACCAGAAATAAAATATATTGAAGTTCTGTAATTGGCCCGACCCAGGCTCACTTGAGTTTTCTTGCTTTCTCAGAGGCCCTGCTGTCTTAGTTCAGCATAGATTCAGGATGTAACAAGATCTGGGAGTTTCGCCCTGGCTCAGCCAATTCTGGCTTCCCAGAACTCCTGGTCAAACAAGTTCTGGCGCTCTTTCCAGGGCATCTTCAATGTTTGTTTATGCTCACACTCACGATGGCAACTGCTGGAGACTTCTCAGTGGACCTCCAATGGAGCATTGAAAAACTGTATTTCTTAGCAATAAGGGCAAAGTATTTTAATCTAACATCCATTCGTGCTTGAGATCTGTCAAGAGAATACCCTGGTATTCTGGAATACATGGTATAATCAAGCTTAATGAATAATGAAGAGTTTCTAATTTACATAGGAAATTGGTTTTTGCTTCTATGCCCCTTAATCTTCTCTTTTATTATGTTAACCTCCTTCCAGCCTTGATTTGTGTAGAACTCCCCCTAGACCCTCTGTTGGTGTGTGCTATTTTTGCTTTTGTTGCTTTTGGTTTTGCTTTGCTCAGTGTCTGATCAAAATTATTTACTGAATCTTTTTTGCCTGTCTCTTCTCTTTTTTAATCCTCCTCTTCAAAATCTCTCTCTTCCTTCTTCATAGTATTCTGGACATCTTCTTTGTGACAGGAATGGTTTTCTGGAAATAATGGTACACTCAGTGAGCAAAATTCATGCATTCTGATCATCAAGGCAGAAAGATAAGCATAATTATCTAATCTCTCTCTTTCTCTCTTTCTCTCTCACATACACACAATCTGCACTAAAGCAGATACATATTAAGATAAAAGTTATGCTGAGAACTGTGTAGTACATATGAGTGAGCCAGGCAAGTGGAGAATGGAGCAGAAGTCTGACAGACAGAACGACCAACCCCCAAAGCACATATATATGTTTTTGAAGAACCTAAAAGACGTATGTGCCCAAAGAATAGTGAGGGAGGTGGCTGTTTTCATGAAACGAGCCTGGGAAGATGGTGTTGAAGAAGATACAGGGGATTTTTAGGTCAAGTCAAGGAATTAAGGATATTATACAATAATGGAGAACCAATGCTAATTGTTTCCCATCTGACAGAAAAGCAGTATAGTTAGTCTAGAATAAAGACATCCAAAAAATTATATTCAGAAGATCCTTGCCCAAAAGTACGGCTTCCATAGAATTTCAACTAGAATAGAGTGGTAATTTTGGATGTTAAAATAAAAGTGAGTAATTATATATTTTGGAGTTGATAGATCACTAGTGAGTTGGACAGAAAAGAGGGAAGTACACAAGTTGAGAATAGTTAATATGTTTTTGCCAAGAGTAATTGATAGAATTAGAGTTTATTAAGTGTCAGACGGACCTAGGGCAGGACCATAGATTGAGATTAAAAGTCATATGCTTTTATTATTATTATTATTAAAATAACAGACTTTCGTTTAGAAGCCAAAGATTGAGGGGCAGGTACTACCTGGGACAGGTTCTTGAGTGGTTTGCCCTCAAAGATCATATATTATTTTTGAGTTACTAATGAAATACTTACAAAGAGAGATAAAAGGTGGATTGCTGAGCAAATGGACCCAGAGTTTACAAGAACATATAGAGCAGATGAAATATCACAGGACAAGAGCAGATTTCAATTTTTTTCCTGTACCAAACTCTAAAGAATCTTAACTGACATATTAGACGCCGTGCTTTTGAGTGGTAGGCAAAGAAAAAGTAGGTCATTAGGGAGGAGAGAACGGTTCCAAGCAAAGAGATCCTTCAAGGAAGCAGAAATAGGTGACAGTGTTGAATGCTGCTGACAGGTAAGAAAGGAACAGCACTACATCTACTGGGTAGAGAAAAGTGGAGTCACGGATCGCCTTTACAAGGCAGTTGTGGTTTACAGCTTGCTCTCTAGTTGGTGATCATCTCTGAGGACGTTTCTCCTGTGTTTTATTAGATGCTGACACCTGTCTTACCCACTCCCCATTTGCAGTTTGCAAAACTGCAAGGGCCTACAACAGTGGAGCAAAAGAGCATGGAGAAGTAAAAGAGGTTAATACACACACAAAAAAGCCAAGTACTCACATTCAGAAAGCCAAGTACTCACATTCACGATTATAAGAAAAAGCCCTTGAGGGCATCACAAAAGTCAACAAAATCCCCACTCTTTATGAACTCAAGGATGGAGAGACAAAGGACTTTGCTCTGAGGCATCCTGGGGGGCCAAAGAGGAAAATATTCTTGCCTGTACAGTATTTCCCCAAGGGGACCAGGCTACTGTGTAAGCCAGTGGCAGACCTTGACAATGTCCGTGTGGTTCTGGTATTATAGGCTTGCGAAGTACAAGAAATACGGGTTCCTGGGGGCTTCCACTCAGATTTCAGAGGAGAATTTTGAAGACAGGCAGTGTGCTCCTGAGAGGGCGGTGTGTGAAATTGTAAAGGAGAAGTCGGACCTTCAGTGGAGACTCTGAAAAACTGGAGAAGCCCAGAACACAGATTGTCTGCTGAGTAAAACTGCAGGCTGTGAGTTGATCCAGTCAAAGGAGCAAGTGCTGGAGGGGTGAGGCCACTCAAGCCTGTTAGAGTTCACATCTTACTGTTGCTAGTGCTGGACATAAAGCTACAGGACTTAATCCTTGCCCTGCTTCATTTAGAACTTGCTTTGGTCCAATTGCCTTTTATCCATCTGTCCTCCCATTTGGAATGAAAATATTTACCCTGAGCTATTGTATGCTGGAAGCGCTTAACTCTGGTTGTCACAGAAGCTCACAGCTGAGAGTTTGCCTTGCGTCCCAGTAAGGACTTTTGACTTGGACTTTATTTTCTTTTTTAGCAGCTGTGGGACTGTTAAGACTTTGGCAATTCCTAGAGATGGACTAAATGCATTTTGTAAAAGAAGGTAGACATGAGTCTTTTGTATAAGAAGGTAGACATGCGCGGAATGTTGTGGTTTGGATCATTTGGGGAGAGATGTTGTGGGTCCTAAATGGACACTAAACTTCACAGAAGCTGAGGAAGACTTGGATGCTCTTTTCTAACTTACCATAAGTGTCAAGGGAATTAGGATAAGTTGAACATTACTCTAGAATACCATGTGATAAGTAGGCAACTAAGAGTGTCTTTTAAACCTGTTTCCACAAAAGCATCTGTATGGTGATTTGGAACCAAAAGAGTTCAAAGATAGACTCACATTAGAAGCTACCAATATTGACTCACAAGGTACCGATATGGACTCAGATAGAATCAATATTGACTCAGTGAGTACTAACATAAATCAAGAGAGTACAAATATGGGCTCAAAGTGTACCAATATGGACTCAGAGAGTATCGATATGAACTTGGTGAAAGCCAACATGGACTCCCAAGTGACCATCAGTATGGACTCAGGGAGTACCAGTATGGATTCTTCTGTGAATATCAATATGGACTCAGTAAGTACCAGGAGCCCTATCTCACCAGCAACATGCAACCTTTTTCTTCAAACAACTCTGGTCATCACTCCTATCCTTCTGTTCTCTCCAAAAATACTGTGGGCTTTGACCCAGAAATGTCAGGGTACAGTAAGAGACTGACAACATCTTTATTTTACTGCAACAAATACAAATATTTAATGAGAAAAATTTTTAAAAGAATTGTAAAAGTAGCCATAAATGCCATGAAAAACGAGATAGGAGAAGTTATTAGAGTCACATTGAAAGCCAGAAAAGGAGAAAAACAAACTCATAGCACACAGTGCTGGCGCTTGCCATCTTTTCCTGCTTACTTACTCCAAACCCGAAGTTGTCAACTCACGGGTCTGGCCCCTTGATCTCATGTCAGGAAAGGCAGATTTGCTCGCAGATGTCAGTTTTTCCACAGAAAGTCCCCAGCATGTGGGGTTAGTCAGACCACTTTCGTGGTAACTTAGGGATCACAGAGACAAAATTCTGAGGGTCTAGGAACAAAGGGCAAGATTTCTCCCCATTTGCCTTGAAATGTCTCATTTGCCAAGTTCTTTTGCCAGGCTATCATGAGGGACAGAACATGAGAATCTTCTTTCAGATGAACCAATAGAATTTACTCTTGTTCACATGTCACATATGACATGTCTACTTTTGGTCATCTGTGTTGAATGCAGAAATGTAAACACCATTCCCCACTGTTTGTAGAAAATATTTGAAAATATTTAGACTGACTCACTCATTCTGGAAAAGAATGTGCTTAAGGTGACAAACTACTTGAATGAAGTCCTTAAATGAGATAGCTTCAAGAAATGAAAAATTGTGTCCATTATCTGTTGACCAGTGGTACAAAAAAAATCTATGACTATGAAGTAAAGCGCACCCTTTGAGTACACAAACACAATAACAGGTTGTGAAGCTGGGAGCCAGGAACTTTGGATTTCTGTCATTTCCTTGTGACTGATAAATGGATACTTTACTCGATCAGCCCAATTAGTGAGGTACAATAATAACATCTGAACACCTGTCCTTATTCATCCTACATGCCGAAACACCTGATGGTAAAACAACGCCCTCATCGAAAACAACACTTCAGGTAGTATCATTCAGGAAAGGAATCAGAGGAACTATCTTGTGCTTCTAAAAATGACCTACGAAAAGACAAAGACTTTAAAGACACTCTTGGGGAGGCATTAATAATGTAAGCACTGGAATGATGTCCAGGGACTTTCTGCTGTGACTCATTCATCTCCTGGGGAGGAAAAGGTGACAAAGTTGTAGGAAAGCGTCATACCAACGGGTGACTGATTTGATCTTAAATAGAAAGGATGGGATGGGATGTTGGAGGGAAGAAGTGTAGTTGAAGTAACGAGAGAATTGGGGAATAAAAATGGCAAACATTTTTGAATTCTAAGAGGGGCTATGTTCGAAATGACACAGCTGCTGCAGAACTCCTTGGGGGAGCCAAGATGTGAACAGTGCGCCAAATGGGATCTGTGTATTTTGCTAAATTAAGATTCTAACATCATATCGAGGAAAGGCGAATGTCACACACCTGCTGTAAATGTGACACTAGAGAGGCCTGTGGGTGGTTTACAGCCTGGTCTTGGGCTGATGTGTATAGGTGTGGCTCTATGGGACACAGAAGAACACAGGGAAAAAACATCGTCTGGGCAGATTGACAGGAAATGAGGGGCCAAGAAAGCTGTCTACTGCAGGCTGGCAAGAACATCCGGCGGAAAGCTACGGAGAAGCAGCGGGGGCAGGCGGTGTGCCTCGTGTTTCAGTTCTCTGGACAGAGGAAGAGCGGAGCCTGATTTCACACAATCTGAAGCCAATGCACAGAACAGTAGTGTTTGGGCTTAGCGGATGTAAGCCTAAAGCAACTTAAAAGCGGAACAGGAGTGCTGGCTCAACTCTGGGCTTCAGAACCAAACGTGCCACTTCAGCAATTTGATGGCGTGGCAGTTCTGATTTATTTTAAATTAATTAATGGAAGTTATCACGAATCCTAGAGCAGCTAATGTCCTTCCATCTTACACTGCTAGCGACATGTAGCAACAGACGCACCTTAAATGCTGAGGCAAAATCTGTGGTCTGCATGGAGAGCACTGCCCTGGCTGCTGAGTAGCCACCAGGCACAACTCAAAGTTTTGTGATTTTCTTCTTTCTCTGGTTATTGGCCCACAGGGAAGTTATTAACCGAAATTTCACTTTAATTATTAATTTATGATCCCATAAGTACTGTAGCCCACTTTCTGCACTAAGATTCTGACTTTATTTCACCAGCTTGTGCCTAGTGGACCCACCGTAATTTGTAACACTTTTGCTGTAAGATGCTTCAGACATGTTTTCTACCCTAACTCCTACAAACTAATATTTGCCTCAGAGACAACTGTACTATTTTGGCATCATGCTAACACAATTTGAGAATCTGATGCTACTATAATCCATCAGAAGGTTCTAACCATAAATAAAATATGCTAAACAAAGCCAATACCTCACCAGACAAATTCTGTTACAAACAGAAACAAAAAGCCTTGTTCTGCATGAATCACTCATATATATACTAACTAAGATAAATTGCCTAAAAATGTACAAACACAAACAAAAAGTGAATTCTCATTGCAAGGAAAAAAATCTTTTTAAAACTGAAAACCAAACCAAAAAAAAAAAAAAAAAAAACCCCAAACCCAAACCCCAAACCAAAACCAAATCAAACCAGACCAAAACAAAACAACAAAAAAACAAAACAAAACAAAACAAAACAAAAAACAAAGTGAGAGGGTGAGAGGCAAGAATTTTATTTTAAATGCTAATACTCTTTGGAAGTAGTCTCCTTGTCAAACTCTAAATAAAGAAACAAAGGGTCTCATGTCTGAAGTTCTCTTTCCCCTTTTCAATAAATAGTAGTGAAAGCACTTTGCTCCTGAGGATGATGAAGACTGCAGAGTATTCCTCTCTGGTGTGACTGTGTGCGTTTTGCGCTTTACTATTTCTGCAGGGACACGATACACATCTGCCCCTTACTTCATTGCGAACAGCTGAGAAACGCTGGGCATGACCTTTGCACTGCAGACGAGGTGAGCTCTGAAGCATGCCACGTGAGTTACGGCAAGCCCCGTGAGGGTGTGGCTGAGACAGGAAACTTAGTATGGAATATTGGCAGGTCCAAAGTGTGCTCAGTCAAAAAATATTGAACTTTTCCCTAAGATCCAGTGTCCTAAAAGGCTCCTCCTTCTGTCTTGCCACTGAGAGAATTTAAGAGCACTTGCCCTTTTTTTTTCAGAGCAAATAATTGTCACCTATGAAAATAATATTCTTAAAGAAAGGGTATATGGTTTCATTATCTATTAATCTATTCAAGTTCTTGGGATAAGGCTTCTGAAGTACAAGAACAACATAATTGTATTAAAGAAATTTAAAAAGTAGAACTTCAAGAAATTTGAAAACTGTATGTGTTTTGCTATCAATTATGTATTTGTAACATAGAAAAGGGATAGTTATAAATGAGAATTATAAAAGTTTTAATTAGAATTCCATTGTTAGCCAAAGATATGCTGGGTAATAGTATTAAAGACTTTTTAATTTAAGTCAAAAGATTTTTGTAATAGATATACATTGAATCTATATTATAAATACTTTATTCCAATCTTTTTACTTGATGAATATGTAAAAGTAGCATTTCTTTAGAGTTTTAAATATACACATTATAGAATATTTTTGTAAGCAGGGCTTCATTTTATCTTCATAAAAATATTATGGGGTCAGAGTAAATATTATTCTCAATATACACATAAACCAGACACAATGACAAAATCTCATGCAACCTTTTGAAGGAAGTTCAATTCAGGTTAATAATTATGCAGTAAAGCTGTGTGGTATAAACATTAACTTTCTCATATCATGGAAGATTATGTTTTATTATTTAATAAACTGTAATTTGCTTTTTGTAGTTGGGTTGGTTGCCATAAGTCTATTTTCAAATGTAAAATTTATTTTCTAGCCTGAATACAAAGCTATGATTTCACCTGGCTGTTTAAAGTGATTTTGGCACAGGCAGAGGACATAAAATGGAGCAAAATTCCTGGGAATTACAGTACTGGCTATCAATTAATTTTAAAAAATAATTATTGTTTTTAAAAACCATATGTGGTATGTAAGTTTGTTCTAATACATGCGGAGAGAGAGGGGTCATTTCCATAGCTTTTGCAGTTGGAAATCAGCCAAAGCTAAATATGACCTTGGGTTGTTTTATACGCGTATGCACATGCCAGCCCTTTGTCATTTGACAGTGTTCTTTTATCTACTCCTGGGACGTCCTCATCCAAGTCTGCAGAGGGACTGGGTTCTTGGGACGGAACCACTGGCTTGTATGTGGTGAGCGCTACCTTCCTCCCAAAGCAGACATGGAGGGAGAAGCCTGCTGTTCGCTGTTGGGGTGTCTTCCATTGCAGGCTCTCTGGGTAGATCTCTGAGGGGGCTCCCTTCTTCGTCCTCCTTTAAATACATTTACTCTTTTCATTGACTTTCAACAGAAAAATGGCAACAGCCTCCAAGGAACGTAAAAAGAAACACTCTTTTAGATGGGTGCCAGAGGAAAGAGAGTGATTTGGAGATTTTTCAAGGAAAATTTCTCGGTGTGGGATCTGCTGATAATTTACACTGAAGTGATGAGAGTCCCGCCATTTTAGGTTTTCCCTAAAGCCCTCTTTGCCCTGTCATCTTTCCTGTGTCGCTGCCTCAGTGACTTGGTGACTCAGCGACTGCTGATACCCTGCCCCCAGACTGCTATTGGGAATCCCCCAGCATCAGGCACCCAGCACCAATTAAAATTCAAATCCCTGCTTGACTGTTGCTATTGTTAGTGCTAGTTTAGTCTTCTGTAAATCTACTGTTAATCTTCACCTCTTCTCTTTTGTTCTTGTAATTCTTCCCATTCCTGTGGGTTATAGGCCCCACCTGATCCACTTGGGGCATGAGCTCCTCCGCAGTCACTGGCTAATTAAGGACTCCTAAATTTTCCCCAACTAAGTGGTGCTTCTTCTGTGTGATATTGTATTACTCAGTTATAATATCAGAATTCTCTAAGAGAAGGTCAGGAATCTTTATTTTTAGCAAGGTCCTTTTATTTATCCCCATATTTGAAAATAAATGGCCTAGAACAGTATGTCCAAATACATTTTTAAAGTCATATATTCCCTTTAACTATATGCTTAGAAATATGAACAGGTGGAATACACATGGAACTACATTTCTGTAAGTAACAAAAGTTACTTACAGATGTTTAGCATTAAGAGTCACATACTTTTAAGTATTGCTGAAAGCTCTACAGTGATTTGGTCTTCAAGTTCTGTGGGATAATCACGATTGTGGACATAATCATAAAGCGGGAATAGTTTATGAACTAAGATGCACTAGGGTCTGTTAAGAATCTTGGGTACTAATCTATTTTTTTTCATTACTGTTACCAGGGATTTTGAAATTACTTATCAGATCTGTGGAAGACAAGATAACCACTAAATTTAAGGAGGATTCTCATTAAACACTGTGGATCTAACTCTGCCTTTCCAATGTTGTATAATGTCTAATAACCAATCAAAACAATTCCTCCTTGTTTGAAATGGGTGCCAGGACTTCAGCTGTGACCTGTCTTAGCGTCCTGCTGGAGTATCAACCCTGTCTGGACTTCTGCATTTGGTCCTACCTTGTGTGTGTGTTTTCAGGAATCTTGATTAACCTATTATAATTACTTAGTAAGGAAAGCTTTGATTAATATTGGTACACAAAACCTCTTAAATCTTTTTAAGTGGTTGCAACTAAACTGCAAACTTTAGCGGAAGAGAAATGACAGTCCCTGGCTCCAGGCACTCACATTGTCCCTTGGGAACATCCTGTGCCACTCGTGGAATGAGCTCTGCCGGAGCTGCTGGCCCGAGGGACGTGCCCCTATCAACCTGTGCTTTGGAGCTTAGTACATGGGTTTTAGGTTGCAGATAACAAGTACAAAAATCTAATGTTTCTTTCTGACCTCAGTGGGACATCGCGGGCTCTCTCTGACCTGTCTAAATGGCCAAGTTACAGAGTCCATCTTACCTCAGAGGCAGAGAAACTAGATAGATCATGTCAATCTTGTTGTTTTGAAACTAGTATAAAGGGCATTGCAGAGCAGAAAGAAAATGAGGGCTTAATAGGACTATGTGAAAGAACTGGAGAGATAATTAAAACTATACCCAATATGGGCAGAGAAAAAAATCTCTCCTATGCCTCAGACATAAGAAACTCAATATCATTTCTTTATGCAGCCTGGGGCAATGAAGTGACATGCATTTAAATTAAAAATCTCCAGTGTACTTCTACTCACCCCACATCTTACATGGGTGAGGCTACTTTTGTATTTATTTTAATTCAAATGTATTTCAAATGTTGTGGGACGTGTACATTAAATAGGGAACTACTATTTCAAAAAGAACAAGACAGATGTTTTATTAGAGCTACAAAAATAGCTATACACTCACTTTGATTGCTGTTTCAAATGCTATTATCTAGTTTCCTAGCCGGTGAGCAGGCTCTAAAACATAATATTCCCATATGAATCATGCAGGATGTTGTATTTAATTTTCCCTGTGGTTTCAAAGGCAACAAAATTTGGTAAAAAAGAATATCAAGGGGTAAAATGAAATAAATGACTATCTGAATACTTACAAATCATTTACTGTTTGTATATACAGATAACACAGTAGGGAAAAATATGTACTCCTCTTGTAAATGTTAAATTACAAAGTAAAAACCAGTATTTTGGATAGATAAGCTCTTTTAATGATGTAAATTGTGTAATATATATGCAAACTTCTCTGTACTCAAATTGGATGTTTAGATAGATAGCAAACCTATCACCTTTGTGGTATATTTAAATTCCTATTATAAAATATACTCCATCTCCATCTGTGGCAATTTTAATGCTAATTAGGGGTTTTGCATCTCTTCACTACGCATGAATTAGCATAAATGTCTGGCTATCTGTATAGGCTATATGTGGAAATGTTTTAAAAGCTAAGAACATTTTGTAGAGTTTAGTATTGCTGTTTAATATTTGCAAAAAGTCATTTCTATAACAAGATTTTAGTCCATAAGTAGTGTTTGTTCAGTCAACTGTTGGTTATAGTTGTTTGCAGGTTGTTAATAGCATTTAGTAACAATATTAATAAATTAATTACAGATGTCTGGACTTTTTCTGTAATTTTGATCCCTTTATAAAACAATACTCTGAGAATTCCTCTATAATTTGAATCCTTTGTGTAGATAGAAAATTACATATATAAATCTAGATCTTTAGTTTTCCTTAATTCTTTGAAGAGTACAAGATGTCTACATCTTAAAATGAGTGAAAACTGATCAGGAAAAAAATTGTTTGGCACTAAGGCTTGGCAACAGGGAGTTTGACCTCAAGGAGACATCTTTGCATCTTTCAGCCATTACCCAGAATGCAGGCTGGGAGTGTCCCATTCAAAGGACCTTCCTTACTGTGAAGAGCTCACTCTTGCCTCAGGGGAGACTTGTTTTTCCTTAGACACTTCAGGGACACCTGAAGTTTGGCAAAAGATAATTACACTAACCCTTTGAAGTAGCTACAATTATCTTTATTTTTACAAAACAGGAGATGAGGATATTAATTAACAAACCTCACAGAGTTAGCAAATGGCAGCACTAGAATTTAAACTGCATTTCTTTAACATCTGACATCTTTTTATTATCTCTACTAACCGATCTATTTAGGAAGTATTTGACTCATTGTAAAGATAATTTTAGCACATCATTTTCAAAGCTTGTTTCTTTTTATAAGTTTATAAAAACCAAGTTGTCAAGTTTGAATTTGAAGTAAGAGATGCTGACTATCTATTTAAGCACAAATTGCTGTTAAGTTGTTTCGTTGGGTGGTTCTGGTGGCTGTGTGCATGTATGTGTATGTGTGTGTACTTTTACGGGTATTGGAAGTATTTTGGCAGAAAGTTTGCATTGATGTTGTGAAAAAGTATCATAGTCATCTGTTACCAGAAGATAAATCACTCTACAATCCAACTCGAAACCACTGTCACTTTGTGGACAACTTGGGCTGGACTCAGGAAAGAATGTTTTCTGTTCCATATGGCCTGCCTCCTGTATACCCGTCAAGTGGCACAGAGTAGTCCTGGACAGCCCTCACTCACACCTGGGCCTAGGTTGACATTTGAAATGATTGCAACCCACTGGATCTCTTCCCCAAAACATCTCCTCTTGGTATCCTGTTTTCGTGGATACTACTTTGATCTTTTCCACATAGGGCAAGCCGTGTTAAAAAGAAGCGAGAATATAAACCACCAGTTTATTTTGGTTCCATATACCATACATGTGTTTTTTTTTTTCTTTACCAGTTTTAGCACTCATGTGTTTGAGGTAAGCTCTTCTAGTTCAGGCATGCAGTTAGCTGACTTCTCTGGTGCTGAGTGCTCAGATAGGGCAAATCAGAATACATTTCTAAAAGTAACCCAAATAAATTGGTGTGATTATTTTAGTCTATTTTGTATCACTTATAACAGAATTCCTAAAGCAGGTACTTTATGAAAACAAAATGAAAAGAGTCTTATTTGACTCATGAGCTGGTGACTGGGACGTCCAAGCATCGGAGTGCTGCATCCGGTTGTGTTAGAGCATTGCAGGGAGAGGGAAGGGGACCGGACGTGTGTGCAAAGCGAGGAAAAAGAAAATACGTCCCACAGTGATGCAGGAAGCAAGGATAAGGGAGGGAGGGGTCTGCCGACCCGTTTAAAATGACCCCTCACCTAAGGGAAAGTAGCAAGCTCCCATAAGAACTGACCAATCCAATGAGGAGAAGCACTATTCTATTCCATGTTGTGAGAACCCAGGAACTAATTACCTCCATTAATCCCACCTGGGTCAGAAGGTTCCAGTACATAAACCTTCAAAAAACACCATGTCCAAATTATGTTATCCTGCTAAAACTGAATGAAAATTAAAATATATAACTAAATTACAAGTTTCTAACTATCTATCTATCTATCTATCTATCTATCTATATCTTACCTGGGACAACAATGTGGCCTTACCTGTTTGCTTTTATCTTTCTATTCAAATTTTAATCTCTTTGATTTAGCGTATTATGTCACTTATGTAATTTTTGATGAAAAACTCGAGCAACTAAAGTAGTTTAACGCTGACCCTGGTAAGTATACGTAGCCCTTCAAGATTCTTTGCATGGATTAGTCGCCTGTGATGCACAGATCCATGGACGGAGACCTCCGGGGCGCGCGTCCCCAGAACCATGGACGGAGACCTTCAGGGCGCGCTCCCCCAGCACCATGGACAGAAAGGAGCGCTATCAGTACCATGGACAGAGACACCAGGGACACACGCCCCAGCACCATGGACAGAGGCCTCCGGGCGCTCGTCCTCAGCACCATGGACAGAAAACATTCGCGGGCTCGGAGCTCTCAGCACCATGGACAGAGACACCAGGGGACGCGCCCCCAGCACCACGGGCAGAGGCATCGGGGCACGCGTCCTCAGCACCATGGACAGAGACACCATGGGCGCGCGTCCTGGAGACTTGGCTACCCCCCCCCCCCCCCCCCCCGCGCGCGCCCTGGCAGCTAAACCCAGGCTGTTCCTCCTTGCATGGGGCTGCTTAATTTAAGGCAGGTTGCTTTAGTGGCAAGCCGCGGACTTTGGCACATTTACGTAACTTCTCCAAGGCTGGATTTTCTAGTGTGCCAGCTGAGCATCACAAAGCACTTCCGAGGACTTTTCTCTTCCTTCCTCTCAACGCCTCCAATCTGTCTTTGCCTCTCACCATTCATTTGCGCCTTCCCTCCTTTTGCAAGTATTTATTAATCTTTGGCTCATCTGTGCTCCGCAGTGTGCCAAGGTGTGAATTTTATTAAGACTAAATAAGCAAGACCCATGCCCCCTTGGAGTTTATTTTGCTGGGCTGTGCTACACCTGGCAGAGCACCAGAAATGTGCAGAATGTCTTCGCTCCTCCTAGGCTCTGCCCGCTGCCCCGAGACTCCTCTGAATTCAACTGCCCCATGGTTTATCAGTGTGCAAGCAGATGTCAGAAAGGCACACACTGCATTGTACTTACTTCTATGGGTGAACTTTAAGGCCCAAGAATTTAGAAAATGTGCTGTTTCTAGTTAAACTCATTGTTAAACTCTGTCAAAATGCGCATGCCGTTTTAATGAAAGTGTGATATTGGCAATGAGACTTTAGTGATAAACCAAGAGCTGCGCAGGTTTGATCCATCTTAATCTCTTCGTCTCCTGCCCTTTCCTTCATTGATTTTTTCTGCTGACACCTTGTGCCTTTCTGTCTGAGGATGATGTTATGCAAATAATTTTTCTCGGGGAGATGTGAACCCTCATGCATATTCACTCCAGACAGGGCATAACAGGTTGACCAGGGTGGCGCGTATCCCAGGGTTCAGTTTGCTGAACCAGTGAGTTTACTGGCATTTCTTACAGGAATATTGCTGAAGGGTCACCTACAGAACAGAGACGAGAGGCCACCTAAACGAGCGTGGTGAGAGGTCACTTACATGCCCGTGTGTGACTCAAGAGGCAGCTGCATCACCAGAAAGCCACCCAGCACAGGCCACACCTCTCTCAGAGCAGCTGAAGTTCTTTCTCATTCCCTTCTTGCTTCTGGGGCTCCTTGCTGTCTAAGCAATGACAGCGATGACCAGGATGACATCGGCTGCAACTGCTACTTCAGTTGCTGTGACCATGGCCCTGCAGCCTCAGCTCCCTTGAAAGTCTGAGGTGCCTCATCCACACGCAAGCCTGATGACAGGTACCACGAGCCTCACCTGAGGCTGTACCCGAGGGCCACATGGCTTCACTCCCAAGCACGGTCTGGGCTCCTGGCCCCAAGGGCTCCACCTTGCTGCTTCTAGTATGTGCACCTGGGAGTCCTCCAG
Organism: Ctenodactylus gundi; assembly: GCA_004027205.1. NCBI lineage: Eukaryota > Metazoa > Chordata > Mammalia > Rodentia > Ctenodactylidae > Ctenodactylus > Ctenodactylus gundi. The sequence continues at coordinate 232,451 of PVKB01001540.1, read as the reverse complement.
GTTTGTGAGCCTCCTCCCACCTCCAGGAGGAAATGTCTCCACTCAGAGGGCTCGCAACACAACAGAGGATAACAGGAGATGTAGATCTGTACAATGACCGTGTGGACATCTGTGCACATTCTCCTAAGGGCAAGGGGCAAGATGTATCCTGTAACCCAACTCATGAGGGCTCAGATGCTGATGGACCTCTTTCTAGACTCGAGAAACTAAACTCAAGAGAGACCTTAAGGCTTTTCTGCCCACCTCTAACTCCTGCACCTCTGTTACCATTGGTAGTTTACACACAGCATCTGGTCAAGGGTTCAACTGGTCACGTGCTGGCTGCTGCCTGTGGGTTGACTGATATTTTGAGGCCCCTGGACATGGGTTAAAGCATTTGCTTTTACATGGACTTTGCTGTTTGTGCCAACTTTTATTTTTTGCATTAACATCTTCTGAATGTCAACAAAATTTCCTCTTTCCTTTTCTGTCTGTTTGTGGTGGTCTCTCTCACTCTCTCTGTGTTTCTATCACTCTGTGTTTTTTCTCGGCCTCCCTTTCTCTCTCTCACATGGTTTATCTGTCCTTTCCCATGCCATAGTTTACATATTAAGTCATGTCTGAGACTGCCTGAAACTGCTCTCTTCCCCCTGAACTTATCTTTAAAAATCCCCATGAGACCAAAGCGGGACCTGAGGACAATGAGGAATAAAGTGAGTGACTGCAACTCATTCCCCGCAGGGCCATTTATTTCATTTCCTTGTCTGTCTTCTTTCTCTCTCTGAGAAGACCTATGGTGACAAAATAACAGAGGGAAAATGGCACCTGCCCTTGCTTCTTCTCTGGATCTGAAACCAGGTAGGCAGGTCAGTGCGTGATCGAAAGTTCTGCGAAGCAGACACATTGTTCCCTCACTTAGTGGCTCCAACACGACGCCATTGACCTGAGTTTCACAAAGTGGTATAGAGAAGCAGACGACTTTCAATGCTACTTAGATAGGGTCAGGCGAGTACACACACAAACAAAGGCTTAATTCAAAAAAGCCAAATTTGGAAATATTAAAAATTTCGCTGACTTCAGTTATTTCTCATGCCTCACTGTCCATTACATAATGAAGGGGTAACCTCTATCAGCAGAGAAGATGCTCCACTGACGCTAATGCACGAGCAGCAACAGCTCTGCCAGCAGCTTCGGGAACAGCCCCGCGGTGGCCACGGGTTTTCATTTTTTAGAGAACTGACCCTGGTACCAACATCATAACCTTTATTCAGTTTTGCTACACTTCCGTTAACTTACTTTATTATGTTTATTATAGATTAGATTTTCAGTCTAGCTCTCAACAGGTAAGATGTGGATGCCTAGATCTTTCTTTTAATATTTTCTTTTTCAATTAATGTAAGGCTTAAGAGTGGTGTAAGCAATTTTGGTAGATGTTCTAAAATACAAAGTGAATCAGTGTTGGTTATTTCAAGAAGATACTTTTATCTTACACAGAAAACACGTTCCTTGTTTTTTTCCAACAAAAAGGAGATTCATCGCCATCATTCACACATGTGTGTGCACGTGTGTGCGCGCACACACATATTCAGCCATAATTTTGAGTTTTTTCTCTATTGGATTCTTAGATCAATTTTAGTTAAAGTCTTAGAAGATATGATCAGTTACTAAGATTGAAAATGCTATCACTGATCTGCTGATACTATAAAATTCTTATATTTAACTTCTCAGCAAAGAACCCTCTATTCATTATCAAAAATACGGTCATTTGTACCTCCCACATATGATTGTCAATTTTTTCCAAAAAGATTGAGTATTTAGTGGAGGGAGTTTTAATATTCTGTCATACTTCACACACAATACGTGCATCCGTGGTAGAGTTTGCATTATGCTAAAGAATGCATGACATTCAAAATGCTAAACAAAATCCTTCTACGTCATTTACTCACGATTTTTTTCATAATCTTGCTGTGCCTTTGAATGATATTAATTGTTGCAGTTAATGTACCAAATACAAGGTAGAGATATCAATTTCTGTTAGAAAACAGACAAAATGAAAACAGAACTTCTCTCTTTCCAAAGTGAATGACTGATCGCTGCCAGCAGCACATCACAGTTAACAGACATTGATTAACTCACTAGTGAATTTCTGCATTGTGGTATGTTCTGAAAGAGAAAACGCATCTGATACAATGTCCCTTGAATGGATTGATGTAGTCATAGAAGTAAATTATAAAAAATACAAAATATTGCATATATACAAATATGCTAGAATAAATTATAATAAATATAAAATACGTAGAAACCTAAGGGGCAAATGATTTCTCTCATGTAGAACTAAGTTAAATATTACAAAAATATATGACTTGAGCTAAAATACTAAAAGGAGGAATTAGAACATAAAAGTAAGAATAAAGTGATTATGTGCTAGTTTTAGATTCACATTGCCAAATTTCCACCATGTCCTTACATGGTATTTGCTTTTATCATGTCATTAAAGAATGACCAAAAAAGAAAGATATCTTAAGACTACATCTTTAAATCTTGCCAGCAGAAAGTAATTACCCTTAGGTAACTTTTAACAGAACAAGGGAAGTATATTGATGCATGGAAGGATGTTGGATCCTAAAGAGAACAGCTGTGGCTTTGGTATGTTCATCCCTGGGTGCTTTACAGGTCATCAACAGAGCTACACTCCTGAGTGGTTGTGAATTGCATAGTGTGCCCAAAGAAGTGAGGTAACTTTATTTGGAAATAGTGTTCCTGCAGGTATAGTTAGTTAAGATGCAGTCATGTAGAGTGTTCATGTTCAAAAATGGACCCAGGAAGGCAGGGACCAGGAAAAAGACAGCAATACCAAGAGAAGAATTGACACCTCATCAATCTAAAGGCTGCCAAGGATGTGTGAGCTACTAGAAGCCATGAGAGGCAAGGAAAGATCCTCCCTAAAGAGTTTGGAGCAAACCTGCCTCCACGACATCTTGATTTTTTGACTTCTGACCTTCAGTGTTATGAGGCAATAAATTTCTATTTCTATAAGCAACCCTTTTTGTGATATTTTGTTATAGCAGCTCCAGGAAACCATTGGGTTGTCAGAAAAGTTATGATGTATTTCATCTATGTTTTTACAAGGTCATTTATTTATATAAACAACAAAGATCAATCAATGATATATTGCCCATTTTTTCATAACCTTTGCCATCTTTCAGTGAGCCTCATAATTCCTTGTTCATAGAAGGATCTGTCTTTATTGACAAAAAAACCCTCAAAAAACAAACAAACAAACAAACAAACAAACAAAAAAAACCCAAAAAACGGAACAAGGTGCTGATTTAGAGCCTCATCTGAATTGAATGCCATACCACACAGGGAGTTTTGAAGAGAGTGAAACCAGTGCAAGTCTGATGTTATAAGGTCAGGCACATACAGTGGGTGTGGCAACACATCGTTCCAAGCTCCAATAATAATCAGACTTGTGAGAAGTCTTGCACTGTCATGACAGAACACAATTCCCTGGTGGTTAACAAGCTCTGGACATTTCTGCACGATGGGCTTATTTTAACTGTCCAAATGCTCACAGTCCACATTCAAATTGATTGCTTGATTTCTTGGTAGGAGCTTGAAAAACACAGCACGTTTATGATTCCACCACACTGAGAGTGAACCTTCCTCAGATGAATGTCTACTTCCTATGATATTTGAGGTGAATCAGCACTTTAAGACCAACATCATTCGTATACCACATCGTTGTAAATAAACCACTTCTCCTTACCAGTTGTCAGTTGCTTAAAGAAAAGGATCATGTTTCTCACATTTAATGAGCATATTTCAGGTGTATATTTATACATGCCATCAAGTGAACTTCAGGTTCGTGAGGAACCTAAATATGGAAGTTGCTTATATAGTCTAGCTTCTTTGGGTGGTTATGAATGCTTGAGTGATGGATGTTTCCTGTTTTGGCAGTTTCTTAGTGCCTGTGACATGGGTTTACTCAATAAATAACTTTATTTTGTTGGACTTTGTCTTTGGTGGACTTTTGTGACCCATGAGAGTCGTTGAGATCAAAATGACCAACATGGAGTTTTGAGAATCATTGTTGGCACAGATGTTCTTGTAGAGCCTTGTCACCACAAACTGTATGCAATTATTCACAAACTTGATGTGCATTTTTGCCTTTATGGGGAAAACCAGTAAAATATAGCAAAAATGAAGTTTGGTCTTCCACCTTTAACTTGCAAAATCTCCAAAACTCAACCAAATTGCTCAATATTTTTTAGAATGAAGCTGCAACTGTAAGCTGTCAAATGACATAGCAAGAATAAAATTGTAATGGTCTCTAGTACTCCCATAAATTAATAATGTCATCTGTTGCAGAAACTTGGCATAAAAGTTTGAAAAATATATATGCAAATATATTTATTCCAACAACACATGCAATAATGATAAAAAATAACAATGTGATCAAAGTTCAATAACTGCCCTCAATTATCTCAAATATTTTCTACTTAATACGATTCTATCAATTATAATAATACGATAGAATGATCACTGTTGTCCTATACTGACCTCTAATTTTTGCCATCAAAGTCACTCCTATACTTTGGACAAGCCTAGCAGAGTCAGTCTTCAGGGAACTGATGCTAAAATGTGCGTTAGGGAGAACAGAAAATAGTAACAAACGAACATAATTTTGCACAAATTAAACTCTCATTTCTCTTTTGTTCACCTTGTTGCTACTTTTGTACTTGCTAGAGTATACAAAATATGCTGAATGCAGCAAGCATCTTTTCCTTGAGTGGGAACACCCAACGTAATGCCCAAGGACTGGCAAGTTCAAGTGTATTTCTTGTGCCCATTCTCAACAAAATTTCTAGTCTTCCACACACATCTCAGGAAAAATTGTTCTAAAAATTAAGCTAGAACTCTTGAAAATTCAGTCGTTGAATCCTAAATATAAATTCAGAATTTTTCTTTATTATGTTTTTAGCTAATGAATAAAATATGTTTTTGGTGCGTCAGGTGGAAAAATAGTTTCACTGAGCTAGTTAACATAGCTTTATCTCACATCTTATCTTTTTTGTGGTAAAACCACTTAAAATTTATGCTCAGCAATTAAAAAATACATTATATTGTTTAGTACATGGTGTTTAGTCACCATGATGTACAATAGTTTATTGTCTAAGATTTGTATCCTTTTACCAACGTGTTTCCACGTATTGTGATATGGATGTGGAATGTCCCCCGAAAGCCTCAAGTATTGGGCTGTTGTAGGGTATCTATGGTATCTATGGATTGCATATACTGTTAAGATGTAGGGCCTGGGTGGAAGGGGTAGATACTCAGGGCCTGACTTGGAAGTGGTGGATGCCTGGGATTTGACCTGGAAGGAATATGTCACTGGGGCTTGACCTGGAAGGGCATATGTTGGCTCCACCCTTTCTCATTCATTCTACTTCCTGTTATGATCCCATGAACATCTTTACTTCAGTTAGTACCTGCTTTGTGTTTTCACCACTGCCAGCTGCCTCAGAATGGACTGAAACTTTCTAAAACTGTGAGCTAAGATACACCTCTTATCCCTTAAGATGTGGGTGTCTGGTAATATATCCCACCGATGAAGAATAACTAAGACATCAAGCTTACCTCCTCCCCCAGCTACTGGTAATCACCATTCTAATCTCTATTTCTACAAGATTAAAATTTAAGTTATATAAGTTAGATAAGGTGATATTTGTCTTATTGTACCTTGTTCATTTTACTTAACACATGTCCTCCTAGTTAATTCATTCAGCCTTTCACGACAAGACTTTCTTCTCTGTAAGACTGAGTAGCTTTTCATTTTATATACGCTATTCTTCGTAACTCACCCACTGATTAACACTAATGTTGAGTTTATAGCTTGGCTGTCTTGAGTACTACGACAAGCACAGTAGTGAATGTATCTTTTCAACATTCTGATTTCATTTGGGTACCTAAACAGCAGTAGTGAAATTGCTGGGTCATGTGGTAATTCTATTTTCAGTAGATAAAATTAATAATATTTTCAATCATGGCCATATTATTTTATATTTCAATCAAGCATTCATGCAAGGATCTTTCCCTTAAACAACATTCTTGTCTATACATGTTGCCTTTCAAATTATTGGTAATCACAACTCTATCATATATTAGGGTAGGTTGCAGGTGGAATTTACATTTCTTTAACGATTTGTAATCTTCAGTATTTTTTATGTTCTGTTTACTGTTTGCTAATTTTTTTGTCTATTAGGTTTCTTTGCATGTTTTGAAAATAATTCATTGTCTTAGTGCTGTTTTCTTGTGAGCACTCTGTATATCTTAATATTAACCCAGTATCATTCGTGTTGCTAACACACATTTTCTCCCCACATAGGTCAGATCTGCACTCTCTTCATGATTTCCTTTGTTGTATAGAAGTTTTAAATTTGATTTAATTCCAGCTATTTATTTATGAATTATTTTGAGACAGAGTCTCACTCTCTAGTCTGGCCTTGAACTCATGGCAATCCTCTGCCTCAGTTTCCGGAGTGCTGGAATTACAGGTGTGCATCATCACGCTAGGTTTATGTGGTGCTGGGGAATTGAACTCAGGTACTTAGCGCTTGTGTAGCACTTGCTAGGTAAGTGCTATAACCGCTGAGCTATTTCTCCATCCCAGCTGTTTATTTTTTCATATCATCCCACCTTTCTTATTTTCACTGTGTTTAGGGGATAGTCCACAATGTCATGGGGCCATTTTCCTATATTTATATCTACTAGTTTACAGTTCTGCATACCATGTTTAAGTCTTCAATCAGTGAGTTAATCTCTCTATTTGACATAAGAGTCTGATCACATTGTCTACAGATTGATAGCTAGTTGTCCAGTGCTGTTTATTGAAGACTTTATCTTTTTCTCTTAATGTAGTGTTGAAACCACTGGCAAAGATAGTTAAGCATATTATATTAGATTTATTTCCAGGCCCTCTCTTCTGCTCCGTTGATCCATATGTCTTTGTATATATCGGCACAACACAGCTTTGGTGACTGTGATTTGTAGTATAGCTTGGAGTCAGGAAGTGTGAAGAAGTGTGATGCTTTCGCATTTTTTTTTTTTGCCAGACACTACTTTTACTATTCAAAATATTTTGTGTTTCCATAGGAATTTTAGATTTTTTTTATTTCTGTGAGCAATTCCAGTGGTATTTTTATTAAGATTGCATTGGTTTTGTAGATTCTCTGGATAATATGGACATTTAAAATGCATTCTTTCAATATATACTATCTTTTCCCACTTGTGTCTTTTAAAATTTCCTTGATCAATATTTAATAGTTCTTTTTCTTTCTTCGGTTTGATCATCCCTGAATATCTTTGCAGTTCTTCTACACATGATTGCTTTCCTGATTTTCTTTTTAGCTCACGTGGTGTTAGTGTGTAGTGGTGCTGTTTATTCTTGCATGTTGATTTTATATTCTGTGACTTTATTGATTTCTTTATTAGTTCAAAGCAGTTTTGGTTGAACTCTAGGATTTCCTACACATAGTATTATACTAGCTGCAAACCAGAGCCTTGTAAAATTTGATTTTACAATTTGAGTGTATCAGTTTTTTAATTTACCTTGTCAGTTGGCTCCAGCTGGGATTTCTAGCGTGACGTTGCATAGAAGTAGTGACAATGGGTGTCTTGGTCTTTTTTTCTGTCCTTAGAAGGAAAGCCTTCATCTTTCACCATAGACAGTGTTACCTGTGAGTCTGTTGTGTGTGACATTGATCGTGTTGAAGCACACTTGCTCTGCACACAATTTACCAAGAGTTTCTAATCACAAGAGTCTGTTGAATCGTGTTTCTACACCAATATGTTGTTTTAGACATTCATTATGCTACTGTGCTCGACAACGCTTACTTATTTGCCTGCATTCAAATAACTACATTACCGAGATGCATTTGCGTTGATCACAGTGGAAGATTCTTTCGGTGCTCTTGAAATCCCTTCTCCAGTATTTTGTTGACAACCTACATAGTGTTGTACATCAAGAATACTGATGCGTGATGTTCTTTCTTATACTGTCCTTTCCTTGCCTGAGTATCAGGGAAATATCCTGACGACTGAGAGTAGTATAATGTTGGCCTCATAAAACAAGTTTAGAGTTAATTATTTATTTTATTTTAAGTTTTTCTTCAAATCTGTGAAATGTTGACAGCAGTTTTTCTTCTTTAAATGTTTTCTGGCATTCAGCGCTAAATCTCTCAGCTCTTGAGAGATTTCAGTAGTTTTATGATTTCTTTTCTTCCTTCCAACCCATTTGTTTCAATTCATTTGTTCTTTTATGGCTGAATTTCTCTTAAGTATAAATTTTCTAGTCTTACTCCATTACCTTTAGAATGTTTTCACCTCTTGTTAGACATTTAGCTGTGTCACACATTTCATTACACTTTCCAACTATTTTTGGCCCCATATTGTATCATCCTTGAAAAGCACATCTTGGCTATGGCCATACCCACTCACTGTATCCACCTCCTGCTGTGTTCACACCCCTCACCCTGGCTACATCCATGAGGCCACGTCCCTGAGTTCACCCTCAGCACAGGGCACATTCTGAGCTGTCTTTGAGCACCACACTCTTACAGGCCCATCCTCTTTTGTTCGTGCAAGTTGCTCTACCAGACACAACTCCATCCGCACACAAGAAGCTCTTTAACCAAGCTCTGCTCATCTTTGCATTTCGCCGTCAAGGTCAGTTCTTCCTGGAAGGATACCAGGCTTCCGAAGCCAGGCCTCTGTTTTTGCGGTACTCTGGATCCGTTCTCCCTCTCAAGCCAAAAAGCTTCCTGGGTGAGATGCAGGATCTTTCTGCGCCTTCTGACCTGACCGTCCTGGGGCCACCCCGATGAGGGAGAAGAAGCTGCTGCTTTCAGGATGTCTCTTAGGTCCCCTTTTCCAGAATGTGGTCACTGGCAGAATAAAGGCTGAGTCTGTCTTTTGACTCTCATTTTTAATCAATTTGGAGAAATGAGTGGATGTGTCCTTTCAATATTTGACCAATTTTCTAATTCATTTCCCCCAGCTTTATCTGAGTGTGCTTTTTTCCACTAGAATTCTGTGTATGACACGTTCTATTACTATTCTCTCTACTTAAACCTACAAAGTGTAAATCGCTTCACTGACTGTCTGCCGGGGAGGTTGCTTAGAAATTGAACTCATCTATTTTTGAGGTGAAAGGTATTGCATGATAAGGGATTTTACCTCTAGCTGGGACCATGGCCATCTCGTTTTATTTCCTTGAAAAATTCAAAGTCTGAGATTCTGTGAATTGTGCCTGTATGATGTCCCTCTGTGCCTTAGAAAAGCAGTTCTTAGGAGAATGGCAGAACAGTTTTTGAGCAGATTAGATTAGCAAGGAACATGCTGGACTTCAGATCTCCTTTTTGCCCTCAGGAATTTAAAGTGTACTTAGTCATGTGTTTGAACATTATTTATCCAGTGTATAAACTGGGATTATGTGCATTCCTCATATAAATTACAAACCTATTTGCCTGGCAGCCACATTTCATATACCATGGTTCTGATATCCTAATGTTACGCATCCAGCCTCCTGGCTGATGTGTAGGTTAACTTCAGGAAACAATAATTTGCATAAAAAGTGTTTGCTACTAAAGGCGAATCCTCTGTAGAAGGAGATTTATGATACTTCTTGTTTGCTAAGCTTAAAAATGGTCGAATATATCTGCTGTATTCCTCTTGAAGACTTTGGCTCGTTCACCCACGAATGACTGCATATTGTCCCAGTTGAAGCCCGCCAACATCTGCTGTTATTTTTACTTTGCACTGTGGTGCCTTCCCTCTGTGCCCGCCTTGCTCTGGGTCTCAGGGGGAACTACAGACTCTGTGACATCATTCCCCGACCTTTATCTGAAGACAGCCTGTGTCCTGAGTATCTAGGGAATGTACTTTTTCCTGTTTTATTTCTTTTCTGATGGTGACCGCCTCTTTCTAGCGGCCACCTTTTTCCCTCAGGTTTCCTACCTGGAGGTATCCAGAAACACTGCGTATCCTCCTTAGACGTCCGGCCTGAGGCTGCACCGGATTCCCTCATTTGCCTGTCTACCTCAGCCCTGGTCGGCGCCCTCACTCTCAACCTCCTGCAGGACCCTCGTCTGAGTGTATGACTTATTTATCGCTGGAGCTCATTTTCTTGTGGAACCAGATAAATAAGACAACTTAGTTTAGCTCCTGAATTAGTTCCCTAGGGATATTTATAATTTTTTCTCATATTTGATGACTTAAATGACAGAAAAGTATTTTCTTCGAGTTCTGGCAGTGCGATATGTTAGATCAAAACGGAACCAGGGTCATATTTGCTCTGATGGTTCTTAGGGTCAACCCCTTTTTGGCTCTTCGTGTTCCTCTCAGCAGCTGCAGTTCCTTGGTTTGTGACACCCTCGCCCCAGTCTCTGCTTCTGCCTTCACACGACCATTTCTGTAAGACTTCGTGTGTGAATTTCTCCCTCTTTCTCTGGGCCCAGCCTGAATCTGGTATGGCTTTACCTGGGATCCTTAACTAGTTGCATTCCTTTATTTTTATTTGTTTTTCCCAAGAGTTATTTTTATTAGTATATTTATTTCATTATATTTCCCCTAGAGTTATTGGTTTTATTAGTATGTATTAGCAACATACCTTAGTTACAGTCGTGTCGAGGAGTAGGTACCCACCCACACCACACCGACTTCCTGCTCACCCCCCCAGCCCCCCGTCTCCTGCCCTCCCAAGCTCCTCCACCGGCCTCCCCCTTCCCGCTAATCCATTTCTGTTTCCTGCCATCTCTCTTGTTTGGCTTTTGCTTAGTTATACTTTGTGTTTCTTATATCAGAGGAACCATGTGATATTTAGTCTCTGGGTCAGGTTTACTGCACCAAGTATAGTGGTCTCAAAGTGTATCTGCGTCCCCACAAATGACCTGGATTTATTTTTATTCATGGGAGAGTAACATTCCATTGCGTATAGTAGCTGCATTTTCTCTATCCATTGACCTGCACTGATGGACATTCATAAAGTCTTATTTCCAAATGAAGTATCAAATTATGAGATTCTGGGTGGACATAAAAATTTTAGGGGAGAAGGGACGATATTCAGTCTGCTATTTACCTACTTGTAAGACAAATAATTATTCACTATTTTGGCAGAAGGAAGTCAAGACATATTTGATGAAATCAGAGAAATTAGTCATATATGGTGGCAGGCAGCCTATTACTAAACCTGCATTTACCGTCTGGAAGTGCAAAGACAGGAACAGAGATCGGTCCTGAGAGCGCTGGTGGCTCAGCTTATGCTCAGAGTTTACATCAGTCTGAATGTAATGGAGACCTCAAATAATTATTTTGAAAAGAAAGACCTCAAATAACGATTTTGAAAGATAAGATAATGTGCTCTCTGAAGGCCTTTCAGTCAGGTTATATCAGATTTGTGCTGGGCTCCAGTATATGACCTTTTCAAGGAATTTAGGAATCTGGGTTTTCTCTGCCTCGCCCTTTCCTTAGTGCGCTGCCCTTTTCCGTACTCAAATGGCCCGCCACTTGCGTCTGGCGTGGGTGGTGTGGGGAGGAAGGGCACCCACAGTGCCATCCGACCCTTCATTCACATCAAGTTGGTCACAAGTCAGAACTTGGCTAGGAGGCTCCTTCTCACTGCAGAGCAATCTGAAAGCTGGTTAAAGTCACGTTCAGGTAAAAATCAGGGTCTTGTCCCTAATTGGAAACAAAGAGCAGATTTTTTCAGTGTGTAATAATTGGCATTTTAGGTCACCTTCTGAGAAGCCTCAGTGGCCCACTGCTTTATAGGATATCTAACACTCCTTCACAGCATCTGCAGCCCTTTTTGTAAAATATTGATTTACTCTTGAGAAAATTTTAATTTTTATGATTATGTGTGGTACTAGGGATCAAGCCCAGGGCCTTCCCACTGAACTATGCCTCCAGCTCACTTTGGTTTTGATTTTGAGGCAGAGACTTAGTTGTTCATTTGTCCAGGCTGGACTCAGACTTGAAATCCTCTTTCTCAGCATCCTTAGTACTGGAATTACAGGCCTCTGCCACTGGGCTCAGCTTAGAAAATATTTTAATAGATATATTCTGTGGTTGCATAAGCTCATCTCAAAAGTAACTGTCACTTATTGTATGTTTACCAGAATGTGAAAAATATGCACTCAATGAACACCTATTTGTTGGGTATATACTGTCAGTCTCAAAATTCAGTACTGTCAAAGAAGCTGTCAAACGTTTTGTGCTTGTGAAGAAACAGAGTTCTGATTGGGTGAAGAAATAATTATTTCAAGATAAACAAATGAATTAAACAAAGTCATATGGTTGTAAATATTTTTGAAAATACAATCAAGTATACTATAGGGAGTGATTTGGGACAAGAGCATTTAGATAAAATAATGTGTTCTCTTAAGGCTTTTTGGCCACTGTGAAATAAAAATCCTCTTTATAAAGTAATAATAGTGCTTACCAATCCCCCATTTTTTGGAAAAGCAAACTCTCCACGATTGCAGTCCTGGAATCTCCTGCTTCTTACTGTAGGGACTGTCTGGACCAAAGGCTCCCTTCCTTTCGTACCCTTCTATAGTCTCTCAGACTAATTTTCTTTAAGGTTGTATTTATTTCACTTTATGAAATATATAGTGCCGAAATTATCCTCTAAGATGAAAGAGGAAGGTAATGATTTCCTCCAGCTCTGCAATTTTCATGCTGCATTGAAGCCAATTTTAGAAAGTGTGGGCAGCGGAGAGGGCACCTGGAACTGCAGGTCTCAAATCCATGCTGCTGCGGTCTCTGATACTGTACTTGGGGTACATGCTAATAACAGCGAGAAAAAAAACCTTTCCGGTGATTACAGTGTTGTAGTCACATGCGGAGGTTAGAATACAGCAACAACGTGGCTGACTTTGAGATGTGCCCACGGGACTAGTGGAGCCCACTTCTGTTGGTCGTGGAGACGTGGACATGGGTACTGCTGTACGAGTCCCCCATCCCCTTTCTCTCTGTTTCCTAGGCACATCAACTTGGTAGCTTGATTCCCTAAACCCTCCACCGTAATGTTCTGCCTAGAAGCCAGCTAATCATGGACTGAATTTTTCCAGCCTGCGAGTCAACTCTTTCCTCTTTGAAGTTGTGGGTATTGGGCATTTTGTCTCAGCAATAAGAACACTGAGCCAGAGATCCTAACGACCTGCAGAACTGAGAGAAGTCTGGGAGAAAAAGGTGGAACCAGCCCACCCCGCTCCCCATCAGGCCCAAGCATCTGCGCTTGCAGCTAGGTCCTGTCTCCCAAAAGTACTTGGCTTCTTTTTAACGCTTATCTATTTAAATTTCCTATGCTCTTTGGCCCCACCTCTATATATCATTTTAATCTGGTGCTGAAAACTCTTTATATTATTTTCCTCTGTTATTTTTTCCTGCCTTTTGTAATACAGTTGGGGAAAAGCCACAAACAGCAGCCAACTTGAACATCAGTCTGCCTTGAGATTCCATCTACCAGATTAAGTAGCCCAACACCCTTAATCTCAGTTTCAGGCAGTCTCTGGACAAGGGCAAAATATCGACCAACTTTCTGCCGAGTCATAGGACACATGATTTTTAGACTAATTGCCAATACAGTTCTAGTTTCCATCTGAAAATTCTTTAGCCTGAACTTTCCAATCCACACCTTTCCAACATGAATCTCCCATAAAGCTTGGCTTAGAGCATTCCAAGGCTTCTCCAGCTGGCTTTTTCAAACCTTTCCAAATTCCTCCCACAAATCAGCTTTGAAAGCTTCCAAACCACATGGTCAGGTGAAGTCACAGGTACTGCCCCACTTCTCTGGTACAAATTTCTGTCTTAGTTAATTTTTCATTTCTGTGACTCAATACCTGATGTGCACAATTTTAGGGAGGAAAGATCTATTTTAGCTCACAGTTTCAGAAAAATCACAGTCTGCTTACAGGTGGATGGCTAGAAAATGGTGGAAACAACCTGGTGGAGCTGGACCTGAATCCAGGGAGAGAGCCAGGGCAGGAGACAGATCCTCACAGCATGGAAGAAAGGAGACAAGTGCCTCCAGGTCAAACTCCAGACATTTGCCCATTTAGCTAGGTCTCACCTCCCGATAGTACACATGTACCCATAGGTGCAAAGGGAAAAGCAGGAATATTTGAAAAATTTTAATTTGGACCCAGAAGGAACAGTGTGTAAAATTGGAGTCCAAAGATGTATGGCTGCTGAAGTGATATTGCAATTAAGAAAAAAATCTAAGTACTTTGTAGAGGTGTACAGAGCCTACTCGTGACTGGCTCAGTGGCACAAAAGTATAACCTCTTCATTGAGAAGAGATCTATTGGCCCCCTACTGAAGAAGGACTACTAGAGCTCAGGTTCGTTGGAACTGATTTTATCATGCTCAGCTTTCTAGGCACTCAGAGGCTATTGCAGCCATGATTCAAGTGGGTCAGAATACTTGTTCTACTGGTGCCAGATCCCGGCATCATCTTTGAGGATTTTGGTTTTTCAGGTGTGTGCAGATGAGGAGTTGTGAAAACTTTCCTTCAGATTTTTACATGAAGGCCTGAAAGACTAGGAAAGTAGTCCCTGAGTGGGCAGTACTTAAAGTTGTGAGGAGGAAGAAGCCAAGGGTGAAATGGAGACCCTGGGAATTCCGAGATTCCAGGAACATTAATACCTGTTGAGGAATGTGGAAGGCCATGGATGGAGCCAGTTTCAGAGGTAGGCATATGGGATGCCCACTGCAAAGCCACAGGATGGGACCACCCCAGCCCCTAGGACCATAACACAATGATCTGAGTGTAACCACAATTCAATACAAACACCTTTGAATTTGTTTGAAAGTCAATTTAATTAGCTATTCTGATACAGAGCTACCAGTTGGTGAAAGCTTCAAAAGAAAAGAAACTCTATTAGTAGTAAATGTAAAAATATAAGGAAAAACTAGGAATGAAGATAGTTCAATTATTTTGTGTAAAAATATTAAGTAAGGACAGATTCTTAAGTAATCTTAACATCTAAAGCAATCTTAGGGAAACATTTCAAGAACGACTCAATTTACTTAACTATATTTGACTCAACAAAACGGAAACAATTTTTCATGTTTATAAACAATGTAGAACACATCACAAGCAATATAAAGATTCAGATTTTTATATTCCTCAATTCTATTTTGCAGTTATGAATTGAGAGGTTTGAGAACTAAGCCAACAACTTTTTGTAATAATTTCATTAAAGACTTCATTTTGAATCATATTTCTAAAAATATGGTATCTGTGGAACCATAGCTTGCCTGCTAAAGAGGCAGATTTCTAAATGTTTTTGAAAGGTTGGTTATACTTAGAAAAAAAGACTCCTGATAATTCTTAGATGTACTAAATTTTGAGGAACACTAATCTACTAAAATCTTCTGAATAGAAATTAGCCATGTTAGTCTCCATGTACAGCAATACATTGGCTGGGAGTTTGAAGATAATCTTGGGTGCACATCTCCACCCTCTGTTTTCTTCTATGTAAATGAGGAGTTAGACCATCCCATCTTGTGTTATAGATGCTTAGAAGGAGTGTGAGTTTTGGGAACTCATATATTTGTCAGACTGTAAAGTATTCATAACCAATAGCTAGGCTTCTGTGCAGAGCAATCAGAAAACAAAGTTTAAATTTGATGAAAGTAAATTACTCTAATGAATCAGCTACTGATTTTGCGTTTAGCCTTTACTAATCTATCGGTTTGTTCCCTTATGTGCTCTGCGTTACTTCAGAGCTGTAGCATGCATTTCTTTCCTTTTCTTTACAAACCTTGGAAGCTTTTCTGATACATTAGAAAAATAAATAAGCAAAGAGGAAGAAAATGGATTTGAAGTTGTAATTTAATCTGAAGATACTGATGATACCATAAACATCACGAACTCTAGACTGAATTAGAAGTTTGCAATCAATCTCTTTCTCCATTATCTGTCAGAGAATAAATAATGGCAGGAGGCTCTAAAGCAGAGAGTTTAACCAGCAGCAGGATGGGTGAGTGAATGCAAACTACTTCTGAAACCTTTTTAAATGAAGTGACCACTTATTGTTAAAAATAAAGAAATTTAGGACTTTTGTATTATTATCACGGGTAAATCCATCAGTTTCTTTTATGAAGACAAAGTAAAAACTTCAGAAATCCACTCCTAGAACTCCTGCTTTAATGGGTTAATGTGTACACTTGAAATGATGTGAAGCTTTATAACTAAAACTTGGTAATTTAAGGTTGGCTTTATAATCTTGGATTTTTAAATTTCCATGTAGGCTTCAAAGTAAGATACTACCTTTGATTCATAGTTCTTAGTTTATTAAGTGCCAGTAAGTCCTTTGGTTCAATACAACATCATGAGGAGGAGATGGATTGTTTCCACACGAGGCTGTGGGAACAGGGGAAGCCTGCCTGTAGAAGGACATGCAGCTGGTCAGGGCAGCCTCGTGGTGCCACACTGCATTGTCCCTGCCTTGTCATCACTGTAGAATTATTCCCTGGGGCTAATATTATACATTTACAGGTATAAATGAATACCCTTCAAAGAGTATAATGATTTCTTAAAATGAAAAAAGTATTATTCACCACTTCCTAAAGCATGTTAAGGTTGGGGTTGTACACTATTTTTTAAAGACCCTTAAAATATTAGTGAGATGAAAGGAAATTAATGTAACTGCTGAAAGTAACTACTTGTAAGCCATGCTTGTCAAGCCGAGTTGATACGTTTTCCTCAGCCTATGGTAATAACCTCACTGTGGGTGAGGTCACTTTCCATACAAGGGAACATGGACAGTATCTGGGCTGCCTCTGTTTCTCAGCTGATCAGAAAACATGGGATCTGACAGGGTTGTCTGCTAACTTCAGATGCTCTGCCTCTGTCTGTTAATGGTGTAGATGTAGTAGCTGAGAAATTTAGATGAATTATTATGTTAACAGCTGTGCCTTCTTATTTTTGACCTGCTATACATCTTTATCTATATCAACTTTATATGCCAATTTATTCTGTACATAACTGTCCAGAAGATAAAAAATGCATTTTACTCTTCATTAAACTATACATTAAGATTGGTAAGATTTAGATTTAAAGTGACATTATTTTAATAAAATGATGGAAAAACAGTTATCACACCAATTATTAGAACTTATAATCTAGGTGGTTATATAAACATGATATTTTTTCTATTTTTATGAAAATGCCAAATTATAAATATATTTTTATGCTTAAAATCTATTCTTTTCTGGTCTTAACTCAATTTTATTAGGAAAAAATGAGTTCACTTCAGACTCTGGCAAATGTGCATTCTAAGTACAATCTGGGGAATAAGGGAAAGTTTACAAGAATTATGACCCTGTGTTATACATGCAGGGCTTTACAGGGAGTATAAAACACATTCTATCACCTTCTAACTACTTTCCATCTGATGGCTCATTCATTTTTCTCTTTTTGCGGCCATAAAATTAGCTACTGAATCTTTATTAGGAAGAATGACAATTTCTAACCCAAATTTTCAGTTCTACTCAAATTAATCAAGTATGCTCTGTAAGCTTTACCTAATAATGTTCAATTAGCAAGTCTAGAGTCAAAAATGAAAGAAAAAATTACTGAAAAGTGAAAGTTACTAACAGTAAATAAATAACTACTTTCATTCATGGTTTTGCCTGTCTTCACTAAAATCGTAAATTAGAAGTTGTAGAAAAGAAATGTTGAGTCAGTGGGCAACTGTTCCCAGACAGCAAGCAATTTCTGAGCCAACGAACTGTTTTACTGAAGACAATATTGACTCTTGACTGTCAAAGACAATGACTTGTCTCAGCCCCATGGCTTGTCTCAGACCTCAAGAAAGAACCTTGTTGAGTAGCAGGAGTTCAATGTAAATCCACTCGGTGAGTGGGTTAAATAATGCGATACTTGTTATTTTCCATGCAGGACTTACAAATATTCATTTTTATGGCAGTTACTATGTTATTCACTCACTTTTTGTATGTATTTTATGACAGACAATGCACAGATTGCTGAAAAACTTTACACATTCTCGATGCCTTCTTTGTAAGATCTCAGGTGTAAAATGAAGTTGTTGAGTTGGATTACCTTTGGGTAGGTGCCATTGAAAAACAGCCCAATGGACCTGTTGTCTTGAAATAGTCTGTAATTTGGTCTGTGTGCTAATATGCAGGAGTTCCACTTGGCCAAAATCTATTGAGTTTTACACTTATGTGATTTTACTATGTCTACTGTAACCTTAGATAAAACCTTTTTACATGGCATTCATAATTGACTTCCATAAACACAACGTATTTTGCTTGAGAGTTCAAGCACAGCTACAGAGGACTAATAAATAGCTTCCATTAGCTGGCCAAGGAAATACAGGAAGCTCAGCTGAATTTAAATTTCAAGTAAAAAACCAACATTTTTCCAGGTAAGTATTTCTAAATATTTCATGTACATACTTATACTAATTTTCCTTGAAATCTTACACAGTTTATTTGTTAGTTACAGGTAAAATGAATTATTTTCTGTCTTAAAATGTTATAGTATCTACAAACTTTCTTGAAACAGATTATATGTTCCTTAGAAAACTATCAAGGCATTATATAATGTTCTCTAGCTAGAGAAATGTAAATAATTTGTTAATTATAAAAGGAAAACTAACAGATGGCATTTATGAATTGCCAGGAGTATCAAACAAAAGTGACATGAGAAAAATTCAACAAACACATCGTAACTCTCAAAATTGTATTAATCTATGATTGTGCAGTTTTCAAAATCAGATAATAACAGTTTACACTTTTGATAATGAATGCACTAATCTCACAGGTAGCGTTTACTATTTCCTGGCTGTTACATGTGCTCTGTTCATTCCTGACTTCCCACATTTATGAATTTTGATATACAGTGTCTAGTTGTAGTGGAAATGTCTTCTCATGTCCCCTTTCCCAAGGCACAGTTACTCCGGGGAAGGGCCGTAGGTCCCTTTGGGGAAGGATAGGAGAAATGTTATAATTCTATGGTAATACATCAGGGTCCTTTCTCAAGGGGACGCAGCCTTCCCTTCATTCAGGGGGAACTGGGCCTGTAAAGTGGCTCAGGTATGGAAACTGATTAAGGGAACTTGCTTCTACTATTTGAGGTTTCTATTTGCTCGGTTGCCCTAGAATTATTTTTTCCTATATAAATCCAACACAAATTTAGCAGGTTTCCCATCTGTTTCACTTCTGGGTGCACCATGACAGATGAGCCAATACCACAGACTCACATGTGTAAGCCCATCTGTGTCACTGCTTTGCCACTGCTGTACGTTATGATAAGTATGCCCACCCTACCTTTGACAGTTAACTACCGCCACTTGGCCCCTGACACTCCAAGACTCAATCAAGCCCATGCCATTTAACTGGTGTAGTTGTGTGGCTATCGTTCTCACCGTAAGGTCTGGCAAACAGAGAAGAGCAATGACAAGACACTTCAAAGTGATAGCCGGAGTTGGGGGAAGCGGTAGGGAGCGGGTGGGAGGGTCAAAAATGGGAAGGGATTGTAAAGTTGATTTGATACATATGTGCACGAAATACCTAAATTCATTGTAAAGACTATGTATTACATATGTATATTAATAAAAATAGTGGGGGGAAAATAAACGAAGATGCTGGCACTCCTCTCACCAATCGGTTTCTTAAAGGCATAGTAAAGCATGCCTGATCTGGACTCTCCCAACCTGGATGAGCTGGATTCATCGGGCATATCCACTCCAGCATTCCCATTTCCCTAAGCCTTTGAGAACCCTCCTCAACAGTAAATCAAGGAATATCAGGCATTTTCCAGCTCACTCACAGTGGACCATCTTTTAGTCCATATTTCTGCCAACCAAGCAAATAGACTCTTAGTACCTCATTTAGCTTCATGAGCCACAACATTAAATCTTGAATCCCTGCTCAATGGACCCATATCAAGAAACTCAGACCGAACCAGGGGTCTATTTTACCCACCATTGTCCACATCCTTAAAATCCACTCCCACACTTGCTCCCAGACCTCTGCTTATGAGAATTAGAAAATTCAAGAAGTTGCTTGGGGGTGGATTTCACCTCCTCATGAGTCATACTGTAGCTAAGCCTAGTGGGTGGATTTGATGAATGGAGTGAATTTTGAGTAAAAGTTTGAGTGTTACCATTTTGGGTAAACATTTACTCCGTGACAGTACTTTCTCAGTCCTGGTCTGATGAAGGACGAAACCACGTGATATTCTTAGAGAGTGAGACAGGACGAAGTGGAAGGCTTGGTGAACAGAAACCCCACACGTGAGCTCAATGGAATGTTACACATAGTATTAGTGGAATCACAGAAGACAGAAAAGCAACGGAGCACTCAAATGTAACCATGTGCACATCTCAAGTTGGGATGCTGGCCTTAAGCAAATATTCTAAAGAATAATTTTATAATGCAAAAACCTTACTAAGAAAATACTTTCTATTAATCATAAATTATATTTGAGGTATTTTCATAAGATCTTCACGGCAGCATCGACATTGGAATAATATTTTCTAATAACAAAGGCATATATGACTTTCTTAACTAAAAGTAATTTTTAAAAGTACTTTAAGAGAAAAATCACAGAAATTAAAAGCCAAAACCTACTTTATTTTACCTGAGAATGGGATTTTTGCTATAAAGCTTATTGCAAGATACTGTTAAGATGTAGCGAAGTTCCCCTATGAGATGAACTGTGCATTCCTGTCATCCGCCACAGCAAAGTCTTTTGCTGGCCAATAGACAGGATGATAGGAAACCAGGGAGTGGTGTTGTGCCAGGCAGGGAGAGCGAGGTTCAATGTGGCAGGCCTGGGCTTGATATCCACCACTTCAACAACAACAACAGCAGCAGCAGCAGCACCGACAGCAGCAACAACGAAAGCAGTCTTTATTTAAACCCACCATCAAAGCTATGATAGGCTGATAGAAAAAACAAACATGGGAATTTGAATTTCTCAGGAATATTATAGCAATAAATGGTCAAAGTAAGAAGCAGCCAGAAGTTCAGCGCACGCTACAGTTCATGAAAGGTGCTTTGTTGTAAATTTCCATTTGCACAAAGCTCAAATATCTCAACTGAATACTCTGAATAAAAGATGTGGAGAAATTCACTAGCTGCCCTATTTCCTTTGTAATGGGACAAAAAAGCCTTCAGCTTCTAGGCTAATTTCCTCACTATATATATATATATATATATATATATATATATATATATATATATACAAACCTTATTCATATAAGATAAAATCAAGAACACATTTTATAGGAATGAAATACCTATTACTAATATAACTAATATAACTAATTTTTAAAGCATGAAGAATTTAAATAAATGTAACAAGTTACTGGATGCATATTGTATGTCCACAATCATTTTTTCATGAATACATTGTTTAGTGCTTTCTCCTACAGCATGTACCCGAGATATCTTGTAGATAAAATTCTTTTTATTTTAATTTATCTTATATATTTTATTTATTCATTTATTTGTTCATTTATTTTTGTGCTTCCAGGGATCATATGCAGGGCTTTGGGCACTCTACAGTTGAGCTACATTTCTAGCCTCTAGAACTAGGTTATTTTAAAGAATCATCTTCATTCAAAATTTGTAATCATTTGCCTATAAAGTACAATTTTGATGCAACTAAAATTATATAGTGACTTTGGACATTAAAGGAATAAAACTGCAAATTAGAAAGGAAACACTTAAAATCACTCCTGTTTATAAATGACTTGATATTACAATATAATAGAACTAAAAGGATTCTATCAAAGCACTTCTAGAACTAATAAGCAAATTAAGAAAAGTTTCAGGATATAAAATGAACATACTAATTACTAACATTTTTTGGGGGGTGGGAAATGGTGGTACATATTTGAAAATACCAGAACTCAGGAGGCTGAGGCAGAAGGATCATGAGTTTGAAGTCAGCCAGGGCTAAAAGACAAGACGCTGTCTCAAAATGACAGCATCAGTAGCAACAAAAACAAACAAATCAGTAGCATTTCTACTTACTAATAGCTGACTATCTGAAAAAGAAATGAAAAAAACCAAACGCATTCTCAATAGCTACATTACATGCAAATTAACAGCTCGGAACAAATTTAACAGTGAAAATAAAATATGCACACTTGAAAAAAGTACAAAACATTGATGAAAGAAACTGAGTAAGCCACAAATAAATGAATGAAACCCACATTCATGGACTTAATGGTGATAAAAGTACCCATATGATCCAGATCAATGTACAGGTTTGATACAATCTCTATCAAAATCTCAGCGGTATTTTGCATAGCAAATGGAAAAACAATCCGAAAATTCATGTGGAATCAGAAAATACTCAAAATAGCTAAGGCAAAAAGAACAAAGACGGGGCTATTTCAAAACCCGACTTCCAAATTTACTGTAAAGGTTGGGCTGGAGGCATAGCTCAGTGGTTAAAGTGCTTGCCTAGCTCGCACAAGGCTGTGGATTTGATTCCCTACCACCACATAAAAGATTTATTGGGTGTGGTAAAACTTCCCTAGAATCCTAGAATTCAGGAGGCTGGGGTAGGAGGGTTGCCATGAGATCGAGGTCAGCCTGGGCTCCATAGCGATGTCAGGACCAGCATGGACTACAGATTCAGACATTATGTGTGTGTGTGTGTGTGTGTGTGTGTGTTAGAAAACATGACAGTAGCAGACACAGACCAACAGAACAGAAAAGCTGCTCAGAAGTGGCTAAAAACTATATTTTAAAACAACATTTTATGATGGAAAACACAGAAAATGATCTTCAACTGACAAACAGCGCTTCAGAATCATACACAAGGCTCTCCGGGCTTCATGAAAAAAAAAAAAAAAACGAACGTTGAAATGCTTTTTTTTTTTTTTATTTCTCTCGGTCTGGCTGCATTACGCCGTCTGAGGGTAAATCTCTGGCGACTCAGGATGGCGCCATGGCAGATGGAGGCCGGAAGTGCACCTGAGGACCATGGCGTCCTAGCTGTAAGAATCCCGCTCTCTCTCTCCCCCTCTCTGTATCTCTCTCCACCTCCCCGTCTCTGCCTCTCCTCCTCCTCAGGCTGGCCTTGGACTCCCGGCAATCCTCCTGTCTCAGCCTCCCGAGTGCTGGGATTACAGGCGTTCGCCACCACGCCCAGCTTATGTGGTGCTGGGGAATCGAACTCGGGTACTTAGCACTTGGCTTAGCGCTTGCTCAAGCGCTTTAACCGCTGAGCCATTCCTCCAGCCCCTTAAATCTTATATTTCTTTCTCAGTTTCCTTGCTAATAAGAGCTGCTTGACAGACTCCTGTGTAACAAAGCCTGTGAGTTTTGCTAGGCACGCAGGCCCATGATGATGTGAAGTTTTGGTAAACTTGTAAAGACTGACTTAGAATTTGTATAAGGATCAGGATTACTCCTCTAACATGGTTTTCAGCCTCCAGACTATAGCCTGGGCTAGGCCTGAAATGAATGTCGATGAACTGACCCCATGAGGGTCGTTTTTAATCCTTCACAAAACAAAACTGCACTAAGTTACTTTTCTGTCTACAAGCACCTCAACAGTCCAGAAAGACTAGAGCAGCTTGAAATTGAATACCGGTGCAAGCTTGTCTTTCTCACACCTTTTCCAGAGAGCCTCTCTTTGCCCAGGGACTCCCAGACAGACATGTCTACCGATGCAGACATCGTTTTATTTGGGCTTGTCCTTCACCCAGATTATAACAATTTGAAGTTGTCAGCTTGTTATTATTTGAATTTTCAAAGGAACTAAATTTTTCATAGGCAAGAAATACTCTCAAAACACCAGTGTGAATAAAAATTTGAAGGAGTATATTTTAAAATTACTAGAGTTATTTATTCTTCACTGAAACAAAAAGTAGGACAAACATTTACATTGTATCTATTTTTGTTTAGTAAATTTATCATGATATAGACAAAAGATTGTTATTATTATTATATTACTCTTATTTCCACTTTAATAAGATTTAGGCTAATACATACCATGTAACAGGACTTCATTGGCATGTAGGTTGGAAACCTTATGTATTTGACTTCATACAATCTTCTAAAACTAGGTTATCTTCTCTATTTAGAAATATTAGTACATATTTAATTTTATATAAGTTTTTTTCCAATTGTCTTGTGATGATGTGATCATATGCTCCAAATTTCCCTCACCCAATAGACTGAATCTTTCCTCTTGTAGCAGCTAAATTAATCCTTGGGGTCCACTGAATCTAGGTTGTCAGATAAAATAGTGGAGTTAAGTTTGAATTTCAGATACATGAGAATTCTTATGTATAAATATATCTAAACTATTTCAATGAGCCACTCACAGTATTTGGGACATAATTCTACTAAAACCATATCTGTAATTCGAGTTAATTAGGTGTCATATAATTCCATTTGCTAAATCTTACTACCTCAACTGGGACACATTAAATTATATGCTGTCAATTACGCTTCATGCTTCCTGCCCCTTCTGCCCATACTGCCCTCCAGTTGAGCGTGTGAGATTGTATTGCACTGGGTGATGGCCATAGGTGCAATGGAGAACTTTTTTATTCTATCATTGAATTCCCTAAATGGAAGCAGGGATTCTATCTTTGCCTTCTCAGCAAAAGAAAGCAAAAATGACAGATGAAGAGTGTAGGAAAATAAAAGTTTCTGCACAAACACCATTAACTGCAATTGGGTGTGCTTTCTTTCAGGGTTCTATATTTTTGTTTGGCTGTGACAGTGATTTCAGATACTCTATTGCCTTTAGTGATTTGGCACATTTGCCATCCATTACTTTTGACAGCTTTAACATACTTCATTGAATATTTAATAAAAAGGACATTTGATTTTATATATTTTTCATAAAGCTCATAATGTTTTTCTCACTTTTGAAGTTCAGGGTAAGTGGATATGCCATGGGTAATTTTAAGCAACTGGCTAATATCCCTAGGGATGAGATTCATGCAAAATATATATCTATATGTAGATCAAAATGCAAGAGTGTGTCCTCAACCTGCTCTTTGGTGTGTGAATAGTTTTATTTACTAAGTCAGAAATATCATACCCAGGTTACTGACAGGATGTTGTGTAACCATTTGTCATTTTGTAGCTTATAAAGCTTCTTCATCTATGTTTTGCCTAATGTCATAACAATAGCGTAAAGAATTAGGAAGTCTCCACTCCATATATATGTGGACTAATTTTACTCCTTAAGTCAAGAACTTCATGCCATATTGAATTTGCTCAAATTCTGTGGTGGTATGCAGCTGGAAAAGGTGATCAAGGCTGATTGGATATACAGATTTACAGATTTGCGTAGTCTTCAACTTGTCAGGGTGAGGACTCTTTTGACTTGAGAGGCAGTTACTGAGCTTAGAGTTTTGTTAGCACGTGAGAATGAACAACACAAGCCAATGCTTTTTAGATGTGTATCTTAGGTACGTATTCATTTCTGGTACATCACCCAATACCCACAGCTGAGGGGAGGAAAGGCTGATTTCTAACTCCCAATTTCATGAGCGTTCAGTCCTTCCTTGGGTGGCCTGCAGTGGTGGAAGCACATAGCTCAGGCCCAGCTGGAGAGATACGTTCACAGTGTGAGGAAACAGGAAGCCAAGAGAGAGGGGAAGGACAACTCCTGCAGGTCCTTTCAGGCCACGTCCCAGAGATCTGCTCCTTCTAACAAGGACCCACCACTTGGCAGCGCACAGAAGACAGAGGTATTCCACAACATACAGATACACGATTCCAGATCCTAACCTCCAGTCTTAAAAGGTTGACACAATCTTTCCAGGTCAAACCCCAAGCTTCTTCCCCTTCCAGTCAGGCCTATCTCCCAATAACTCACAGTTCCATGGTTATCTCACTGCATCCAAATTTAGAAGGTTTTTGGTAGACATTCCAGACGCAAACCATAGCAGTGGCCAAACAAAGGTGGGTGGATGCTTCACAGGTGATTAGAAACCAGCTTCAGGTAGCCAGAAGGGTTTTGGTCTTAGATTTATTGTGGAAAAAAACAGCATCATAAACATTGTCTTCACTCCACATCCCATGTCTAATCTTTCTTGTAGGACATGTGGGGACCACACAGGAAAAGGAAACTACACTGGGTGAACTAGAAGCTTCAGGAGCTGTGTGCAAAATGTCACGCCCTGCTTGCTGAGTAGTGGGTCTGCAGGAAATGTCCATAGGGGAATTTAAGAGGTCTTGGGTCTATTAAAACACAAATAGATTGACATGTAGAAGGTTGAACAAAGCATAAAAATAGTCATTGTAATGAATATGAGAGCCTGGTGTCTGGGACAATGACTCTCAAATGTTAGAATGCTTGAGAATCAGCTGTAGGATTTGCTGAATTCTGACTACTCAGGTCATCCCTAGAATGTCAGATTGAGTTGGTCTGGGGAAGCAGGTCTTCTGATTCAGTAAGTGTGGAGAATTTACATTTCTGACACGTTCTTTGTAGCGCTGATATTCCTGGTCTATAGGTCACGTTTTGCGAATCATTTGCTTGGGCAACATTTGAAATGGGAGTTGGTGGAGTTTGCTTTTTTTCAACTGTATGGTGTTATTTTCCCAGCAATTTCATTGCCTGTAACACTTCTCAGTGGTTTGAAATAAAAAGGTGCTTCAGATTTGACAAGTATATTAGATAAAAGCCCAAGAGTATGATGATTTTAGAACACTGACTGGAAAATTATTTAAATGGTGAAAACCGAGTTATATATAGGCAAGAAGAGACAAGAGGACACTGAAATGGGGGAGTTGGGTGAGGGGAGCCTGAAGACAAGGAATGTATATCAGAATGTCTTTTTCTGAACTCTTGATTACGTATCAAAATCATCCGGGGCTCTCAGACATCATTTACACTTAAATTTTTTCACCAGAAAAGAAGTTTAATTCAACTAATCTGGATGGGACCCAGCCATGTACATTTTTACAAGTTTGCCTTAGTCCATTCCAGTTACTGTACCAGAATATCACAACTGAGCAGCTTATAAACAATAGAAATTTACTTTCCACAGTTCTAGAAACTGTGAAGTCCAAGATCAAGTTGCTGAAAGATTCAGCATCTGGTGAGGACTCATTTTTTTTTATATAGACAATGTTTTCTTGCTGTACGGACCATGTGGTAACATGGGCTAGCTAACTCTCTACAGTCTCCTGTTTGATGGCACTAATTCCACTCAGGAAAGTCTAGAGCTCTGGATCTAATTATCAAAGTCCTTCAACTCATAAAGCTGTTACACTGGGGACTAGGCTTCAACATGAATTTTGAGGGGATGCACATTTAGATTGTAGCAGATTCCCCAAAAGAGTCTCAATGTAGTCATGATGAGAGTCAGTGGGCTAAATGGATGCTCAGATGAGGGATATAAAGTAGAGATGGACAGAGATCCAAGAGCCAATAGTCAGTGAAAACATAGCTGGGCTCAAAATCATCATCAAGAAACATTGCACTGGAATTCCCAGCTGATACACCAGAATGAAATAAATAAAAGGGAATAAAATGTATACACACTGAGAAGGAAAAACTAAGAGTGTGTTTGCAGATATATGATCTTCTACATATAAAGCTGAAAGAGTCACCAACGGAAACTCTAGAACTACAAGCAACTGTGGCAAATTTAAAGGATAGAGGACAACATGCAAAATCAATCATCTTTCTGTACTCCAGCAATAAAAACTAAAATGAAATTAGGAACATATTTCCAAAGAAAAGATAGTCTTATCAAGGAATAGTGCTGTAACAACTGAGCATGAACAAGCGAAGAGTGAATCTAGACACATTCGACACCTTTCACAAAAATTAAGCCAAGGTATTGCACAGAGCTAAGTACAGAAAGCCCCCAAACCTATAAAGCTCTCATTAGACAACACACGGTAGAAAACCTAGACAACCTTACATATGTGGTGATAATATTTCAGATATACCACCAATGGTAGGATCCCTAACAGAAAAATAATAAATTGGAGGTCATTGTTAAAAATAAAAGAAATCCTTATGCTCTGTAACGACAATTTCAAAAGAATAAGAAGATGAACCACGTACAAAGAAAATATTTCTCAAAAGCACATTTGGTAAAGTATTTTATTAAAAAACAACCTACAAAAGAAATCTTTTAAAAATAAGCAAACAACCTTGACACCTCATTAAAATATATATAGAAACGTTAATATGTGAAAAGATGTTTCACATCATACGGCACGCACTATGGAAACACAAATTAAGACAGGTAAATGCGCCTGATCGGCATGGCTGGAATCCAGAGCATTGAGGACACCCAGTGCCTGCAAGGGTGCGGCGCAATGGGATCCCTCCTTTATTCCAAGTGGAAATGCAAACCGGTACAGCAGACAATTCAAAGGTTTCTTACAAAGCTGACACACTCTTAATTTAGAATCTAATAGTCAGGCTCCTTCCACCCAGAAACGTTGAGACTTTATGTCCACATGAAAACCTGCACACACGTGCTTATAGCCCCCTTCTTGTGGTGCCCAGACCTGGAAGCAGCCAAGACGTCCTTACCTAGGTGAACCAATACACATACACGTGCTACATCCCGACCAGGGACCATGATTCACTGGCGAAACGAACGCGCCCCTGAACCATTGAAAGACACGGAGAACCTTCAGTGAGTATTGCAAAGTGAGAAAGCCAATCTGAAAAAAAAATAATAAGAACTCATGTCCCATGATTCCAAGCACATGACACTCTGAGCAAGGCAAAACAGTGGACACAGCGAGAAGACCCGGGATCGCCAGGAGTTGGTGGCTGCTAGAGGTGGAATGAATAGGGGACTGGGTGACAATGAAAAGAAACACGTGGACACTAAAATGAGGGCTGTGTCTTCTTTGTGTCTTTGTGCAAAGTTATGACTGTCCTATTCCAGGAATGAACACTGACATAAATGATGGACTTCGGGTGACGTGGCCACTGGAGAAATGGTGTCAACTTGTTGCAGCTGGGAAATGTCTAGGCAATAGCGCCAAGGTGTTGTTTACTTGAAAGTGAGGGAGGGGCATCTAACTGGCAGCCTGAACTGAGAAAAAAAGGGAAAAAGATATACTGTTGCATCCTCTACCTAAAAAAATCTGGCATCAACCTGAGCAGGAGAAATTTAGGCTTGCTCCTGGCTGGCTGGGCTTCACTTCGCTGATCTCCATAGTAGATGCACATCAGTCTTAGGGCTTTGCCTTGGTTTTTTTTTTTTTTTTTTTTGAGAATCGTCCAGAGCAGGCTGGTACCCACTGTCCTGCAGCCCCTGACTGTTGTCCTTCTTGGCACGAGCCTGAGCAGCCAATGTACCCTCCAGCTCTCCCATGTGGGCTCAGCTGATATTAACTCTGCCTCTCTTAGAACCCTAACCAACGCAGGTGATCATTACACGTTGATGCGGATGTATCGATGGAACTGATCTGCCACTCTGGTGAGGGAACTCGTCAATTCAGGAGGCTATAGAGTAGGGAGACATGAGACACGAGAAATCTGTGTATCCTTTTCTCAATTTTGCTTTGACCTTTCAGTGATTCTAAAAATAAAGCTTAAAATTTTCTTGGAATTGTGAAAGTGCTGAGTGAAATAAAGTGGTGTATATATGAACATTTTTATATATAACATTACTACATTTTCAGAAAATGTTAAATTAGATTTAGCAAATAAGCAATTATGAGAGATTATGTTCATTTAAGAAAATTGTGCAATTGTAGCATTTAGAGTTTGAAATAAAATCACTTTCTAGAGTGAATGGTAATATGCTACTCAAGGATTCTAAATGTTTTCAGCTCATTAGAAGAGTGATTTTTTTTTTTTTACACCTAAGATGTAGTATTGAATACAATTTCAGAGATGCTGAGTTGGAATATAATTTATTTTTTTTGGAAATGATCTCTGTAAGTAAAGCTTGTGCCTTAGTCTTCCC
Organism: Ctenodactylus gundi; assembly: GCA_004027205.1. NCBI lineage: Eukaryota > Metazoa > Chordata > Mammalia > Rodentia > Ctenodactylidae > Ctenodactylus > Ctenodactylus gundi. Next base: position 202,500 of record PVKB01001540.1, on the reverse strand, counting down.
TAAATGATTGGAAGATGTATGGCAAGGGATGTTGGAAAAAAGAGCGCAGAATTAGGCCGGACACCTTGGTGCTAATCCTCACTTCATTTACTATAAGTTTGAGGAATTGTCCAGGTGGTTCAGTGTCTCAGCGTCTTCTCCAATGACACAACAAAACACAGATTCCTCCTACTGGCAAAGTTCTGTTACTCTAAGTCTTGCCTGGCAAATAGGACTTAATATTTTTCTGAATTAAGCAACAATGGTGTAACAGAGAACCAACAATGATTCTTTAAACATGCGAAATTCAGACTATCACTGAGGCAATTATCTGAAGGGATTAATATCTTGCACTATTTTTCTTATAATCATTACAGTTGTAGCTACATATTATAGTAGATTATCTGGAAGACCTATTTACTGTTACTGTCCTGTTGCTGTGACTCAATGACTGACATCCACAAATAAGGGGAGGAAAAGTTTCATTTCAGATCGCAGTTTCAGAGGGTCACAGTCCATCTAAAGCATGTGGCAGAGGCAGTCTAGTCCCACAGGAAGGCGGGACAAAGCATATATTCCAAGTCCCATCCCAATGATCCACTCCTTCTGTGTCCAGCTGCAGTGTTCTGTCCCTTCCAGATATGAAAGATGTGGTAACCACCCCGCCCCGCCCACCACCACATGCTTGTATCCAATGTACCACCTGCCCACAGTCCGATTTGCTGCACACCTGTCTTCCAGCACACACTCATAATCGACTCCTGCAGACCAGGCCTCCTTTTCCTCAGAGCACACAGCACTCTAGACAGTCCACAACATCCAAATGCGTAAGACTTTTGGGGGACATCCTAGATGCAACCACAACACCCACCAAGCATCCAATAAGTAAATAAAAATAGGCAACACTGGAATTCTGCTTCGTGGCAATTTCTTGTAGGCTCCATGATGCTTAGTAAAAACTTCACAAGAAAATTCCGAACTGCAACATGGGTCTTGCACACGTGATGGGCAAGGATTGCATTAGCCACTGTGAGTAACTCGGCAGTATTTGGCTCATGGGCCCCTGGATCTGAAAGACACACACCTATACCTCCATACGAAGGCTATAGCAAGTATGTCTACCTACAAAAAAGTACATGTATTTGATATTTTCTGTTGACTGAAATCCTATAGAAAAGAATAAAGTCATTTCCACTTAATATTGATTTTAATATTTAATCTTTAGATATTCTTTGGCAGATATGTAATTAGATTCTGCTAACATGTGGTTTGCTTATTTTCTGAAATGTGTTCTTCAAAGAGATTTTTTTTGTAGCAAATTTTATAGTAACTGTGAGTTCACTTTGAATTTTGGTATCATGAGTTTATGTCTCTTACCCTTCCCTGACCTTGCTAACTTGTTAATCTACTTAACTGGTCCTTTCAGGTTTGTGGACTTTCTTTTCTTCTGCTGCATTAACTTCTGCTTTTATGTTTAGTGTTTTCTTTTTTTTAGTTGAATTTGCTTTGCTATTTTGTAAGCTTTTAAGGTGTCAGATTAAATAATTGATTTTAATTTGTTCTTTTCTGATATAGCCATTCGCAGTGGCATTTCACCCCCATATTTCAACATTTTATTTTCACTCTCATTTAGTTGAAATGGTTTTAACAAATTCTTTGTGATTTCCTTTTTGACTCATGGGCTATCTATAACAATGTTGTTTAATTTTCAGTGCTGAAGAGTTTCAACAATTGTTTATTATTTTTTAATTCAATACCATTTTAGTCATAATAAGTGTAATTCCATTGTTTCTAAAACTTTAGATTTGCAGAAGTCTTGAGATTAGTCTATAGAATGTTTAATACCCATTTAAACATGTATTTTTTTTCTGTTAGGGAATGTTTAATTTGTACTTACATGTGTATTTTTGCTGTTGTTAGATGGAGATCATGTAAGTATCAATGAAATCAGATTAGTTGTTCACATCTATTTTATCTTCACAATATTCTAGTTTTGTTTTGTGTTGTGGAACTAGGGATTTGAAATGAGGCCTTTCACCTTAAGCTACAAGCCCAGCCCCTTTTTTATTTTTCTAGTTTTTACGTTGAGACAAGGTCTTGTTAAGTTTCTATGATGCCACATTGGGGTCATAGTTGCAATCTTCCTGCCTTAGCTTCTCAGAGTACTGGTTATTACCGGTATGTAATACCATCCTCAGCCCTTCTATATACTCTTAACTTATCAACCAAGAACAGTTCATTCAAATTCTCAATTCCATCCCGTTAATTTTGTTCTATGTGTTTTGAAATTATGTTATTATCTATGTACACATTAAAGTTCGATGTATAAATGCCTATATACTTTCACTGGACATCACCAAAGTCTCTTCCCTTAGTGACAGGTCGCTGTGAACCTCAGCAGTATTTTATGGGTCGGGGGCTCTTTCCTGGAAGCACTTGTCAAGATCCCCTCAAAAAATACATTGTCAATTTATTAACTTGTATCTAATTTAGGTGTAAGAAATAACATCTAGTTTTTACTTTAACTTGTACTTCTGTTATCAGTAACACACCGGCATCTTATAATTATTCTCATGCCATTGAGTGTTTGCATATGCAAACAAGGATCCATATTTCCTTGCATTAAATATTATCATGTGTACATTTTTGCAGACAACTGCTGAAGTAGAGTTTTTCACTATGTTTTATCTATGTTCTGACAATTATAAATTTTTTATTATTCTTCCTAGACACTTACATCTCTTACCTCTTTTTCCTTATTCCTAGGTCAAAATGCACTCTAACCAGTGACTTACCATGATCAAAGAGGATTTTTTTTCCCTCTAAATATACATGCAACATTTTATGGTTAAGTAAAGGTGGCTGATGGCCATCTCCCCTTTACCGTGACATTTGTGACGTATCTTTTGCTTAGAACTTTGATACCATCTGGCCCATGGACAAATCCTGGGTCGAAGCATGTTAAGGCCTGCCAAGGAGCTTAGAATGTGAGTCCCATTGACAGATGGCGACAGAGCATTTTCAATTAATTACGGAAAGCGTGGAGCTAATGAGTAGAGGAGCTTACTGGAACCAGGTATCTTATTTGGAGACTATTGCTCGTGATCATGGTGTGAAAGGATCTTTGGAATGGGAACAAGTTAGAAAGAGAGTAATTCAAGTGAAAATGCTCCTCCATTTTTTTTTTTTTGAAGCACATGCTTTTAATTTTCCTTTTGGATTTGAAAGGTGACATTTCTCCTAGAAAGAGCTAAATAGTTTGAAGATTTTTCCTTCTAATTGAAATATTTTAAGACTTGAAGTTTTTCCTCTCAAGGAATGATGGTTTCTCCTTTGGATAAAACCATCGCTATTAGGATTTGTTTCTCCTTTCCCTCTCACCTCCCTCTGTCCTTCTTTTTCTCCTTCTTATCCTTCTTTTATTATTTATTTATTTATTTTTGAGATAAGGTCTTGCTCTACAAGCCAGACTGATCCTGAACTCACTGCAGAGCCAGGCTAGCCTTGACTTAACAGCAATCCTCCTGTCTCAGCCTCCCAAGTGCTGGGATTAAAGACGTGTACCACAAGAACGTTCAGTATTTTGTGGGTGCTGGGGAAGTGAACTCAGGGCTTTGAGCTTGCTAGGCAAGAATTGTAGCCAATGAGCTATTCCTCCATCCTCGTGTCCTTCTTTTATTACATACAAAGCCCAACCTAGACTTCCAACTCATCTGATTTATGGTGAAGATTTAATCCAATGGCTCCTAACATTCAATGTCAAACTTTCCATACTGCTGTTATAGATGGAAAAGAGGAAAACTTGGAAGCTGCTAAAACTTTTCAGTTTAGGATGCGAATCAGCCTGCAAACTTTCAAAGATAAAGGCTTGAGGCCGTTCTTCCATTTGTCCCCAAGGTCGTGCTTGATTTTTAATTCCTGACCAAACCAGCAACCATCTCTGACTCAGCCATGGCTTTTTATTTTGCAAAACTAATCTTTCATAAGGCCTGAAGTTTTACACCGAGGGCACTTCCAAAGGAATGCAGATCAAGCACAGTGCAAAACTCAGCATTGGAACACAAATGTTGGAACCCTAGTTTTAAATCACATGTGTTCGTGGCCAATAACTACAATAAGCCTCAGGTTTTCAGAATAAATTTGAGATAATATTATTTGTATTAAACAGCTTTCTTGCTGTTGAGACATTCTACCCAAGACTAATGACTTAAGGGAGAAGAGGCTTGATTTGCTTACAATGTCAGTTTATGATCAGCAGCAACAGGGCGGCTCCTTCTTACCTTGGCTGCGGCAGCTGGTGAGTCCTGGGGTTTGAGCGTGGTGAGAAGAGCTCTGCACCGCCAATTCTCAAGGAGGCTTTTCCTGAGTGGGTGACCTAGGGACTCCTTTCAAGGAAACAGCTGACGTTTTGGCACTCTTGTGTCTCCATGTGGCAGGATCATGCTAATTCCTGGGATGCCTGTGTGACGTTTTTCTTCTTATCCCTGTACAAATTAGTTGGTCTCTTTTTAATGGAGCTCATCAGTGTCGCTGTCTAGCTGGTGGCCCCAACGTGTCCCTTCTGGGCCAAAACTTAAGACTTTTCAAATTTTTCTGCTCTGCTGCTTATTTCCGATTCTCGTTATAATTCAAACAAAAGCCGGCAGTAGCTATGTGTGTTTTCTCACCGACCTGGGTGGTTCTGATGTGCACATTAAAGTAAGAACCATGGGGGGAGACACCTTTAAATTATCTTCTGTTCTCAGATACTTTGGCTTGTTTTAGATACTTATAAATGCCAAGGAACTCAATATGGTAAGGAAGTCGTTAATGTTCTCTTTATAATTTTCCTCGATCTTTCTGGACTAACCCTTAAATACAACATGGTATATACACACCCCACAAACATAAAAATGTAATATAATTTTTATAATAAACAGCTTCATTTTTCTTTTAGGAGTTCTGAAACCACTTAGTCTGAGTCATTGTTATCTTCATGCAGATCAGATACCATAAATGTACCTATTTTTGACCTTGAGTCATATAATAAGGATAGTATACATGCCATTTTAAACTCCAATGTGATTTGAGAGAGTTTAATTTCTGGGGAGCTTTGAATTGGAATTTAAGAAGGAACTTAAAGAATTAGAAAAAGTGTGCTGTAAAGTTTCCAGACCCCAGGGAAGCTTCATAGAATTTCACTGCGTCACTGCAACTCCTTTCTTCTTCTTTTTTTTTTTTTAATTTGAAAGTTGTAATTTGAACAATATTGATCATAGAGAAGCCGCAATGACTTCAAAGCATACAAATCAAAAATTATACAATAATCAAAAAAATTCAAATGAATCTCAGACTTCAATACATTGAGGGGAACATCATCCAGGAATTTAAAAATTGTATTATGTGTGTAATTTTAGCTTTCTTTTCCATATATATACATATATGTATGTATGTATATATATATATCTATCTCTCTCTCTCTCTCTCTATATATATATATATATATAGAGAGAGAGAGAGAGAGAGAGAGGAATGATTAAAGAAGATGTGGTACCTATACACAATAAAATACTATACAGCAATAAAGACTGATATGAAGCTTTTGAATAGAAGATGGACCACCTTGAATCAATAATGCTTAGTGAAATGGACCAAACACAAAACACTGACCATAGATGGGTGTTGTTTTTGTGAAATTTAGGTAATAATGACATTAAAAAAAGCCCCAAATGAGTGACAGGGTAGAGAGGGGGTCGATCGTCAGCTAGGAAAGAGGAAAACCTCTGAAAAAGGGGCAGGCAGAGAGGCTCATTGATTCCCCAAATTCCATGTCTCTAATGTGTCACAGGATGTGGAATTCATGCAACTCCCGTCTTCTGAAGATTCCTCGTGGCCTTGTAAGTGGCTGTGACAAAGCTAGAGTCTAACTAGAAACCCTGGTACAGACTCTCCTTTGGACCGTAGGTGTTTGGACTTGGGGAATCCTGGGCCCCAGGGCTTGGGTGCAATTACTGTTGCTTGGCCCAGATGCAAACATTTTAAGGGGGGAATTGAAACTCAGACTTGACTTGTTTATTTACAGTGGACCATATTGTGAGAGAAGGCCAAGAAATTTCCGTTGTGGAAAATATAGCACAGGGCTTTAATCGTGAGCATTTTCTCCCTGGAGTCTCAGGCATCTTTGTGAGCAAGTCAAAGTCTAGTCTAGTCTCTTACCTGGAAAGTTGGGCCTAGTCTCTGACATACCCTCTTGTCTGGGAAGCAGAGGATTGATCTGAGGACCTGCTGCCTGGCAAGAAAGTCTTCACTCACCTCCCACACTGCGGCAGGCACACGCGTGGCATGATGAAGTTGTGCTGCTGAAGTCTACTCTTGTGCTTTCCCTGGTTCTTGGTATAATTGATTTCTTCAATTATATTTTGGATGTTGTAATAAGAGACCTTTGATCCTAATTTAAAATTATACCAGCAGGCAGTCAGTACAGGCTTCACTCGCAGGTCTTGGCATATTTTATAAACTTGCTGTGCAATAACAATTTCCTCTTAGGGGCACTCGCAACACTATTTCCGTGTGTTTCACGTCCTGATGCCCCTGAGTCCCTTCGAATCTCTTCAGGTGCCTTGGGAAGGTGGTTTCAGGAACACTGCCCCTGGTTTGCCTTCTAATGTTAGGCGATGGTCAGGTCAGGGTCATGTGGGTCTTGAGGCATCTTCTGCCTCCAAATGGAGGGCCTGGAGGTCTCAGACCAGCTGGTGCCGCTGTGCTCTGGATGGGCCACCCATGCCACCAAGTTTGGTGCTGTTGGTGACAAATCATGGCCTCGGCCCTGCTGAGGGTTTTGCTGTTGGCTGCCCAGGCCAATGGATTCCTTCTCCCTACTGCCGTGGCCCATGCGGTGGCCCTTGCCCAGCTACGCTCAGATTTGGATCTCGCTGCTGGGTCCCGAGGGCCTGGTTCTTACCTGGTTCTTTTGTTGCTGCTGTCACTGTTTGCTTGCTTGGGTTTTTTGTTTGTTTGTCTGTTTGACTTTTCTCCCTTGGTCTGTACTTCTTGTTGACCTCACACTCCAAGCACTTCTGGCTTTCAGTTCAGGATATCTAAGAGAGAAAAAGCAAGCCAAAAAACTGATCTCAGTAGCGCTGACTTCTGGGATCTTGGAAGGTTTTGTTCATCTTTCCGCCTTTGAGTTCTTCTACTTAGTCCCAAGGAAACAGCTGCCCTAATGTTCTCCTTTGCTTGGCTTGTCCTCTGCCAGGCCTCCTGCCTGACACCCAGGCCCTGTCTCTCAGCCCTTAGAGAATCCAGATGTCTCAACAAGGAGCTCCTCTCTCCCCTTCCAGAGAGCAGTTACTTTAGAAAACTGTTTATTGCAATTACCCCCCTGAGTAGCAACTCTTTTAGAAATCCCCTTGGCAGTATTGTCACCCCGGGGCTGAATTTTGCAAGCACTTGGGAAACATCTCTTTGAGATGCGATCAGGGAAGATACTGTCCCCATCTTAGTCTCTGTGGGGGAGAAGGAACCTCACATCTTTGCTCCAAATTGTAAAATCACCTTTATGTTTCCTTTTGGTAAGGCAATTAGCAAAACACAGATGACCTAAGATGCCCTGTCCCAGCTCTCAGAAAATCTCCAGCTCCTGTGGTGCAGGGTGAGTTCAGGCTTAGTTTTGGCTTTCATGCCCCATTACAGTAGATGTGGTGCCTTTCCCTTTTTGCTTACCTTGTTCAGTACGGTCTTTGTAGTTGAATCCTGCTAAGAGTCTGTACTCAGGCTTTAGATTCTACATTGTGTTATCAAAGATTCCGGTGGTTCTTCTCCTTTCTCCCAGCAAGCCTGATTTAGGACACTGACACGGGGGTATCTGGAGGGGTGATGGACAGATCCAGCACGGATTCTGGTGAAACTTTACAGTTTCACGTATGTGTCCAAACTCAGTTGCAGACATCGAATATGTGTGGCTCCTTGTGCGTCAAATACACTTCAGCGAAGCTCTTTAAAAACACATTGACTCAGCTTTGAGTGTATATTTTCCTTTACCCCCTCTCTCTTCTGTTTTTTTTCTCTCTCTCTCCGTCTCCTCCTTATCTCTTCTTCCTTTGTTGATCTTCTATGGCTCTATGGGGGGAGTTAGGAGTCAGTGTGCACTTGCAGCTCAGTTCTACTGGAGCTGGTGCAACTTCCGCTACTGCCGCTACCTGTGGACATCTGACTCCAGCTTCTGCAACCTTCCTACGCACTCATGCAACTAGCTCTCCAGTGAGCTTTAGGCCTCCAGGCTCAGACTCGAGCTGCATCCTTGCTCCCTCTTGCTCTTGGCCTCCAGCTACTTGCACTGAGAGGCTCCTGTATCCTCTGGCTGATCCTGCATAGCAGTTGTGGACCACCACGACTCAGATTCTGTGAACCTATCAGACGTGCACAATTTTGTATTGACTCTGTTCTTCTATGGAATCCTAATCAAAATACTTTTTGTTCCGCCCTTCCTCTCTTTTTCAAAAAGTGTTTGGGAGTTCTTTCAACTAAAGCTTAGATGAAAATGGAAAGGTATTTTAAGATGATTGTTTTATTCTCTTTAGGTACATTGTGTTCGAAGAAGGGATAATTCCTTTCTTCTGCCAAAATGGTTTTTTATAAAGCTTTTTTGAGCATTAGTTTGGTAAGATGTCTGAGGGAACTTCTATCACTTTATACTAGTTACATAAAGTTTAAGACTGGAATTGCCTGTATGTTTAAAAAAGATTTCTCCTGGTGGGAGCTGATTATTGCATATTTAGGTCATTTTTTCCAGGAACATGATGAGATATTTAGGCTAGCCTTTAGTCCCATGGGGTTAGCAAACATGCCTGGGAACTGAGAATTAAAAAGTGGACTAGTCTTCAAGGATATAATACTGTCTTAACATACCAGGCACCGGGAGGATAGGAAGTCAGCTCAGCCTCCAAATGTTACGTGGTAAGCAGAGATACCAAGCAGCCAGAACCAAGGAAAGATAACTAAAATCAAACCTGCTGTGGTAGAGGAGTGATCTGCCCTGTTCCAAAATCCAATTAGGAACGTTTCTAGATGATGAGGGACAAAGTCTAGGTGGCAAGGGACAAACACATATGTTAAAGAGTTGCTAAAGTAACCTGTAATCACACTTACTTTATTAACATACTAAAAATTACATAGTAAGGTAAAGACATCAAATAATAATGAGACACATGCTGCCCTAAGGATAGAGAAGATCCCAGGTGCAGCCCGTGATGACCAGGAGAACAAGTCCCTGCCTATCCCTTATGCCATGTGAACTGTACACCTTTGTCCTTCGCTCCGGTCAGCCTGCGGCTCCTGTCTCCCACAGCTTTCCTCCTGTGGTGCTGGAGCACAAGCGTAAAAGCCTTGTTCCTCTACCAAAGGGCCCAAGAACTCAGGGAGCTGGTAACAAAGCCGTATGATTAAGGATGTATCTCCAAATTAACCAATAATGGCTGTATGGAGAAAAAAAATCCCAGTGGAAAAGAGAGAAAATGCAAATGGTATGGACACTCCCAACGTCCCTAAAAGCCAGGATGCAAATGCCCCTGTTTAGAGCTGCCTGGTGAACAGCCATTTCCAAATTAGCTGGTCCTGAGGCACTTCAGCTTCTTGATTCCAAACTCAGTCGTTTTTTCATTGCATTTATTTTATTATTGCGTTTTTTGGGGGTAGCAGGAGCTTAGCCTAGGGGCTTCACACTGAGCCCCTCACACCAATTTTATTATTACTATTATTGATTCAGATGCAGGGTCTGTCTAAGTTGCAGTGCCTTGGCTTGAGCTCATGATCTTTCTGCCTCAGTTTCCCAGAGTGCTGAGATTACAGGCTCTGACGTCAGGCTCAGCTTCACAATATGTTTCGGTAGAGTTCTAGATGGATTTCTGTAGAATGGCCTTCCTTTTTGTTCTAAATGCCATGTTCAGTGGCCTCAGTGTTCATAGGATTACTGTAACAGTAAGTACCGCCTTCTCCCCAGCCTTACCTCCTGGCACCCCACCACAGTATGCTCTTCAGCAGCCATTTTTGCTTTGTTCCCTCCTTTTTATAATCATAGGCTTCCATGAGGTTCCATGTTGAATAACTATGTTGTCTTTATGTGAGAATATTAAAGGACTTTATTTGAGGACAAATTTAAAGTTAAGCACTACACTCAACATATAAGAAAATCACGTGGTAGTAAAGCTGTCCTAGGATACCTTGCCACCACAGTAGTAGAGTATCATTTCAGTTTCTATGAGACAGAGAGTGTTCTTCCTCAAATTGAAACAGAGCACACTGTTAAACTTGAGCACAAAATGAATACTTGCGCCACGTTCTGGAGGAAGGTTACCACATAAGTGAACATTAGCACCACATCTGGAACGGAGTAGGAAAATCAAACATGGAGATTGTAATGAAGAATCTGCAGGCTTGACTTTTCCATCTGTAAAAGCAAATTAAATTGAGGACTAGACCTCAAGACTTCCAGGTGACTAGGCCAGCTGAGCCTCAGATGCCACCTTAATCTTGCTCCGTTTGCAAAATAACTGAAACTTGAGCTATTTTTGTGTTGCTATAGTAGAGGAAAACAGAGCTGCTACTTAACCAGTCAGATGCAGACAATCCATCTAAACAGTATGGAAACCTTGGTGCGATGAACCGAGCAAAGCAGCGCTCCGATTAGAGCCAGTCACACATTTCTTTTTCCTCACTTCTCCATTCTACCGTGAAACTTCTCCTGAAGAGAGGCTCTTAGCCACCTCTGATTTGGCGCTACCTTACTTGGAGTGCTAAGTTTGCGCAAGTAAACTCTAGTTTTATGTTGCCTCATTCATTCTTTTAACATATCTCACCATCTACAACGAACACAAATTCGCCTTGCCTTTCAAAAAGTCTCTGTCCTTTTCTGTGTCCACTGCTGCTCATGTGTATGCATAGTCGACCCATCACATGTACAGTTTTCCACATCCACAGACTCAACAACTTCAGGTCAAACTTTTGGGAAAAATTGTACAAACTTTATCTTTGTGTACTCTTTTCAGAACAGTATAGTATGAGAACTATGTATATAGTATTTACCCTGTATTATTTATCATAAGTAATCTGAAGATGATTTAAAATATATGAATGATGTATGTAGGTGATGTGCAAATGCCACCCTATAGAAGGGCTTGAGCTTCCATGGACTTTGTTATCCATGGGAGCTCCTAGAACCAAGACTGTGTGTGTGTGTGTGTGTGTGTGTGTGTGTGTGCGCGTATGTGAGCACACACATGTGCGTGTATAAAATCAGGTTTGGAGGGCCAGTAAATAAAACTCTCTTTTGTCTTCAAGGGCACAGCCTCTGGAGGGTGAAGGTGTGGTATATATTTGGTACTGGGTTCATCGTCAAAAAGACCCATGAGAAAACGTGGCTTTGGGTTTCCAGGCAGCAAGGTGCTGAGACCTCCTACTTGACAAACAGATGTGTGTACCAGCCTGCGCAGCACTAAAGAACCACACACCCTTGTCCTGAGGGAAACCTCGCCTCTTAAACCCATTTTGCACGGCAGAATAATGGGAAAAAGTAAGTGCAAAATCAGAAAAACAGTTAGCTGGTTTTTTTTTTTTTTCCAGGCTTCCCAATGGGACCTCAAAGACGAGAACAAGAGAGCCAGGAGATATTGCTTCAGTAGAAACCTCCACCCTGAGCCACAGCCGCTCCTGTGCAGTGCGCCCTGGGACGCGTGCATTCCCCAGGACGGTGTTCCCGTCGGCCTGTAGGCGGCGTTTACTTGCTCTTGGGCATTGTGCACATGCGTACCGACCGCTGCCGTAGAGTTGCCCAGCCTTGCGGTCCTTTGTTCTAGGGCTTTCTGTGGTGGGACTCAGGACAGGGCCCACTTCACTCCATCCTGGTCCCAACTTTGCTTCCCGACAGCTTCCCTTCCTGAGAAGCCCACTAGAGCCACTGTGTTTATTACTGTTTTTTTTTTTTTTCTCTCTCTTCATGGAATTTTCCGTTCCCTTTTCTTGTACTGCAAAGCTCCCGATAAGTTTCAAAGTGTCGTTTTGGGAATTGTCTATTTGAGGTTGAGTCACCTCATCATCACTGATTAGATGAGGCTTTGGGCGATTATTAGCAGTCTTCTTCAAGGTCCTGCTCAAGCGCTACGCTGTGCCACAAACCCTCTTGTCCTCTAGCAAGTGAATGACTCCTCTCTGGCCTTCTCCTCCAGGGAGCAGCCTCTTACAGACAGTCCTTCCTCATTTTGGCTTCATGGATTCCCCCGACGCAGAGGCTGTCATTCGAGGCACCTCCCCTCCCCTCTGAACCCAGAAACCGCAAATAACCCCGCAGTCTTTAGAAAATGCATTCCTCTTCGGTGCTGGGGCTCCCAAAAGTCGCATCTGCTTCCTGTTCTCAGCCGACCTTACTTAAGTTCCCCGATCCCCCTCAGCCTTTTCTCCTTTGGTCTTGTTTCTTTCTATTCTTCCTCATCATCTTCAGTCAGATGTGGTGGCCACACCTTTTGTGAACCTGGAGAAAAGCACGGGTGGATGGAATGTGCTTTCACCTGTGGTTTCCCTGCAGCGCAGCTCTCAAGTGGAGGAAATTTGGAGACATCGTGGCAGAAGTCTGGGGATCCGGCCTCCGAGGCTTGCATTTTCCGCTGTCCCCCCAGCTGAAGTGACCGTCTCCGATGTTGGCCGTAACAACCAGAGTTCTGGGAGGTCAAACGGGAGGAGGCCAAGAGAAGCTGACCACTGCAGGATCGTCAGTGTGAAAAACTGATTGTATTAAAGTGATAATTCTAGTTTTAAAAGCTAAAAGGAAGGAGAAGGAGGATTTAGACATATTTATTAATGTGGTGATAGGAAGCAAATAAATCCTGTTAATATTTTATAGAAGCACAGTGAAATATTTTTTAGCCATTTTCTATTGAATTAATGAATGAAGCTATTCATTTAATCCTCGGTTTATTATTGAGAAAAAGATGGTATTTGGGAGTTAAGAGAGGGTATTACTCACTTAAAGAATTATGGACCCTTGTTTAGGCTGAACAATTGCAGCAGTACATCTGAGGAGCAGTGACCAGGACAGGCGTGTGTTACCAGGGAAGACACGGGTTGCCCTCGAGAGGGTCTTTGACCACCTCTGCGTATAGCCACCTGCTTGTCCTGTGCTGACTTTCTGGGCACCTTGTGGTGAGTGCACACAGCTGCTGCGGGTGCTTGGGAGAAACTCCAGCTTCTGATCAGCTGCGATGCACAGGCCAGCGCCCACTGCGAGATAAGCAGGCCTCCCGTGAGTGCTCCTCTGCTGCCCTGGAGAACTGCAGACCCTGTACCTCGGGAATTTGGCTTTCGATGCTGGTGGTTCTGTTGGCCGCCGAGGTGAATTACCTGCTCTAGGGGCCGGTGCCGTGAGTGAAGTAAGGAACACCGAAGGGAACGTGTGGCCTCTTGTGTGAAGACACGGAAGTCATGTGTGTGTGTGAGATAAATACAGATTTTGGAAATCATAAATGTAGATCTATAAAACGTGACCTTTTGTTTATTTGTATAAAGGCCTTATTTCTGAAAATTAATTTCTATTTATTAAGCAGAAAACATAATATTACAAATTCAATCTAAGTTTCTTATTATGAAAAATTCAGTTTAGAGAAAATAAATAACTGGTCAGTTTGGGATACTCCCTACCGTCCTTCCCTCTTCTTTTGCCCAGCTGACATGGTGCTGAAAGGCTTCCATCCCATGGGGCGTCACTGAAATGGTCTGGATGTCGCGCTCACGGCCCCTGGGCGTCCGTCCCTACTGAGAGAGCACACTTCGTTTTCTTGTGTCCTTGTTGTCACTCACTGACGCCTGCCGCTCAGGTGCCCAGCCACGTGCAGGTCCTCTCCACACACACCTCATTCTGCCCACGTGTCTTTGTTTATCTCTGTTTCTCTCAGAACCTCCCTCCGCCTGGCGGGGGCAGGACTGCCCACCTGCGCTCTCCCTGCGAATCTGGGATTTTCACAGGTTCACTGGCAGGCCTTCCATTTTCCCTGAGCTCCAGCCTGTCCATACGTCTCAGATTACCAGTACAGGTTCTCTCTACTGAGCTTCTTTTTTAAAAAAAAAATCCACTCAAGAATGTAATTCTTTGTTTTATGATGCATGATTTTTTTAGTGAATTAATTAATGAAGCTGAATCAGTGGATGAAAGACACAAATCAAGCACAGAAGAGATGAAAGTTCCCTTTCCTCCCACATGAGCACATTTATATGATAAGCAAAACTTCACGGGCTGGAGGAATGGCACAGTGGTTAGAACGCTTGCGTTGCAAGCCCAAGGCCCTAAGTTTGATTCCCCAGCACCACATAAAGCTGGATGTGGTGGCACATGCCTGTAATCTCAGCACTTGGGAGGCTGATATAGGTGGATTGCCCTGAGTCCTATGCCAACCTGGGCTACACCAGTGAGTTCAAGGCCAAACTGAGCTACATAGTGAGACCCTGTCCCCAAAAAAGAAAGAAAGGAAGAAAGAAAGAAAGAAAACTTTTCCTAGCTCAAGTATCCTCTCTATGTCTTGAGGTGAAACATTTATTTAAGAGAGATGGACACTTATTTACCAAATGACTTATGCAAATGGATTCAGAGAAACTTCTTAATAGCCCAAACCTTAAAATTACATAGGTGTTTTCAAATAAGAAAATGGACACACAAGTTGTGGTATATTTTGAGTGAGCCAGTATTAAGCAATAAAAAATATATCACTAATGATAAAGGAAAAGCAGAAGTACTGGGGATAATAAATGTATGCATACATCATTTGTCAAGACTCATCAAATATATGCACTTTATTATACATCAATCATATACCAATTAAAAAGTGATGAGGTTCATATAGATATATTACAACAATTTTGCAAGGATAGGATCTCGAAAGGCTTACCAAACCATTAAACCATTAATAGCCTGTACTGCTTAGATTTTTGCCCTACTGGCAATGGAGATGTGCTGTAGCATGTGAAGTCAGGAAACGCTGCAGTGAGTCATACATTTAGGGAGGAGACTCCAGGAGCAGCGTAGGGAGCAGGTGGTGAGCCCCGAGCAAGCATGAGGCCCTCCAGGAGGGAATGGGATGTGTCTTGAAGAGGGCAGAATGCTTCCTCGGCATGTGACGACTAAGGAATCGACTGGCTGTTTGAGATGGAAGAAGGGAAGGCTATCTGGCTGTTTGTTGAGTTGGTGGCTTGGTGAATGGGGTGAATTGAAGTCCTGGACGCCAGATTTAGTTAGTGGCACCAAAACTAATGTGAGAGGAACAGGATATAAGTGACAAGTGGCTCTAATTGAAATTCAAATGAGATCAGAACAGAGGCATAAATGAGAATACTGCTTTTGGAAGTAACTGATTTTCATATGTGAAGGATTGTGTCCGATGGCTTATGCAAAAATGCCTTTAAATTTGTAAGCAGCATTTTTTAAGTATTTTATATAGGATAAAGGGAATTACAAAGTAGCTAGCCTTTACAGGGACCAGTTGACATAGCACGTGACCTTTTTCTGAAGCTTTTTCTCCTAAGACTCTAACTATGGTTTATGAGCCAACAGACAGGTTACTGAGGCACATTCTATGAAAGCAAAGTAAAGGTGAGAGAAATCATCTATAAAGAGCTCACTTGTTTTCAGTGACGCTACATCAAGGTCATCAGAAAGTGACCCAGCAGAACTGCATTGGGAGAGCTGAAGACAGGGCAAAAGATTTGAAAAAGCTGCCGTGGTCACTTAGAGTCCATGCAAGATACCTATGGAGATGGTCAAGTGTCATCACGGGCTCACAGAATCCAAAAGCAAAATGTTTAGTGTGGGTGAATAATGACTATATATATGACATGATTGTGGAGGGAATAGGGTTAATTTGTACGATTTAAACGTGTATAGTACTTGGGAGGCTGAGGCAGGAGGACTGCTGTAAGTACAGGGTTAGCCTGGGTTATATAGTGAGTTCAGGACAAGCCTTGGCTACAGAGTGAGACGCTGTCTCAAAAATAAATAAATAAATAAATAAATAAATAAATAAAAGGGAGGGGTGACTGCTCTGTGCTATGCACTGTGATTAAATAAGTAACGGTCTTGTTTTAGATAAGCAGAACTCAGGTACATGTAGGAGGATTGGTTGATCGATGGATTTGGTACTAGGGATTGAACACAGGGCCTTCATGCTGAGCTACATCCTATGTCCTTTTTTATTATTTATTTGAAAGAGAATCTCGTTATTTGCTAAGTGTCCCAGGTTGATCTTGAATTTATAATCCTCCTGCCTAAGCCTCCTCAAGTGCTGGGATTACAGGCCTGCGCTACCTGTTCAGCCAAATTGTTTCTTAAAATGACATCATATATTTCTCTGTGCCCGCATGTATTAGAATGATAAACCCGAGTAAGGTTTGGTTGAGTATATTTTTGTATCCTCAAAAGTGTTGACATTAAAAATCCTTGTATATCCGATAAAGCAAACAATTTCAGTGAACTAAACATTTCACCAGTGTCACAAACATCAGCGATCAAAGCCAGCAGGGGTCGGGATTTAAGCTGAAAGTGAGCAGCACAGGGAAGCAACAGAGAATTTGATGCCATAAAACCCTAATCCTCTCTTCAGTTACAGAATTCCATTGCTTTCTCTGAGATGACAGGTCGAGTTTTACCAGGAAGCAGGTAAAGGTGTCAGGAGGAAGGTGACAGAGGATAGTGAGTATCCTTCAGGGTTAGAAAAGAGGAAAGTTGTTTGCTTAACGGGCCCTGTTACTAAAGGAGTCTTTTTTTTTTTAAAGAAAATATTTAGATTCTACTTTATTCATCTAAAGTAAACTTACAATCATCTGAGTGTCACTTTTTCACCATGAGTAGATTCTATTGTTGCTAATATTTTCCATCTGTGTCCCAAGCATCTCATCCTCACCAGCTTAGAGTCACTCACACACGTACTTACGTGAAACAGAACATGTGATACTAAAGTTAGGTGGAAGCATTGTGTGATGCGTAGAAGTAGAGATGATAATATCAAAAATATTTGCTGAAGAGTGAGATGAAACATGGAAAATGTTTCACACTTCCATTTTAAATGGGCTATCGGACGCGTCCACGTGGTATCTGTGGGCCACTGTTCAAGAGAAGAGGAGGCGGTGAGCAGTGTGACACACAAAAAAATAGAAACAGCAGAATAAATATCTTTCCTGACATAACTATAAAACGATTGCAATAAAGAACACGATAAAAACAAATGCTGACAAGGATGCAGGACAAGAGGGATTAGTATTTCATTCAAAACCAGCAAAATCACATACATGCTTCAGAAAATGATTTGGCAAATTCTACTATGGTTACCCATACTGACCAGGCAGGGTGGCATACAAACCCCATCTACCTGGCATCTGAGGAAGACGCTTGCAAGTCTGAAGCCATTGTGGGTGAGACCCTGTCTCAGAAATAGAAAGTTAAGTGGGCTGAAGTTACAGCTCGGTGGTAGAGAGAACTTCGGTTCAATGTCCAGTGCCAGAAACAAAGCAGAACAAATGACAAAAAATAACGATCCCTGCTGTTTACAGAATGAAACGGAAAAGTTATTTTTATACAAAAATTATTCACATAGATGTTTATGTATCAGCCTTATTCATAGTTTTCCAAAGTAGACTCAGCTGCGATGTCCTTCAGTGGACGAATGGATAAGTACCCTGGGCTGCTCCTGTATAGCCACCACTGGGGCCATGTTGAAAGCTAACTTAGGGGAAGGTTGCCGGGTTCACCGCTGTCTGACCAGAAATGAAAGCTGACTAAAGCTTGGCCACATAGGCCCTCCCTCATACCCTGTGGTTTCTGAGAAATAAAGAAACTTAACCATGACCTTACCCAGTGACCTCAATATACCTCCATGTCTAGGCATCCTTAACCCCTAGACCCATGAATCC
Source organism: Ctenodactylus gundi (assembly GCA_004027205.1). Classification (NCBI taxonomy): domain Eukaryota; kingdom Metazoa; phylum Chordata; class Mammalia; order Rodentia; family Ctenodactylidae; genus Ctenodactylus; species Ctenodactylus gundi. Next base: position 184,605 of record PVKB01001540.1, on the reverse strand, counting down.
AATCACCTGTAGCCAATGCCATGTGTAAGAGCCCTTTGCCCTGCCAGGGCAGGTGTCCTGCATTCATGACTCAGGACGGCAGTCACTGGAGGCTGCAAAGTTTCCCTTTCAAATAATCATCCTGATCAGGTTTGTTGGTATCATCTTAGGTCTTCTTTGTGACCCAATAATATCAATACAATAGATATACATAATAAGCTATTGAATCACTAAAATCACAGAAAAATTGCATGTGTATCCATAACTAAAAGAAAACAATTAGAAATGGTAATATGCAGTATGGCCCCACCCAAGTGATACACCAGATAAATAAAATTATAGAGACTGCAAAGAATTCAGTAGTAGCTAGGAGTTGGAGGCAGGAAAGGGCTGAATAGGTAAAAGCAGGGGATTTGGGGAAAGTAGAGTATGCTGTATGATGTATAAATATCATTAGAAATGTGTCCAAACCTACAGAATATACAACATCAAGAATGAATATCCCAAATATATAAAGAACTCCTGTAACATCATAACAACAACAAAAAAATGAAATAAACCAACAGGCAAAGGATTTAGACAGACATTTTTTTCCCCAGAGATGATGTTCAGATGACCAACAAACACATGAAAAGATTTTTAGTATCACTATCAATGCAAATCAAAGCCGCAAAGTTACCATTTAACACTTGTTATAATATCTACATCCAAAAGAGAAATATTCAGTATTTCAAGGTTATCTGTCAAACACTTCACAAATAAGATGCATTTCAATGACGTGAAGGTTTTATCTTTGTGCCTGTTGTGGGAAGGCAAAGGGTGCAGCCACCCGGAGGAAGTGCTGTGGTTGTAAAAGAAGGCTAGATAGAATTGCCGTATGAGGCAGCACACACGCGGTACGTGGGTCACCCAGATACACAGAATGGGTTTGACCTGCACCTCACATCTTGTACAAAAATAATCCGAACAGATCTGGATGTTTCTGGCCAAAAGAACTGAAAGATTAGAAGAGATATTTGCAAATGTATGCCCATGACACTATTCCTCGAAATAACTCAGAGATTAAAGCAACCCAAATGTTGAGTGTCTCTCACTTAGTTCTCGTTTCTGTTTTCCCTTTTATATCCTGTGCTCTTTGTCTATCAATCCAACAACGTTTCTCTTTTCTCATTTGTTAATTTTTGGGGTATTAGATTCTAGTAAGGAAAGATGTTCTCTATTAAAGGAGTAGTGAAATTAAATCATGATAATATGTAAATAGGGATGACTTTGGTATTTCTTTATCTTATAGTAAATAATTTCTAGGTTTCTTTCCTATTGAAATAAAATTTACAGTAATTTAGTTTGTTCCTGGGGCATAGTAATCACCCCATAAATGTCTATGGATGGAATAAAACTATGTTTGTGAGCCTTTTGGGAAGACAATCATGCATGTTTAAGTATCTGGATATGAATCTATACACACTTATGCATGCATACAGATTTATACATGGTGATGTGTTACCTGACAACACTAATTGAAATGATAGGTGTTATAAAGCAAAGTCCAATGTTTAAAAAATAATATGGTATTGTAAGAGGTAAGATTATGAGAATATCACTTCACTGGTATGCTGATAAATAAAAAACAAGTACTCGATTCATGGAAATTTAACATTCTTGTAAACCTTGGCACGATGGTAGAGATAGAAACTTGAATAGAAAAAGAAAATCTCTTGTTTTCCCTTTGTAAACTTGCATCTGAGATCCATCTGTACTGTGATAAACACGGAAGGAAAGTAAATCACTGGTGGAAAGTACCGTGTAGTCAACTACTTGAAATTTCCTAAATAACAGCTGTGAGGCCCACAACGTCATTCCTGATGCCCCTAAGAGATGGGAAAGTTTCCACTAACCAGGTCTAGAAGCTTTTATGTATTAATAGCATTGCTAGGGAAAAAAAAAAAAACTTTAATTAAAGTTAAGTGCATTTGTGTATAAAACGCTTGTCCTTGAATCCGGCTATTTGTTAGTCTTTGTAATCTACTTTCTTTACATTAAATGACAAAAGAGTAATTTGTTTGGATCGCTGAATTGAATTAGCATCATACTGCCCTAAGCAGAGGAACAGGAGGTGCTTCTATTTCACATGCTGCAAATGCGTTGCAAAATCATTAGAAGACGTAGTGCTTCCTGTACACTTGGGGCACCCTTTAACTCTCTAGTGCAGGAGTCCCCCAAAATGGGCTACCGAAAGTTACCTGTTAACAACAAGGCCGCCCAGCAGGAGGTAAGGGCTGGCTGCCCATCACCGGTTCCTTACTCCCTGTCAGATCAGCAGCAGCATTAGATTCTTCCGGTGCTGCAAACTCTACTGTGTGTTAACTGCGCGTGGGAGGGAACTGGGTTGCACACTCCTTGTGAAAACCTAATGCCTAATGATCCAAGGCAGAGCCGAGGCAGTGTTGCTAGCACCACACCCCTCCCTTTGTGCCGTCCCCAAAACCAGTCCCTGGTGCCAGAAATGTTGAGGACTGCTGCTCTAAACCAGGTCTGTGACAGCACCTGCTAAGCTAAGTTGAATACACAGTATTGATACTATTATCATCAAAGGTCATCTCCACGGAGCTTCTAAATGCCTTCACTACTCCATTATTAAGTATTATATGCTGGGAGTAACCACTTAGCGCATATATATGCCCCTCACATAACTCCACATCTTTCTTCTCATCCATCTATTATCCTCTTTGGAATACTAAATTCAATAAAAGCTGAGTTCCCTCTGTGTATCTTTCCAATTGCAGAAGGTCCGGAGCCCTCGCAGTGTAGAAGGCCTTCCATGGATTACTTCTGTTCACTTTCTCCATCAGGCTATCTTCCCAGAAACCATGATGGTGCTTTAGTTCTAAAAGGTTTTGGGCTTCTTGAACCCACTTAAATGTGGCCAGGTTCTTCAACTCGTCTTTTATTTCTGCAACAGTTGTCACTAGATTGACCATATTAATGTCTGGCCCTGTATCAAAGCTGCAAATATTCATCTTCATTTGTATATAGTCAGAAAGAAAAGAGACAATGTTTTCACCCTGCATAATAATTTTCCTCAAGTCCTTCCACTGAGTTCTATGTCTTCACTCCTGGGAAAGGCACCTGTCTCCGTTACTTATTTGTTGCTGTGACACAGTACCCCACATCCACAATGTAAGGGAGCGAAGGTTTATTTAGCTCACAGTTTTAGAAGGTCCCTTGGTGGGACATCTGGCAATGGTGAAGCGTAAGGCAGAGACCGAGGCTGGAGAGCTGCTCACCCCACCGCAGACAGAAGCCAAGTGAAGGCGGAGAAAAGAGGATGAGCTTTTCCAGGCAGATGCTGCAGCGATGGTTGTTTTTTCGTCTGTAGCTCGGGCTGTCAGCTCAGACCCCCACACCCACGGCGGGTGCCCTTCCCCAGCTTTCTGGCACTGGAGTAAACAGCACAAACCCGAAAGCTATTCCCTGGCCTTTCCTACGGGCAACAAGTTGACACCATCCCTCCAGGTCAAGCCCCAAACAGCCACCTCTCCCAGCCAAGCTCTGCACCCCCAATAACACATAGTTCCAAATACATGAGGCTTTTGGGGGACACACAATATCCAAACCATAGCAACACCTTAATGTTCTGAATTTTTAGCCTAGTGATATTTAAGACTTCAAATGTATTGCAGATATTTGCAATACATTTATTCTCTCTTCTTCTGGTAAATTTACCTAGCACTTGACAACTAACCACCTGGTCCACATAGTAAACCCAAGATCCTATCAGCTAGGCAAGCGGGGTTTGAGTCCCTTGGCCTTCGTGGGAGCTGGTCTGAGGGTGTCAGAATTTGCTTTCATCTTCAGGCAATGGGCGACTGAGGGAGTACCATCTACTACTCACTTGAAGCCATATCCCAACATTGCCCAGGGAAGGGAAGGCCGTGACTGAAGAAGGAAGATCACAGCAGAAGCAAGGATTAGAATACTGTGACATTTCCAAACTGATTAATTGAGAATGTTATGCACGATACATATTCTCATGCGTTCCATAAAACTGATGTTTAGACATAGGAGACAAGCTGCAGTCACCAGACAAAATTGTATTTTGTCTCGGAGACATTATTTTCATGGTTTAAAATAAAATTATCTTTTAGAAAAATTCTGTTGAAGGAGAAAAATAAACTCTACCATTAGGCCTTAAAATATAAAAACAAAATTAACTTTTAAAAAAATGAAAAATAGTGAAAAAAGAAAATGTATATAATTCAAAGACCATTGCCAGGTCACATTTCTACAAATAGAACAGTCTACAACTTAAGTAAGATAACAGATGTAACAAGCTTGACGCGAACCACTGAGAAAGCTTCAGGTCTTACTGAGAGTAAATGGAGTTATTATTTTGTCAAAGTAAAGCATAGTGTCTGCCTTCGTGGTCATACCACGGCTGATCTAAGCAGGGCAGCAGGGCACCTTACGGGGGAGCTTGCTTCTCCACCCCTTTCCAAACACCAGAGTTGCAAGAGGAATGAAACAAGTTTCCAACTCACTTCAAGGATAGAAGCCACTTTCTTCGCATTTGACTCATTAACTGGAGGAGCAGGCCAGCCCAGATTCTCTGTGGGAGGAAGGACCCCCTGGTGCAGAGAGTGGCAGCTGAAGTTTAAGTTCCCTTTGCAGTCTAGCTAATGAACAGGACAGGTGCATGTTGTCAGTTTGTTTGAATGGAGTCAGTGGATTGTCCTGTGTGCTTTAATACACCTGTGTCTTTCAACACCGTGAGGTCCAATGACTGTTGAAGTGTATTAGCATATGGATGTAGGTGGCATTGCACTTACACACAGAAGGAATTAATGTCTGGCAGCTTCTCATTAAAGACAAAAGATTGATTTTCTTTAAAGAGAAAAGTTATGTTTTTTAGCTTTACTCTTCCTTACAAAGGAAAAGTCCTAACCTTTATACATGTATCTATTACCATAAAGGTCAAAATTGAGAGGAAGAAAAAAAAAACACCATCCAGAACCTGGAAAACACAGGCTCTGTCCAAAGTGTGACATTTAACAGGTAACACATCTTAGTTTCATGACTTTTATCAACTACAAAATGAGGACTTAGTTGCCTCTGAAGATTTGTTTCTTCTTTAAAATGCTGTACTTGATTTTGACTAATTATGGATTTGTAGACGTAAAATGACTCTCTAGAGGGTTACTTATCATCTAACAAATAAAAACATTTAATTCAGTTATTGCACACCTTCTTAATTTTTAAGATATTGAGTGCCTAGAGAAAAAGAAACATCTATTTGCCTTTTTCTAAGTTTATAAATTCCCTTAAGGCCTTATTCCTTCTTTCTGATCGACACCAACCACACTTGTACACACATATACATACCAGCTTGCACGTGCACAAGCACACACATGCACACACACCTAGTTAATTATTCCCACCCATCCAGATGTGAGACGCAGATGTCAGAGGTCATCATCAGACTGTTCTTCCCTTACATTTTCTAATAGGTCATGATTTAGTAGAAGCACCCGACAGTGGCTTTGCGGTGAGCATATACTGAACCACAGCACTTGTTTTTTTATGAAAGCTTTTATAAAAAAATCTCAAAAAAGTATATTTTTGCCAGTCTGGGTCTTCACTTGGGAAAGTGAAAATGCTGCCATCAATGATAGAAGCAGGCACTGTGAACGATAGCGCAGGACTCAGAAAATGTCCTCATTCACTTGTTTTCTTTCCACGTGGGAAGGAAACGGCCTAGAAGATACTAAACCTGATAGCTGCACTTTCCCACCAGGATGCAGCTCCCCCACAATCTCTTCGTTGTGACGCACAATCTTGGGGAGATGGACAAATTGGACATGTGACCCGCGGTGTTGCCAGGACTGAACTCTGGGCACTGGCGTGCCACTAGCACAAGTGTTAGAGAAAGGGAGCAGACCTCGCTGTAGACAGTGGCCCTGTGTGTGCAAACGAGAAAAACAGAACCCTACAAATGTAGGTCAGGAAGACTTTGAACGCGGAAGCATAAACCCTGAACAACAACGGCCTGAGGAAAAGAAACTTGTGCACTTCATACCAACAAGTTGTGATCTGTGAGGAGGATCGATTCAATACAGATGGCACACAACCCAAATAGCATCAGTCACTGAAAAGGGGCCAGAAGTTATAAAAAGTAGAATGTTACAAAATAACCCAGTTCCAAGACATCCTTTTTGGCTCCGTCTGGCAAATGATCTCACTGATTTCTTAGTTAACAGAGAATGATGCCTAAGTCAGAACAGCACAAAATCCTCTTTTTAGATCTAGCTGTGTCAAATTTTGGCTCAATCTTTAATAAGCTGCATGTGACTGTTCCTCTCTCATGGTCACACTATGTTAAGAGGCTTCTTCTTAATAACAGTCATTAGAGGATACATACCTGAAGCGAAAAGAAATCAAATTAGAACTGATGTTTGTTTCCAGAATTAACCAACCAGGACTGTGATAAAATTCAGTCTGTCTCATCATAACCTGGCTTCCATTTGCTTAATATTTCTCATTCACTGAGTGACCAGCAGTGTTTAAAACCATCTTGCTTAAAGTTTAGTAAGATTCAAAGTGCACCATCTGAAGTTTTCGTTCAAGATACCCATGATTTAAAAACATTTCAGAATTTTTGAAAAGCACAGTAGAGTAAGAATAGCCATCTTGAGCTTATTGTTATATCTATGAAGTCAAATATTATAAAATTTTAAACTACACTTGATTCATGAAAGTCATTTACATGACACCTATAGCTACTCCTTGCATATCATTATTTATTAATGTTATGAGAGAAACAGCAAATCAGATGATACTTGGTACTTCTCAGTTATCTATGCTAAAATAAACAAAACTTAAATTACAAATTATTGGCAGTATATGAGCAGTATTACTCTACAAAACATGTTCACTTGTGGGTTTTCTTTTTTACTGTCTTAACTTGTTACATCAATTTTGACTAAAAAGTGATAGGTGGAAATAAGTAAAAATGACATGCACATACTGACTCTCAGATCTGAGGGCCAATGAGGAGGCCTAGCTGTGTTTACTGCTCTGAGAAGCTTTGTCAGCAAAGCGAAATGAGAGCAGCTGTGGAAGGAAACACTGCAGAGGACTCCAGTTCCTATTAATCTGCAAATCACAATACCTTTAAAGACCCATCTGACTTCAAGTACAAGATTTAGAGTTGATCCTTGAATTGTAAACAGGCTCTTTTGTCCAATCAATTACTAGTCAGTTATGAATGTAAAGTGGTCTTTCTGTCTGCAAAATGGAGACCAGCTCTCCAGTTTCTGCTGGCTACCCACAAATGCACTGTGCGAGAACTTCTGAAATTGTGAAGTAAAACAAATCTTACTTCCCATAAGTTGTGGTGTTGAGTATTCTGTCATAGCAACAAGGAAGCTCCTGAGACAGGCCGCATGCTCAGAACATGAAGTAATGACCCAAGTGTCTTGTCGAGTGTCTTCATCACAGAAGGATCTCTCTATGTGTATCTGTTGACTTGTCAGGGTTCTACTTTTATATATGACAGGAACACAAAGATTGAATATTACTCATCATTTCTTCAAATATTAATGTTTTCTACAGAATATCTTTGCTTTCAATACTATGTAAAATGCAAAATAAACAAAGCCTTCATTATTCCTGTGTGTTTAATAGCTTCATGATTTCCTATTTTCAAGAATTTGAGTAACTATGCAGGAAGGCCGAGACAATAAACTATAGGAAGCACACTTGAAAGTGTTCAAATTCCACTTAGGACTAAGTCACTGATTAGTCAAGAAGTCGCTTGTGCTGACAATGCTCCTGTTTCGTACTTGTATCTACCTCAGTCCTCATCATTTTCACGTCCCTGAGCTTGATTAATAAAGGGTAGATCTCCTTATTTAATGTATGCGATAACAGTGGAATATAACTTTGATTCAAACTTGAACTGCCACTTAAGAAACGTAATAGGTTTGTTTTATTTCCTGCAAATCCCACTTCAATTGTTAATACTGTATTTACTGTATATTACCTTCAGACAAAGCAAAACTATGCCTTGTTATGTGTTTTCTAAGTTTTTCTTTAACTTCAGATGTGGGACAATGATTCCATCAGAGACAGATGGACAGGTGAGAACAAGGGACATCAACACGTGGGGATCTCGCTCTGGCAGGGCCAGTTGCTCCTAAGTGAAACCCCGGTTTGCCTCCATACATAATCAGAGGAGCAATCTGGAAGTTCTGTGAAAATACATTGTGATACAACTTTTCCTACTTGTACTGCCTTTGAGGGTTTTGTTTTCTCTAAATAATGAACTATTTGAGTAGTTGACAGCTAACAAGTGGGAGAATAGATCCAACTTCTAGACTCCAGTCAATCTATCAGTAAAACACAGTCAAACGCCAAGTAGGAGGTGAGTGATGTGAACACAACAGAAACCAGACATCACCAGCCGTTCAGCGCCAACTTAATGCACACACTTTTTAAACACTTGCTGATATCACTTCTCTCCAAACGACCTATTCTTGTGTTATAAACAGTTTGTGCTAATTAAATACATGCTGTAGTTTTACCAGTATTGAGGCTGTTCGAAAAATTAACCTGTCAATGTAACAGAATTTTTAAAAATGTTACAAAATCCTGCTTAGTGGGTACTCAACTTCATTTTGTGCTGACAGTCATGTGCCTTTCCTGCTATTCCTGTATTCACATTGCCAAAAGCATTTTAACAAGATTTTAAAATTATTTTCAGTCTTTCAAAGAGTCTAGGAAAGCTTGCTACATTTTTTTTTTTAAAAATCTCTTTTCATCTTTGATGCATTAAAATAAATCTAACGAGGTGACACTCAGCTGATACAGTGATAACAAAGCCTTCGGGCTGGCTCAGGGAAACACATGTTACAACAGATTTCTGTTGCGACATCATGTCTGTAATGGTCTTGATGCTTTGGGCTCATGATCCACATCAATTGCCTTTTTGTTTGTTTGATTTTTATAGCATATGAGAACTTACGATGCAAAAGTCTCTCGTTTTGTTCTCCTAGCAGAAATATGACTGCCATCTATTTGATGTGATCCAGTTTTAAGAATAAAGGCATCCTTACTTAATGTGTGCTGTAGATTTGCCTCTCTGCTTATGGGTTGGGACACGATTTCTCAGCACTGCAGTGGTGACTGTCCCAATATGATGAATATAAATTACAAATCTGTATCCACCTCTCACTTTGTCACTATTAAAGTGTCATAGAGAATACTGTGCTAAAATAATTTTTGTTTGTGACATCCTCTTTTATATTTTTCTAACTGTATTCCTTTCTCATATATATATATATTAATATGCCCATTGAAAAGAATAAATGGCCAACCAATTATCTTCCTAGAGAGAGCTACTTTTAACATGGTGAATTATAGCTTGTTAATTTTGTAACCATAAAAACACATACATGTTGCTCTCTGTACATGCACATAAATCCAACCTTCTATCTAATTCCTTCTCTATTTCAACTTTATGTATTTTGTATGTTCTCATTAACACATATTCATTGTAAATATGGATGGGGTCCAGTGTCATATTTCTATATGCTCATATGGTATGCATTGAAATAATTGAGGCTGGATATGATCGCAATAAATTTTTAAGTATAAATAGCATTGTGTTGTATCTTGCTCCATTTTATTTCAAAATATATGCACGATGTATCGTTTTTAACATTTCTATATCAGTACAAGCTTTTTTCAAATAACTACAGAAATTTAGAAATGAAATATCTTTGGTGGTGAATGATATCTTTGGAAATTTAAATTTTGATAAGTTAGAAAAAGTCCTCACTAAGGTGTTTTTTTAACTGTCACCAGCAGTTGTCACATCTTTGCAAAAATTTCATGTTGTCAAATTTCTTAATTTTTGTTTTTGATGGTTGAGTAAAATTATAACTCATTAGTTACTTTGCATTTTAATGATTGTTACTGAGATCAAGCTTTGTTTCCTAAGTTTCTTACTTCTGTGCTGATGACTCTGTTGTTTGTGACTTCTGTCTTTCTGCTACTGTTTTGCCTTAAGACAAGAATATGCAGAATTTTTTTTAAAAATCCTACATGTGAGTTCTTTACTTATGTGTAAATAATTTCTCAGTCTATTTTATTTTTAACTTTCATATATTTTATTTTGGAAAAATTTTAATAAATTGTATTCTATTTCTTTGTGATTTTTGGATTTGTGTTTTGTTTCAGAAATTATTTAGCTCACACATGCAAATGTACCTATATTTTCTTCTAATATTTTTAGGTTATTCATTAGTGATCCTATTAATCCTTCTGAAATAACTTAAGTGGAGTCTAACTTTATATATGAGCCTACGAATCAATAATAATCAATAATTAAATACTACCGTTCTAAGCCATCTTCTACTGATTCGAATGCAGATTTTATCATGTTTGTCTAACACTTGGCTACAGCACAGTCATGACTTCCCTCTCCGTCTCCTTCGCTCTGCAAGAACATTAGGGAGCACACAAACTCACTTGCCCATATTTCTCTGTTGCTAGGAGAGATGATAATTTAATTCTTTTCAATGAAACATGCAGAAGTTAATGAAAAAGACTTTCCCACAAGGTTTCTCGATGGCTAAATTAGCATATGCCTCATTTGGCATTTGTTCCACATTTTCTTCTACTTAGATTATTAATTTGAGTTTTATGATACGAGCGTTTTGAGTCCATATGACAGAGGTTTGAAGTGAAGGAGAGGAGGACTCGAGGGTGAAAAGAGTCCAGTCCCCAACAGCATCATTAAACCCCTTTTCCATTTCGAATGTTAACTCTGACTTGTGTAATTTTGTGCTAATTGGCTTTTCTGTTGCTCCCGACCAGATACAGCTCAAAGTATTAAGAAGTATATTTGTGCTTCTCTTTTTAGTATCTTTACTTTTATACTGACATTATTTATACCTACACAGCCACCACATAGCTCAGTTAGCATTTAATTTATAGAGACTGAAGTAGATGTTATTTAATATCTACTTATAATTGTAGCTTTTTGATTTTTATTCAATTTTATAAACTCTCGCTTTTATGTTTAACTTTGAAATTTATTATTTTCCCGTCTTCTCCATAAATCTGACTAATTTTGAATATTATTTACATATTTTTCATTACTTTCGTATTTTCATCATGAACACATTATGAAATGGTTAATTAGTTTTTTGTTATTTTTTTCTAAGTGATGAATGTACAGCATTTCAATTGTGGATTAAAATGCTAAGTAAAACTTAATCTTGGTGAGGTGTTAGTATATTTTTAATGTATTTTGATAAAGTTTGATTTAGGTTCTTACACCTAAACTTATTAGTGATATTAAATTGTAGTTTTCCTTCAGTTGCCATCATTTTATAGCACAATGCAGTGGTTCCCTAAGGCTCAAGATGTGAATTGAGTATTTTTCCATTGTTTTCTCTGGAATACTTTGAAAAGAAGGTGAATTATTAGTTCCTGGAACATTTGGCAAAATTGGTTCATAAACTATTTAAGTGTTATGTGTAAGCTTATTTCCTCAACTTAAAAGTGAGACTTTCCATTTAAAATTCATCCCTTTAAATTCTTATCTGATAATGCTTTCAACGGTGGTAAACTGCTGAATTTGCCATTTACTCTGCTTCACATTGTAATTTCCAGATAAGCAGAGAAAATGAAATGATGAGATACAAATTCCACGGATTAATAACATTGTTTAAGAAAGTTACTATCATTAGTTGAGATTTTTGGCTTATGTAACAAAAGGATTTCTTTAAATTGTAAAGTAGCATTTTTTAACAAAGTAATTTTGAATTTGTGATTTTTATCTAACAGTTTTTAATCTGAGCATGATTTCTAAATCTTTAGCTACAATATTGCACTTCATTTTTAAAGAAATGAGGATTTAATGGGAATTAAGCCACAAGCAAATACCTTGTCAAAGAAAGAAAAACATATAATTCTAGGGAGTGCCATGGAGTATCTCATAATATTGTGTCTTATGATTACATGTATGCTCCATAAATGCCTGAACCAGTCAGAGACAAAGAACCTGTTACATGCTAAAATCACACTTATCAGGTTTTCTTGGTTTCTTTGTTTTGTTTGCTTTTTAAACTGAAAACCATCTAATCGCTGCCTGAGAAACAAATTGAAGCCTCAGAAAGATCCAGTCACTTTACTTCCACCTTGTAGGCCCCCCTCATATTTCATTGTAGTGTCACTGAAGCACATTATTTAAGTATAAATAATCCAAAACTGAAAGAAGCAAGCACCTTCAAAACACGCCTTACGACAGAGTTGTGTAGTGACGGTTCTTTAACTGAATACAATCTCTCTCGCCTGTGACCTTCACTGACATTCTGTCTGTCACATGTTCTCTCTGCTTATCCATGTGAGCTGACAACTCTTCCGTGGATGGTGACTCTTTTTCTTAAACTTCTTTTCAAACGGAATAACATGAGTTTCAGGAGTCTCATGGTTAAGCAGCAGATCTGAGTTTAAATTGAAACCTTACTCAAAATCAAATGTCTTCTTATCCTTCTAAATCTACTCGGCTTCTCGGGAAGGTGTGCTAAGTCTTCTCTTGCCACTGAAGCTGAGGAGAATGTAATGGATGCTCATTGGCGAGCAAATTATCTCTGAATTTTTTCCCCCAGAGAAACCTACATTAAAAAATAGCTTCATTAGATCCGTCTGAAGCTAAGTTTAAAATTAAAGGCATTGTTTAAATGAATTTCCAGACCTGACCTCGATTGTCATGAGAGAGAGAGACGGATGTTGGGGTGTGAATCCACTTCGATGCCATTGTGAAGTCCTCCCTGACTCTGCGCCTGAACCCAGAATGACCATGGTGTACGAGTAAGATCAAGCTGTGGGATGTGACAAGGACAAATGCATTTCTAAAGTAGTTGACCGAACGAGACATTAACTCTCTCTTCCACCCTAGAAGAATAGCAGTGGGATTCCTTTTCGATTTTACAAATTCATCCTGATGACTTTGAACATGTTTCTTTTTTCTGTGAATTTTATTTTCAAAAACTTCTGGTGCTTTTTTATGATTATTTCTTCAGGACATAAAAACCATGACACTGTCTTGATTTGTCAGGTTGTGTGCTTGGTTTTGTGGTTATGTCCAGGGGCTAGGATGGGTCAGGAGGAATACATATGGTTTTCTGGAAGTGATGTCTTTTACAACTGCAAGAAAGGCAGCTTAGTTGGAAAGCCTGTAGATCTTGCTGACATGGAGCCCATGGGAGGAAAGGAAGGAGGGAACAGGATTAGGCTGCAAAGATTAAGATCCCCTTATAGAACTCAGGGCAGAGGTGGCCAGGACCTGGGGCCCTCTCATGGTCAACTCACCAGAGGCTCTGCAGAGGAATCTGGCTCTGCTCCCGGTTCCGGAACTGCTGCTGGAGGCTGTTGGCTTTCTGTGCTCATTGCAGCCCCTCCCTGCGAAGACCATCCCTTGTGATGGGAATAAGAGACTGCTTCGAAGTTTTCAAAAGCAAAGCTGACCTTAACACTTTTGCCTTTATGCCATTATATTCACTCATGGAATTCATTCCCTCATCCTTTCGTCTTGTAAATTTCTTCACAGTAAAATTTAAACAAGCAGGTAGTGTCAGATTAGCCTTCAGCTGGCAGGGTTGGGAGGTGAGCAACATTCAGACACAACCTTTAAAAACCCAAACCCGGAGCTGGAGGAATGGCTCAGCGGTAAAGGCTCTTGCCTAGGAAGCCCTAAGTACCTGAGTTCAATTCCCCAGCTCCACAAAAGCAGGGTGTGGTGGCTCAGGCCTGTAATCCTGGCACTAGGAGGCTGAGGCAGGAAGATTGCCATGAGTCCAAGGCCAGCCTGGGCTCCATAGTGAGTTCAGTATCAGCCTGGACTACAGAGTGAGAGCCTGCCTCAAAAAAAAAAAAAGTCCACAAACCCAGTGAGAGATGCAGACATTGTATGATAAAGGAGAAGATAGAGATTGGGCTACTCCATGTTACAGTAGTGAGCTGAGTTTACACAGAGGAATCTGTAGAAATAGCAACATCAGCAGAAGTTAACACGGTGAAATAGCGACATGTTCTCTGAAACACGGTGGCTGCTCCCAAGTCATGAGTCAGGAAGCTGTTAGTGTTGTGGCTTTACTTGACTCGCTGGTTCACACCATTCGGTTTAGGCTGTGAACTCATGATAAACTTTTACGATAAGTCAGGCCTTCAATAAATGATAAACTTTTCATTCTAGAAAATCAAGCCATTCCTCATTCAAAAATAAATCACTGCTCATGTGGGAAAATATGTTAGTGAAAATGTAAAATAAAACATGATATTATAATAAATATTTGACACTAGAAATGAGATTATAAAATCATATGAACAGCAAAGTCATTTTTCTGTACTTGTTAAGTGTGTTTTCCAGAATATGAATAGTTTTTCTTTCTAAACAAATATTTCTAGGCAGACTTATCAACTGTCTTGCTTTATGGTTTTAACAACTAATCGTACTAAATTGAGAGATCTGATGACATTTAAAAGTATTAAATTATATTAAGAGTTTTTCCTCAAAAAGCCAATGTTTACAAGGTGATAATTCTGACCAATTACACTGATTTTTTGTGTATTCCAGATGAGTATGATACGTCTTCAATCACTTTTTAAAAGTGTAAAATTTTAATTTACCCCCTTGCAATGAGCATATCAGTGCTCTAGTGCTAGAATAAATGCCTAGGATCTTAGGAGAAAATTGCTTTCTTTGATGTTAGTGAGATTAAATACATTCTTGAAATACTGACTGAAAAATGACCTTTTGTGTTATTTCTAATAGCTTCAGGAGACACTTGATTCTCTAATTGAACAGAGGAAGCACAAACATTCTGTTGTAAGCTCCCTTGGTGTCCCCCACTCAGTTCCTTTGACTTCAAACAAGTTCTTCAAGCTGTTCAAATTAGTCAAATTAATGTTTGACATCTTACACAAACAATGTGCTGGAAGGAGTCTTTAAAGAGCCTGTGAACCAACACCACAATCAGTTTTGTATTCATCCAGAAAAGACAGATTTTAACCCAAATCATCTAAAGTTCATATAGAAAAGCATGATTTCATTGTTATTTTAAAGTTTTGGTGCAGCATATGTCTATGTCTGTATGCACATATAGCCACGCACACTGTTGGGCGTGCGTACAGCACAGAACTTTCATTTTATATATTGTTTTAGTTACTTTTGTTGCTATGACAAGAAGCCCATCATGTATGTATTTGGGGAGGAAAAGCTTATTTTAGCTCACAGTTTCAGAAGGTCGCAGTCCCTTCATGAGTAGCTGGCAACAGTGGAAGTGCATGGCGGAGGCAGAGAGGGTGGCAGCTCTTCACAGCGTTGCAAAAAGGAAGCAGAGTCTCAGAAGGAAGGGAGGAAGTAGCTTATACCTTCCAGGTTCTGCCCCTGTGATCTTCCTCTTCCGGGTCCAGCCGCAGTGTTCTGCCCTTTCTAGGTTTAAGCCCCTAGTTCACCTTATACCTGTAATCTATAATCTGCCACACACCTGTCTTCTACCATATGCCCGTAATCCACCCCTCCAGAGTAGGCCCCCATCTCTAAAAAGCCCACGGTTCCATAGATAATTCATAAAATCAGAACACCAGACTTTGGGAGACATTCCAGATCCAAACCACAATACACGTATACAGATAGATAAGGACAGAGAGGCAAAGGGGTGGCGGACACCGGGAGAGAGATAGGCAGAGCACATGCCTCGCCTTCTACACACTCAGATAGTCTTATACCAGTTCCATGTTTTGAACTTAGGTTAACATTCTTCAACATCTTTGCCCTCACATTCACTCCTTTTCTTCAGTAAATTTAACGACATGAGCAGAAGTCGTTCTATGTACATATCAGACCTGCAGGGAAAACGAGAAGCCTGAGCTCTAGGCATGGCTTTGTCAGAGTAGCCGTGGTTTCAGACGAAGCTCTTCACTCAGGCTTCTGTGCCAGCCAGAGTCACCACGGTAAGTTTGGAGGTCATCTTGTTCAGCTCCTCATTGAGATGTGAATAGCTGTGTTCTTATCTTTTCTCCTCGACAGCAAAACTGGAATAATTATGCTGATCTCGCCGGGCTATGAGAGGCTGAATTACATCAGTAAAAAAGTGTCCCTTAAACAATATGTTGTAGAAGATGTAGATCTGGGGTCTACCTAAGTCCAAAGATCTTTCACACGCACATGGATACAGATGATATCCATTTATCAGGTAGGGCAGGTAGAATGAGGAGAAACCTGCAGTCTACAGCGTCTGCTACAGCTGATGCTAGCAATTTTATTTAAATCAATCAAAGACAGAAATTCATCAGATGGCTTGGCCACACTTCAAATATTTGATATTTACATGTGTCCATGATGGAAAAAGCAGACAGAACGTTTTAGCCCCACAGAATGTTCTGTGCAAGGCAATTTTCTAGAATAAAACCCTAAGCAATGCGTCCAACTAAAAACATGATAAAAGGGACCGAGAATCAGTGAGTGTTTACCATGTCACACACGGTGGTAAAGACTTGAATGAAAGTTTAACAGAAATTTTAAGACATTTTTCCTGTCAAAAACTTCAGGAAATACTTGTCACTATTCAAATTTTACATCTGAGGAAAGAAAATACTTTATTGTGTATAAATAATCGTTCTAAGGGCTATATCAAGAAAGGACAGGGAAAACTACAGTTCAAACCAGTTTCAAAAATACCTGTTCTACAGTATCACGTTTTCACTTAGCTAATATCAGCCTTACTGTGGCAAAAGAGTTCCAAGCACAGTCTTACTCACAATGAGAAAACATTTATTTCTTATGCGTAAGTTAATTTTTTATTTCTGAAATTTTCTCCATCCTGCTAGTGGTAGAAAATTCTTATAATGCTAAAATAAATATTTCAAAAATATATATATTTAAAGTTTTCTAATGTTTCCAGGTCCAAATATATAGATCATTTAAAGAATTTACTAAGCAGCCTGAGCTGAGTGCTTAGTGTGGGAGTCAACTATTTTGTCAACATCCCCATGAGGACGCCGGTTCTCTGCTCCTTGAGCCTGATGCTTGCCTGCTTGTTTCCTTTTTTCTTTGGTCACCAGAGTGTGAGGCTTGAAGCAGTGCGTTGTGCTCACCCTTTTTTCGTGTCTTGGTTTATTTTTCATTGTGTCCATAGTCAAAAATGTTTACCTATTTAACTTAGCCATGTATGACAATGCTGTAGATCTTCTAGTGTGAATCATGCTGATGATAAAATCAAGATGACCAAGTCCTACTATGGCCTTTCTCAGCAATGTTCTTTTCAGAAATAATATCTTCCCCACAGGATTACGGTTTTTTCTTGACTTTCTGCAATTTGTTACTGACTGGCAAGTGCCAATCTTTTGCTCAACATGTTTCCATCTATTTTTAAGTGACATTTGATGATATGTGTGACTCATGTGAAGCTAATAATACTTTCCATATTCGATTCAATTTTGTTTTATAACTTACATAACCAGAAAATTAGTAGTATGTGTATAAAACAGCCCTACAAAAGGGCTTTGAACTTAGAAAATTAGTATTTCAATTTGGACTAAAAATGTCACCATCTCATTTTTTCTATCATCCTATCAATCATATTCTGAGGTGTTATTTCAGAATAAGAAAGAAAAAATGAAAAAAATCATTTATGCTTTAAATAAAACCTTACTCTACTCACATGAAACAGGGCTACCTAGTTTCAGAAGAGACATGCCATTTAATCTCATGAGAAAGTGCATCATGCTAAGAAAACTATTGTTGGAAAAAAATTATAATATTCTTGCCTTTATATACTAAAAAACTTTCTTCTTAGATGGTTAACAGGTATCAATTTTTTTTCTGAAAATTTCCTCAGTATTTTTTCAATACTTACATTTATATAATATAAATATCTGAAAATCATAAAGAAATACCCTTGCAATCTTGATGCTGTACAGGATCACATGTTCTTAAACCTTTCTGAATCTCTGCAAGTGACTATGAAATTTGGAAAGAGATTTTAACTTTTTTCTGTGACTACATATTTCTAAAAATAGAAACTCTACCACTAAAGACAAAACTTAGTTGATATTTCAAATAAAAATGAAAAGACAAGGAAGACTGAGTAACAGAGGATGTAAATGGTACTAATCCCAGTGTAAGTTATTAACAATAAGAACATGATATATACAAGAGGAGAACTTAGTTGATAGCACTGAGAACTATGACATTTACACGAATTGACACCCTGAGAAACTGGGCACGCTACAATACAAATAAGCAGTTTCTGTTAAAGCGAGAATAAAAGAATCTGAGAACAATTCTCCAGAGATGCAGAAGGTGAGGAGCTGAGGTAGGAAACAGATTGTGGTGGGTTCTAAGACAGAACCTAAAAGCTAGGAGAGACTGTTTGGGAGAAGACATAGCATTGAGTCTTGTCAGTCTGTTGGGTTGTCATGACTAAGCACCCGTGGTTTAACTAGCCGAACTTGACTTGCCAAAATCCGGGGAGTAGAAGTCCACAGCTTTTGAAGCTTAGAAGAGACAACCTGGTTCCAATCTCTCTCTCTCTCTCTCTCTCTCTCTCTCTCTCTCTCTCTCTCTCTCTCTCTCTCTCTCTCTCTCTCTCTCCATTTTAGTTTTGATGGGGATCCCTGGCATCTCTTGGCTTGCCTGTACATCAGCCAGCCTCACGTGATATTCTTCTTCATGTCCACATTTTGTCATTTCATAAAGTCATCATCCTGGCCTTCTGTCTTATCTTATCTGACTCTCTGGCCTTTATCCTTGTCTTACAAAGATCCGTATGGTTAGGCTACTTTGAATAACCCAGAATAATCTCTTTATATAAAGATCCCTTTGCTATGTAAGATAAACCATTCCTAGGTTCCACACACAGACTTTTGATAGGTCATTATTCTTTGAGGCATTAACAGTTGGGCCAGAGTGCTCCTGGCTAATGGCTCAGCTAGCAGAAGTCACTCTTACTGAAAAGAAGAAGTCTTGAACATTTCTATATCTTGTTGACTTTTCTTCTGCATCAGTTTTCTACAAGCCGATAGAGAGCTCGGTGTTTTGCACTTTATGGTTCATGTACACCCCACGAGAGACACTACTGGCAGTCATTATTACTAATACCTATATTCTCTTTCTTTCCAGGGAAGATGGCTACTGCACTTCCCGTGATACTTGCATGTAGACAATAAGGTATGACTCAGAATGGACTCTATCTCTCAGTCCTTACCAATGAAAAGACTCTAAGTAGTCTCAGATTTCCTACTTTGCTTTGATAAGAGTGGGGAATGACCAGTTGTTAGGTGTACAGCCAGTCAATTCTCCAAGGTATGAGGGCCAACCTACCCTTCCTGTCTACATTTTAAATCATTCTGTTTGCTTTTCTGAAACAAAATAACCTCTGAAAGATTGGTATATAGAAGTTATTTGTTATTGTAAGATAAGCTTAACTTCCCCTACCAATAAACTCTGAAGATAATTTTAAAAATCATCAACTGTTTCATATTTTGGAAGGTAATATATAGAATGCTTCACCCTGACTTCAGATAGTTGTACATGATATAATTTCTAATACACTGGAATGTTAGACATTATTGGCCAATTAAGAATTGTTGCACTAATTGGAAGTTGCAATTGATGCTCTAATTTGAAATGGTTTAATCACTTCATATTCACAGAATCCAAATAGCACAGCTATTGGAAACTCACCATCACTTTTCCTAAGAAAAGAGACAAGCCAGCCCTTCTTGCACATAATCCAATGTGTTTCCTTCATTTTTTGAATTCATGCTCTTGTATTACTTATTGAGGTATACTTTATTTTACTTTTTAAATATTTTCACTTCCTTTTATTGGCTGTACGGATTGATATGTTTTATTTTGGAAAATTGATGCAGGCACATTAAAAATACTTTATTTTGACTCCTCATCTCTTCCTTGCCCTCCCCATTTCCCCATTTTCTCAATTTGCGTAATCTACTTTGGCTGTATCCATCCTCTCATTATCTACCTCCACTCCCTCTCTTCCCTTCCTTTTGATCAAGTGCCAGCTCTAATTTTATTTTATTCGTTTTGAGGAACCTCTTTAATTATTTCTATAGTGTCTTCACTAATTTACAGTTTCACTAACAGTACGGAAGTGTTGCTTTTCCCTTTCATCCTCATTACTATTGATTGTTTTTTATATTCTTAATTACGGCCATTCTGAGTGAGGCGAGAAGGAATCTCAGTTTGATTACTGATTTTCATTTCCCCCAAGGACTAAAATTATTGAACATTTTTCACTTGTTATTATTATTTTTTCACATGCTTATTGGTCAACTGAACCTTTTTCCTGAGAAGTGTCTGTTCAGTGCATTTGCCCACTTTTGATTGAGCTATTTGAATTTTTGTGTTGAGTTTATTAAGCTCATTATATATTGAGTTCTTGGAGTTTTTGTTTATCAGAAATGCTTAAGAACTATGTAACAAGAGACCTTGCTATAGCAGTGCCATTTAACTCTTCGAGTTATATTCTTTAGTTGGCCATATGCCACAAATTTAACATCAAAAACAGCCCTAAATGGTCTGGCCTATCATTTGACAACTCAATTTTATCTCCTTTAGCTTTCTCAAAAACTAGTAACTATTTATAATTCAGTAAACTTATAAAAACTAAGTTAGTTCAAGAAATTCATTTGGAAAAATCTTCCTAGGTCCCAGGAAATCATTCACACTATTTGGGCCACTGCTACGCCAGATGATTCCAACCTTGGAAACACCACCGACAAGATCTCTGCCTAGCTTGGAGTCCCACAGAGGCGGCAGGAGAGGCAATAACACCCACAGAACGTCACGCTGCAAATCAAAAGCGCCCAAGTGGCCTTCACTCCTGCCGTGAGCCGCTGGGCTGGTGGAAATGCGTTACCCCTGGAGGAACGTTGGAGTGAACTGACTATCAAGGCTTTGCTCTAAGCCGTTTTCTTAGTTTGTGTCGGTTCCCAGTTCTCTCTGTGGCAACGGCATGGATGCTGCTGTGTCTGGTGTTTCATCAGGCGCCTAAAGTATGCTTTAAATACTGACTCCACAAGCCAACTGTCTTGTATTAACTGAATATTTCTTTAAAAACCCCTCAAACTTGACAGTCTCTAAAGCAAATATCAATGGCTAAATTTTCTTAAAATTCTTTGGCTCTGCCCTCTTTTTGTCCCTGTCCTTCTCCCAGGCACGTCGTTTGACCGGTCGCACTTTAAAACCTGCAGCAGCCTGCTTATCCATGTCGCTTCAGCCAGTTAGTCCGCTTAAAATCAGTTTTCCCTTGTTTCCAACATGGCACTTGTCACTTGATGTCGGGTCATGTCACTCTAAGCTTTGCAGTCTCTAAATACACTGCCACCACCTTACCCCTAATTGTTTTACCTCCTATACTTTTAGACTTTGTATGAAGTGAGAAACCATAATCGCAATCCACTTCTTTGATTTTTTTGTTTTCTATAATCTATCTACCCAGAATCTTGAAGTTTCCTCATATTCCACTCCTTTGTTCTTTTTTCTTTTTTTAGAGTAACATTCCTCATAGAAACTCATTCGTTAAGAACTTGCAAAACGTAGCTTAGTTTTCCTCTTCTTTAGGAAATACCACCTGCCACCTGTTCTTATATTTAGTACAGCTTCTGTGTTCTTTGTAAGAACTTCATTTTCACCTTGTATATATCTGAACCACCACACAGCCATTTATTATACGTGTTCTTCTTTCTCTCACACTGAGCCTTTGGAAGAAAGAGTGATAATTCTGCTCATTATATTCTTAGTGATAGAAGAATATGCGTTCCAATTGTGCTTTTTGACAAGCTAAAGGAATTTTAAAAAGTTGTGGCTTTTGTCAGATTCCGTGCCCTTCGTGCTTTGTTGGCTTTCTTTCTTCCCATCAGAAGGAAAGGTCAAGTAAAAAAATCGCAAACCATGGGATTTGCAATACAACGTGTAGTTTTACAAGAAAACTGTCAATACTTTTCAACCATGAAAAAGTCTCATGATTTAATTAAATACTTTTAAACAAAAACAAGACATCAGCAGCTGATTCAGTGCTTTTCAAAGTTAAGCTGTGATGAAAAGGTGGAAATCAAAAGCTAATTTAATGTAAAAATGACAACTTATGTAGAAAGGAATGGGAGAGGGCAATAAGGACGCGAACGACAGAGGGAGGAAAGGAAAGAGGAAGGAGAAATGAAAAGAGATAGATAGAGAGACCCCGTGTGTGCTTCTGTCTTCCTCTTCCTATAACATATTATGCTCCCAGCCTCCTGCGTTTAGTAGCTAGAAGAGAAAGCAAAACTGAGTTCAGTATTTCACACTGGAAAAGATCACACAATTACTCAAGAAAAATTCAGCAAGACCATTCTTTCCTGGGCTAACTTTTCATGTATTAGTGTTCTGAAATTTCTTTCTTTCTTCCTTTCTTCTTTCTTTCTTTCTTTCTTTCTTTCTTTCTTTCTTTCTTTCTCCCTCTCTCTCATTCTCTCTCTCTCTCTTTCTATAATTGAGTATTCTTTTGAAACTTGCATGTTACTTTTATTGATACAATTTTATCTTATTCTATTGGATGGGTTCTTAAATTATTTTGTGTTCCTAATTTATCTTATCTTGGCCAGGACCACCCAGATATTACTAAGATGTAGTGATTTTGCTTTTCAAATTCTATGTCTTTTTATGGATGAGACAGACTCAGAGGCAGAACAAGCCTTTGTGATAACCCAGAAATTAGATTTTTTTGTAAGGTTCAGATGAGATCATCAAATATTTAGAGGGTCCTATGCTAACAGTCCTATCTGGGGGTATGCTGCATTCAGTGCTGTGTGTTGTAGTAATCAAGTAGATAAAACCAAAGAATATTTTGTCCTATAATTTTAAAAACATTTTTTATCAAAATGCTTTATCTTTATCATCATGACAGATAAAATTAAGTACTGGTTATTCTCTGTCTTTTGGTCTTGTGTCTTTTACTGAACAACAGATACTGTACATGGACCTCTGCTGATTCTTCTGCCCACCGCAGAGCCGTATGTCCTGGGCATTCTGTCACCAGATGTCATTCCCTGTGTCAAAGGAAGGGTGCGTTGCCCTTGCAACAAGTAAGCCCCTTCTCCACACCTCCCCATTGCAAGATCCTACTCACAACTTAGCCCAGATTTAGTGGGGAGCATGTCAAATATATGTAAAGAATGTTCTTGGATCTTTGAGCAGAAGACCACTTAAGAAGAACTTTGAAGGAAGAGGGTGTGCTAATAGCTCCCAGCAAGTCAAGACACCAGCACAGTGTTGAACTACAAAACAGCAGGATGCTTGCGTGCTGAAGGGACGTGGTATTTCTTCCCAGGAGGAGCGTGCTGGAACTGTGGGGCTGGAAACTGAAGCCACAGAGGCCTGGCATGATTTCACTCCCTGGGTAGGGACTGCTGAGCCCAGCTGTTAGAGCGATGAAGTGTGCTGACTCCTCATTGTATTTGCCTGTGCTTAGACTCTTCCTTAAGTAGGATAAGGGCCTGCTCAGTCAGGACTATGCTGTCAGTACCGCAGCAGACAAAGCTAGCAAAAGGTGTCTTTTTACTAAACAAAATGAAAAATACAAAAGGTTGATGGTGTTATAAGGAAATGTTCTCAGTACTGATAACTTTCCAACTTAATATCAAAATTAGACTTCTGAGTAAATCCTTCTTATTCTCTGTGGTTCAGCTAGGTTACTGTTAATATTCTAGCACTTTTCATAAAGTCACCTAAATGGTCAATAGGAATTTCTGGACCCTGCCCTAGGCACCTCCCACTCAAAGAATAAAAATACAACCAATATATGTTCACATTGCTCCTTATTTCTAAACTATTTTCACATATAATCCTCTTTATGTATCCACAGCAATGTTACAGAAGATAGTGGGGTCAGGTAGGTCCCATGGGTGTGGCAGGCTGTGGTACTGTGCTTTACCACCTCGATAATCTCGAGGTTTTGTCTAGTATATGAAATTAAAGTCAGTTTATTGAAATCAGCATTTGGGGGTTAGGGATGTAGCTCAGCAGTCAGAGCACTTGCTTAGCAACTACAAGGCTCTGGGTTTGATTCCCCAGAACCACTTAAATCAGGTGTGGTGGCACTCATCGCAATCCCAGGACTCAGCAGCCCAAAGCAAGAGGATTGCCATGAATTTGAGGCCAGCCTGAACTGACTGCGAGTTCAAAATGGGCCTGTACTACAGCATGAGTCTCTTCTCAAAAAACAACCAAATTTAAAGAAAAACGAAACCAGCTTGTCATATATGTTTCCATCTCCACAGATGAAAATATAAAAAGGAAATATTATAAAAGAGTGCTTTCGTGTGTTTAGTAAAAGAGACTTTGACCCAAGCCTTATATCAAACTTCCAATTATTCAGCACCTGTGAAACTTCTTGATCTTGAAAATTGCTAATCATAAGGAACTAGAGAGAGTCAATTTTCTGCATAAAAGAAAGGATTTTGTTTATGTTTACGCAAGGCATGATTTTATAAGTCTCCACTGTGAAGTCTTATTTTCAAGACTATCGCACCTTCTTCTTAGGGAAAAAGCTTTGGTTCAGCCATCTTCTTCTGCGTTATGAGTCTGAGTATACCTTCCATCTGTGACATCTTTTAAATTGTGTTTGCCATTTCAATACGGAACCCAAATAAGATAACCCTACGATGCTGACCAACCCGCAGTCCTGCCCTTTGTTTGGCTAATGCTCAGTTCTACTTGATTTGAACAGAGCCACAGCAGCCTCTGTGTTGCTCAGCTTCCTAACTTTGGCACCGATGGCCTTCACTTATTTGCCTTACGAATAAACTTAGAGATCAGTTGTTCAATACTTAATTTGCTAGACTAAATCTAAGACCTTCAGATCAAAGACACTTTTAATTATGTAATGCAAAGTTATGCATGGATTCGTAATTTCAAAAGAATATTAAAAACTCCCTTAACTTGCTCACTATCTTTGAGCAGCTATTAAACCTGCGAAGAGGACTCAGCAGTTCTGCTAATGACTAACATGTATCACACACTTCCATTGGTTGATTTTGAACACGCGCACTTCTCTCTGCGCTCGCAATATCAAAGGTCCCTTTCTGAGCACCTAGGACGTCTGTAGAGGAAGAGAGGAAGGTTACGTGCGCCTGCACTGCCCGTCACGAACTGCCCAAAGCTGTGTGACCATCCCTGTATTTTCTTGACAGCCTTAACCACGCAGTGATTCTTTTCTAAGCCTGTAAGTGTGACTCACTAACTGTCAAACTCTTAAACTGAAGCCAAGTGTCATTTGGGATTTCTTTATTCTGGGGCAAGAGCAGGTTGTCCTGGAGGTAAAACTAGAAACTATAAGCAAACAACCATTGGGCGGGGTGTTGGCTACAGAGAACGGCAAACAGTGAAACAGATCGCGTGCTCCTGCAACTCCACGCAGGGATGGGGCAAGGACAGCTCCCGAGCGAGCGGCAGGTTAGGCTCACAGGACGCTCCTCTGCTCCTCTGCATTCCTCTCAAATGACCTTAAAATACGGGGTGATTTGTAGCCCCGGTTGAAAATTGAGGAACTGACTTTGGAAAACTGTTCGCAGACGTATGTCCAGCAGGCAGTCTGGGCATTCCAGAGAGCTCAGGTCAGTGTAGCCTGGGCATCTGCAGCACCGCGGCGGTGGAAGTTCCATGCTCCCAGGTGGCTCTCCCGTCCTTTCCCTGCACGGAGGGGTTGCCCTGGAGCAGAGACAGACTTGATGTTGCTGTTTTGATGCTGCACCTGGGATTCAGGCTGCAGAGCCTTTAGTAGGTTTGACTGCTACTATGACCTTCAACTATTTGGTTCCACAGAAAATGGAGATAATGATGTACTTGCAGGTATTTTGAGAAGTTCGAGATGTTGGCATATTTTACATGCCTTGCTACATTCCTGATGCATTACTAGTCAATCAAATATGAGCTCTTTT
Organism: Ctenodactylus gundi; assembly: GCA_004027205.1. Lineage (NCBI taxonomy): Eukaryota > Metazoa > Chordata > Mammalia > Rodentia > Ctenodactylidae > Ctenodactylus > Ctenodactylus gundi. The sequence continues at coordinate 158,619 of PVKB01001540.1, read as the reverse complement.
TTCCCTTTCAAATTACAATAGAGGGAAAGATGATATTGGGGTTCTTATAATTCTAAAACAATCATTCCAAAACAAACCCGTTATTTGAAGAACTGGTAATAAAAAAGATACAAGTAATGAAATGTAAATGACTCCAAAGTTATTGTGGAAATTTTTAGAAATAAATAATAGCAGGATTCTTGGATTCACAGGAACTTAAAACAAAATATGATTTGCTATATTTGTAGTATACATTCAGTCTCATAGCCCACCATATAAATAATAAAGTTTCAAATTTTATATTGCTGTCATAATTAATAAAGTGCCTACGTGACTGTATTAGTAAGTTCAGCTGGCAAAACTGATTACCAGAGGCAAGATGGCTTAAACAAGGGAATCGTATTTTCTCACTGTTGTGGAGGGTAGAAGTCTGAAGTCAAAGAGCCACTTTGACGGGTGCCTAGGGAGGACACTGTCCTTGGCTTGTAGAGGGTCACCTTCAAAATGTGGGCTCGTGTGACCGCTCCTTAGTGCATGCAGTGGCCAGGGTGCAGTCTCTCTTTCTCTCCTTTCCTTAAAGCTACTAACCCCACTGGATCCACCAAGTTATGATCTGGAACTCCCTTACTTGCTTGCTAAATACCCCATTTCCAACTGTGGCCACAGTAGCTATTACAATCAATAGCAACAGAAAAAGCCCTTCTTTTTCAGCGATATGTTTCTAATGATACCTCTATTTTCTATTAATATCAAGCCACTTCAGACAAGTAATCCCATTATTGTGCCTTCTAAAGACTTCCTTGGAAATATTCAGTTAGTATTACAGAAAATTTCAGGATTGTTTGCGTTGTGTAGGAAATACTCTTCACTCTTTTTGATATTGGAAGCTGACTTTGCTAGTGCGGCAGCCTGAATTCATGGCCATTTTAAATTTTTAAAATTTGTGCTGTGTTGGAAACAAGTAGAGTTCTTAGTGACAGTAGTGCATCTACAAATAATCTGTTACATAGGAAAGTAAAAATAAATAAACAATTTCCCTTTATTATTCAGTCCTCAGAGTGAGAAAACAGAGATAACTTCATATTTCTCATGTAAGTACATGGATTTCCATCATTGACATAATTGATTTCCCCTCTTCCAATGAAAAGCAGCGGTTACATAGTAAGCTACTTAAATCTCCAGGCAGTAGAATAATATTTCTCTTTTCTATCTTATGAAATGGAGTACAAAGTAATCTGTCCAGGATAATATCAATAACAAGGCACAGAATATTAAAATCTTCTCTTCGTGTATTTTGTCGGGAAGAAAATATAAGTAAAGATCAAATCTGGGAGAAAAACCAGACAAGGCTGCACACTTTTAATTTGTCAGTCATTACACTGCGATTCTCAGAGATTCAGTACAGCACCTTCTTACTGAGAGAACGAGTGTTTCAACTGGAGCTTCATGAGAGTTTTCTCTGGTGAGCTGCGTGTCATGTGCCTGTGAACTTGAAGCAAGAAAGTGGAACGATTCAACTTCCTTACACTTTGTCGTGGTTGCCAGTGAGGTTGACTTCTTTGTAGTCAAGTAAGCTGTGACGGAGCATTATCTAAATCATAGCTCCTCACCGGTTTTCTCTGTGAAGGCAGAAATCTGTAGGAGTAATGGCTGACCTCTGAAACTCCATTTTAACGTACAATTAAATATATATGCCTCTAAAATGCACACCAGACCTCACCGCCTAACTGTATCAATAGCCTACATTGAAGCACTATTTTGTGTTTGCTGTCTTTCTCTTGATTCTATATCCCAATCATACTTCAAGGTCAGACCTTGCGCTGTCTACATGTAGCAGTAATTTTTATTAGATTAAAAAAACCCTGAAGTTTAGAAACTTTGCTTAATATGTTAACATTGCTTGTGTCGTAAGCACACTAGCCTGAATGACAGCCCAGTCAATGTGACTCAAAGTCTGTGGGTTTTATTTCTGTGCTGTAATGTCTCACAGGATGGTTTTACTGATCTCATTGACCCTCATTATTTTCAAGTCTTTCCTGAAATTTTTTAGCACAAATAAAGTTATCATGCAGTGTAGAATTTACCTGTGTATTCCTCTATAACTATTGCTTTTATTTAAGTTTTAAAAGCATTTGTCCAAATAAGATAGAATTGTATCAGATTGGGTTGAGTTTTAAATAATGTAGTTCCCCTAGAGCCTATTGTCCTGGAGAGGCAGAATTTGCTCAATAAACATTATTGATGGAAACAATGAAGGCATGATATGATGAAAATACAGACAAATTTACTTAATTTTGCCAAAAATTGAAATATTAATCAGAAGTCATCAAGCATGGTACCATAATTTAATGCATAGTGTGAACCTATGTTCCCTGTAGGTGACAAGACTAAGTATGTTTCATAAAAATCAAAGTTATGTGGAGTGATTATGAATTATAGAATGTCAGTCTGCAAAGAACACTCTTGCTCTGGCTCCAGTGCAATAAATGCGGCATGTGTTTATTCAGGGTAATCTAGTATAAAATATGCTTCCTTGAATTTAAGAGCCGTGACCTTGTGATGTGAAAAGGACAGAATCTTATTTTGTCTCAGGCAGCTGCATATTTCTTATGTTTGTAGAGAGGTAATAAATCAAAGACCATGCTGGGACTGAAGAGGTCATGTGCACAACGCTGCTAGTCGTAACCTGGGTCTTGCCGTCGGTTAAACTTTGGGTAGGTCGTGTTGAGTAGCAGTTACAAAGGAATGTTGTGAGCAGCGCATGGGAGACTCACAGGAAAAAAAAGCTTAGAGTAACCTGAGCACAAGGTTCCTAACAGCACAAGGTGAATCTTGTTCAGGCAATCATTTTTTTTTTATGAGGCCAGGCAGAAGATGGTTCTGATAAAACAAGACAACTAGTATCCACAGTTCTGCCATCTGAATTTGTACACGGACACTACACGTGGTCTGTTTCCCAAATGCCACTTTGAACATAAAGAAGAAAGTATTTTTTATTTTATAAGAACAGAATATTTATTATTAATATATTCAATATTCAAGAAGAAAGTTTTAAGCAGATGGTATAATTCTTTTGTTTTTGTTTGGAAATAAAGAAAAATAAAATAGGGCACAGCATGAATTGTAGCATGGGATTAAATATCTATAGGAGATATGAATGTCCTGAAAAAACTTTTTTATAAATGAGAAGCTTCAAAGTTCTAAAAGCAATGCAATTTTAAAAATTCAGCTACTAACAAAGGTTCTCGTAATCTCACTGAACAAATTTTAAACATCAAATTCTACCAATAGCAATTTTATGTGTAACTGAAGTGTCTAAAATAAAGTCCAATCATTAAATACATAATCTATGCATACACACATTAGTTTCTTTCTTTCTTTCTTTCTTTCTTTCTTTCTTTCTTTCTTTCTTTTTTTGGTTTGAGACAAAGTCTTGCTTGGTCTGTGCTCCATGCTGTCCTGAACTCACTCTATAGCTCAAGCTGGCCTCAAACACACAATAATCCTCCTGCCTCAGCCTCCCCGGTGGTGCTGGTATTACAGGTATGTCCCGCCACATCCAGCTATCATGTGGCACTTGGGGAATCACACTTTCTAGGCTAGCACTCTGATCACTCACTGTACCACCTCCAGCCCCACATATTGCCTTCTTACCTAAATTGTGGCACTTCCTTGAAGCAAACAGAAATCTTGTTTCACGTTTAATAACCTTTACTAGCATACTTGCCTATTATATAGTAATTGAAGACACAATTTGTGGTGCATACTTTCCCAAAATTCTGGGGATTCTGAGTTTACTTAAAATGATTTAAGGAACATTTCTGACAGTACAAATTTTTATGACTATGTTACAATTTGGCTTAAATTTTTAAATAAATATGAATTATAATTTGTTCAAAAAGAGTCATGCACTTATTGATGCTTTCAATATTGGTAAAAAAAAGAATTAGCGCGGCAATTTAAAAAAACAAAAAAATTAAAAGAGCACCAATAAGAGGGAAACTATGCAAAATCTCATGAGAAAGGTTAAAATTAAGACTACTTACCTAAGAGATATGAAAACACCCAAATCAATGTTTGCTTCTGTATCTCTGTGCTAGCCTTCTAAATTTCTAAATTTTAAATGAAATTTCTCACCTCAAATTTACATTATGACGTACGAGCCTTCCTAACTTCACCTTACATGAAATTCCTGATTCTTACGTTCATATCTCCAGATACACATCACAAGACCTTTAAGAGATAAGCTGCCCTTTCTTGTCCCACACAACACAGGGGAAAGAGACACCCCTTCCCAGTGCCGCTGCCTCCTCAGCCATTTCTAGCCATCACCCCTCAGTCTTCTGCATCCTTGATTATTTCTAAGAAGATTCCCTCCCATCTCTTCTCGTCTTCACTGCCATCTTTCTTTGTCCGTGATGATAAATTTCCCTCACTTCTTCCCACTGTCCTTATTCTACATCCCACATTCTCCAGGGTTGTGTTGGTTTCAGTATACACCACCCTTGATTTCATCTTATTATCCTCTCATCACTTTAGAAAATGGCAGAACAATTATGGCAATGGTACCTTAATTAGTTTTCTTTTGCTAGTGAAGCAATTCACCGTAAGTAACAGTTCAGAACAACACCCGTTTGTTATCTCCTGGTCCAGTAGGTTAGAAACATCAGTTCTCTCCTCGGCTCAGCTGTGGACTCTGCTCAGAAACCTAGGGGTCCCAGGTTCTTATTGAAGGCTTTGGCATGAATGTCTCTGACCTCATCCAGTCTATACACGGAGGCCACCAGTGTCTTGTTCTCAGGTTGTCAGATTGTGCCAGTCCCAGATCCTAGTGGCTGCTCAAGTCTTCTCTGATGGGAAGGTGATTATATTTTGCATCAAAGACACTTTGAATCTTTCCATCCCCACCTCCCCCATTCACTAAGCACCTTTGCCTTTATAGAACAATGTGATTTCTTGTGTCCTGTCGCTTTCACTCCCTACTCGAGACATCGTTAACCCAAGATACACTCCACTTTTCCATCTCAAGTGTTTTCAAGTGATTTCCGTCTCAAGTGATGATTTCACCATCCGGGTGACATGGTTTGTAGCTCCTCCTCGGTGGTGTGTGGGCCTTCACGTCTCCTGAAGTGACCCTGTGCTCATCATCTCTTCCTGATGGTGAGTGGACCACAACACGACATTCGGACCATGACGTGACATCTAATCACAACTCCTACTCTCTCACCTCCGCGTAGGGTCCCCGTGACCTTCAAGGTCTTGAATTTCCTCCTTCTGCCTTGTCTTTTATGTCTGGTGGTCTCCTCATATAACCCTTTTTGTCCATGTTTTTTTGCTCCCTTTCCCTTCATTAGACAACTAAATCCTCCTTGAATCCAGGTAGACGACCGTGCCCAGGCACCTCCCTGCTGCTGGCTCAGTGTGTCCGCAGTTCAGGTGCATGGAAGAAAGAAACAGGACAGGTAGCTGACTTCAGCTGTGTCCTCCATTCCACCTGGCCATTCTCCCTGGCCGGCTCTTGTTGAGATTCCTGTCTGTTCTCCAGAAAGAAAGTAGAAACTTTATTTATTGCAAACTTCCAACTGAACAAAATTCTGCACTTATGGCAGATGGCCTTCTTTCCTGTTATGGTCTTAGGACAGAATCCAGTATGGGGCATTTGTGGTGGAAACTTCTGTAAAATCTAACGGAACTTACGGGAAACCAAGAAGACTTGCTCTCTGATCAGTATGAAATCTCAGGGTCACATCATACGTTTTGACACTTGTGTGTAATTATATTAGTATTCCTTTAAAGAGTTTTTTTCCTTTGAAAATAGCATTTTCTAGAAATAAAAAGTAATTACTGAAAAGGGAAAAATTATTGAACACTATCTGTATAGAAAGATCTACACCTACATGCAATATGCAAAGTTTATTTGTTGGCTAATATTACTTTCGAAAAAGAGAAGAAATCCACACGAATATAAGCATGAATACTAAATTAAAAGGTTAGAGAATTTAATTATGAAAATCATCCTTGTAAAGAGAAAAAAAAGCTTTACTATGGTAACAGAAGGTATTAAAACAAAAACAAAAACAAAACAAAGCAAAGACTGTTCTTGAAGAGGTAGTCAAAGACCTCCACCCAGGGTGACCATGGGTGGCTTGTTTGTTTTCAAGCCTAGAATGATGGAATAAACGAGTTTTTTTTTTTTTTTTTTTTGTAGCTGGCTAATCATAGCTGGAAGCAACTGTGTTCTAGGGGATCATAAATGTCTGCAGGTTGCATGCAAACCTCTCTCATCAACTTGCACCTGTTTCATGTAATAAAAAGGAATAAAAATCCAAGTATCTTTCTCCAAAATAAAAGCATAAAGGCTTATAAGTTAAAGTTTTCCTCACGTCAGTCACATCTTTCTGAAATGTGTGAGGAAAGACCATGTGCTTCTGAGTTTTCACTTTAGGACTGTTCACTCACAGGGCTTCACCCAAAATTACATCGGGACCCATCTGGTACTGCAGATGTAAAAGATCTTCCCTTCCTCAGTGCGCAGGAAAAACAACAATCATCGCTCGCGGGAGAGCAGAGAGCTTTCTGTGCTATTAGGTGGAGCGCGATGAATCGCAGGAACAGGTGCACCTGATGGAAGCGAGCCACGGGACCTGGCACAGCCAGCCCACGTGGGTTCTGGAGCACTCCCGCTCCACACCTACTTGGATAAATGTAAATGGAAAACCGTTTAACTTTCCAGTTGGTACACCCAACACCCGTGAAGCAGTATCCCAGGGCAGGCGCTGTCTTAGAGCCCGTGTGTTCCGGCATCTGCTCCACTCTCCTGACAAACTCCAAGATAAACAGAGAACAGGTTTCTTGAGTCACCTGAGTAAGTTCTCAAACTTTTCCTCTGTGCTGGTATTTCATACAACTACAGAGACCAGCCGGACAATATAGAAAGATGAAAATCCTACTGAAGTCATTATCAGTTTCATCTTAATGCTGCTAAGTGGGAGGGAGAATCGATGTGCTTCAAAAAATAAAGTCTACTTTGAATGTGAAACGTTTTCATTGCTTGGCGGTGTCGTAAGAACCGGCACGCCTTCTGATTAAGTCTGTATAATGAATTAGGAGGGAGAGGCTGTAGGGAGTAAATAAATTAAAATAATGGTGGAGGGAAGATGTCTGATGAGGCACTAAGTATCTCTGTCTCTTTATGCTCAGTGTTTTCTTTTTATTACAAGACAGGTCATAATTATTTCAATCTTTAGTTTTCACAGACTGGAACTAATAGCCCTCCTTCCAGTTTTAAGATAGCAACCGATGCCAAACGTCATCAACAATCCTCCGCGGTTAGCTAGTTAGTAACGTATCTTTGTTTCCTCTCACAGAAAGAATGAAAAATTTAGAGTATACATTCATATACCTGCCGCACATGGACCATGGCATGTGGCCTTCTTAGAGTGCATATCTTGAGATACTGACTGAAATCAGAACTAGTGGACCGCAAAATGCAGGCTCTAGACGAAGAAGACACCTAAAATAACGCTCGTAAGCATCTGAGGAGCAGTCGTGAGAATGCATCTACCAGATGCTCTCGCCCTGCTGCCAGATGCTCCTCATCTCTGCAGCCATTTGCCAGGCACCAGGCAGCTACTTTTACCGCTGCTTTTGGTGCAAACCCCCCCCCCCCTCGTCCACAGCTTCCCGTCTCCCGCGGTGTTGGACACCTGTGCCTCCTGTCCGATACCCGATGTGTTCAAAACGGGGGGCCAGGGGCGGGGGGTGGAGTCCTCTCTCCTTGCCTCAAACCTTTCCCACACAACCTCAATGGCCTCCTCATGTGTGGTTTGTGTGAGTGAGCGCACGTGCATTAATGGCGGACCCTGCATTCAGCCAATCATTAAAGCCGTGGCACACTGCTCTTCCTCACCCGCTTCCTGCTTCCTCTGAAGTGATCCCTTCAAGCTGGTTCTGCTTCTGGGCTCCACCTGTTTCTGAGTTCCCTTCCTTCGTCTCAAAATTCACTGCTCCTGAATGACCAATTTCTCTCCTGTTTGCATTTTCCGATATCCCAGATGCTTTGTCTGTATTTTTGTATATTATTAATCATTTATATTTAGTAAATGTTATATATATTTAGCCATATAGCCACTTTAAAATCCTTATAATAGAACAAGCAGCTGCCTGTAACCCCTGAGAGTCTGTAGCTGACGGCTCCCTGAAACTACTTAATGGATAAGCACTAAGTACTTAAATACAATCGGGTGAAAGATCTTAAGGGAGCAGCACTTCTACAGCTACTCAAGGGTGGGCTTCAGCAGCTGCTTCAGGGTGAGAACTTGGCAACCAGCCTTAGCAACCAAGCTGCTTAGGACAGCCCCTTACCCAGTTCAAGTATAAAAACTCCTAAACAGCAGGCCACGTGGGCAACCCACGTGTCTGGAACCCCCTTCTGACTAGTGGAAGCTTCATCCTCCTTTCCTTTTCTATCCTTCTTCTTTCCCCCCTTTAAAATTTCCCAATAAAATGTTCTTTTCACAATAAAAATAAATAAATAAAACCCTTATGTGTCTTTTTACATTCCAGTCAGTCTGTTCTCTTTAGAGGGATCTATATGAGCTTGCTACCATCTACTGTTACACAGGCACGAGGTACCTGGTAGTATGTGAGTGATTGCATCACATTCCAGCAGGTGGAAGCAACAGCCCCCTGCCATCTCACGACGGTAATCCAGACAGCGACTAAGCTCTGTGCCTTTCGCTTGGGATCTGTCACAGCGTGAAAGCCAATTGGTCACCAGCTAGAAGCCACCTGAGCATCACCTCAGAGTCTCCAGGCGGTCCTCAGGTTTGGCAAACTTCATTAGCTGTAGGACAGAGAGAGTGGCTTTGGTTCCGCCACTTTCATTCATTGGGACTTCAGACAAACAAACCGACAAACAAAAAAACCCAGCAAAACTTGTTTATATCTTTGTATCTCCCAGAGTTCCTACTCTAGGAGAAATTGTAAGTTAAATTGATGTCACAGTACTTTTGCATCTTTATCCTGAGAACGAAGTCTCATCCCTTTCTCAGGTGCACTTTGTTAGAAGAGAGTTCGTTATCAGTGCAGAGGTTCAGCCACATGGAGACAAGGGGATTCACAGGTACTAATGCCAGTGAAGGGTCGTTGGTATCCTTTTAGAGGCTTTTTAGTTCATGTGTGGAATTATGAAATCTCATATTAGAACTTCATTCCCTGGCTCTGTTAAATATATATATATATATATATATATATATATATATATATATATATATCTTTCTTTCTCTCTCTCTCTTTCTCTCTCTCTCTCTGTGTGTGTAGTGCTAGGACTATAAAGCCCAGGGCCTTTGCACTGACCCGCACCACCAGTACTTTTTATGTTTGATTCTCAGTCTCTCTCAATCGACCAGCTAGGGCTTGCATTTGTGATCCTATTGCCTGGAAATTTTCTTTTTAAATCTGCTTTTGTAATGCTGCTGCTTCTTCCCAAGATACTTTGCTTCCCTTAGCCAAAACAAGAACTTTATATAGACATTTCCCATTCATATTTAGGTACAAACTCCTTTGCAAGAATTTCACTCGACTCTCAATATTGTGTGGCTTCTGCACCTTTGCCTCCTCTATTATGGTATATGCTAAACTAAGCTGAATTTATCAGATTCTGAGTTTCCCAGTAGAATGTAACTTCTCAAGTATGGGCTATGTAACATTAAATGAATAAACGTCAATGAACTATTAAATGAACTGAGTATTTTTAGCTGAACAAATTCACAACAATAACATTTTAATAATTAATTATACCAAGTTTCACGGTATCACCCTAATAATAGTTTTATTTGTATAAGGATTTGAAAAGATAAATTTTAGTAAATTATTGATCATCTTCGATTTACCTGCTACTGTTCTAATTGTGAGATCTAAGTGTGAGATCCGTCCGTACAGAATGTCTATGATATTAGTGATCCATTCTCTCTTGGGCTTGATGGGACTCCACTATAAGGATAATCCCATTATAAAAATTTCTTCAGATGGTGGTAGACATTCGGGCTCTTTTCAGTTTTTTTGGCTGCTACAAACAGCAGCAGTGATCATTTCAGTGTGAGTCTTAGAAACCTTGGCCCTCACGTCTTTCAGGTAAAAATCCCAAAAGGACACAGTAGGTGCACAGCTCCTTTTCATAGGACCTTGCCCATGGTTCCTCAACTGCTTATACCACCTAAGTCTCATGAGCGGCATATGAAAGTTCTCATCCTGTTATGTCCTCACCTACACTTTGAGATAAGCCTTCTGAACTTCGTGTATTCTGTCATCACACTGTCTTGAGTGACTCTTGACACGGGGTGCATTTTCACATGTAGATATCATTTATGCATGTTTCTTGGCCAAGTATTTGCTCAAATCATTTGAACATGTTGAGATATTGTTCATTTACTTACTACTAAGTCTGAGAATTTCTTATATATTCTGGGAACAAAGTCCAGTGTCAAGTAGGCAATTGACAAATCTTTTCCCCATTGTATGGTTTAAACTTTCCTCCTCTTAGCAGTTCATCTAAAAGAGTAAAAGGCTTTAAGCTGATGAGATCTGGGCTGCATTTCTCTTCATATATTTGGTTCTGGAGGGTAGAGGTGAATGAGATGGCTTTGCATTTAGCAAGAAGGAGATTTGCCCCCAAGGAAAATGAAAGCAAGGCAGTTGAGGGCATATTCATTTTAATGATTAAAATAGCTGACCTTGACATGTACGCAGGCTAAGATGTAACAAATTAGCAGAGTTGAGGGAAAGCACAAAGGTAAAGGAACCTTTGTGTTTTTGGAAGCTAATAGAACACAGAATATTTTGATTCAAGGAATTTTTTGGTGTTAGCTTGGAAAACAAAAAGAAGGCAGTATTTGGAAAGGGAGTACTTGAAAAAAAAGATCACCATTGTAAGGTTCAGAACTCTTAATCATGTGACCTTCCATACGGGAAGAGTGACAGAAAGAGTGAATTGAGTTAATTAAGATGTCAAGGCCCCAGAAATATGTATATGAATATTGAAGTCAGCTACATCTAGGGCAGAAAACGATGAAAAATAGTAGAATGAAGTTAAGGATTCTTTAAGACACGGTGTAGGCCTGGGACCATGAGGCTGGTGAGTGGCATTGGCTCCTGTCCTGAGAGGTGCTTTAAGGAATGAAGGACCAAAGGAAACATTGTGTCCTGTTTATACGTACCTGTCTCCTACTGCAGGAACACGGAGTTGGAAATAAGTGAGAATTCCAAACAATATTATTTTGGGGAAAACAAATTAAAACTAGTGAAATAAAGCTGCATTGTTAAGATAAATAATTTTATTTGGAAAATGGATTATTCTGCACACTGGCTAGTTGATAAATTGGCTGTCCAAAAAATTGAGATATGTCCTCTCAGGAACAAGATTTATACTACTATTAGCTGGTCTAGGATGGTGAGAAAGAGGAAAATAAATACATAAAAATATAGCCATTAACGTTCAAAAACTAGCCTACTGCTCACAGCTATACCATCTTATTGTCCTGACAAAGGCACTCTCAGCAGATAACAGTCTCAGACTCGGTGATTTGAGATCAGGACAGAAATCAGCCAAAGGAAGATCTCTTGGTAACTTCATTTGCACACGCACACGCACACACACACACGCACGCGCACACATGCACACACACGCGTGCGCACACACTCACACACACACACACACACACACACACACACACACACCCTAATTCATGTATACCATACCCAAGTACACCTCTTCCTCTACAGCTGAAAGAAGTAATTACCACCTTTTGCTTTACCTAATGTTGGCTCCTTCTTCTGTAGATAAAATCATATATACCACAATGCCAAATCACTAAACTGTCCCACTTACCGACATCATCCAATCAAAAACCTCCTCAAATGACCCCATGAAAACTCACATCCTCAGCAGTTCTTCCTAACACTCTTTTTCCGAGTCTCTTCACCTTTCTCTGTGCTTTGGGTGGTCTTTGCTGCAATAACATGTGCAACAGTTAACATGTAAATAAATATGACTGCTGTCTTGGCTACTTATTTAATATATAGACAGAATACCTGATATCAATGACTTATGGGAGGAATGATTTAGTTTAGCTCACTGTTTCAGAAGGTCTCACCCCTTGGTCATGGTCTGGTAAGTTGTAATATTTATAAAGTTACAATTCACATTTTCATATATAACTAACTGTATAACTTGAAAAATGTATTTTAGGATGGGAGAACAAACAACCGCCATGTTCTTGCAGGTATTGACCAGGTGTAGTCATGTGATACGGGAATAGAATTTCCTTTCTATGTGGTATTGATTGACAGAATTTGCTGTGGGGTAGAGTTCTAGTCACATGAGGCTAGACGGGACTTAGAATTCGTCATTATAATGTTACCTAGTAGCTGTTGAAAATAATCTGACTTGCAGATTTTATTGCGTTAGAAGCAATTAAGAGGCTACAGTAATGAAGGCAACGGAAATTTCTTATCATAGACTCGTTTCCAAAAATGCCACAGTGCCCTGCAGATTTGCCTCTAAATTCTGGAGCCAGGGATATTTCAAACCCAAACCCTTCCAAGAAGCTTTCTTAAAATGACATTTAAGACGGAGTTTACAATGCTAAAACGGCAAAGATGTAACAAAGTTTCTAAGACAAGGGAGTACACATTTTGAGTCTCCAGTTTTGGTTGAATATATTGAAAAATGCTAGCTATGTATGAGCAAAATGGTTTTCCAGAAATGACCTTAAGAAAATGCCTAGAAATTCTATTTGCTAATATTTCAGTCATATGAATAATCCCTTTATACCATAGATTTATAATTTCATAAGGGGATATTATTCCACACATTTATAAAAATAATTAAAGGAAAATTGCATATATAAGACATAATTTATAATATTTGGAAAAAATAATATTTCTATTATTATTGTTTTGGAAAACAATTTTTCCAAATTTATTTTTGCTACATTTTGTGACCTGTGAGCATAATTCCTCAGGTTTGCCTGTTCATTTCAATGCACAATTAAAGCAATTGTTTAATTATCTGCTCCGGTGAAGTGGTAAAGAGTCAATATTGTGCATTCACTTTTAGAAAATATATCTGGTTTTTGGCATATTTTCTCTTGTTTGCTTTGTGAAAACTAGACAAAGGCCCTCTTACATAGCGAAAAAGAATGGCTTTTGTATTCTTAATAGTACCACAAAGATGTTGCTTGATATATGGGTTTATTTAATATTGTATATATTTTCTTCAGTTAGTTCATGGTTTTTGTCTGAATATAACATAGTGAAATCTAAGTAAATATTTTTAATTACAGTGTCAGTTGCTGTCCTAGTCCACTTTGTGTTACTACAAAAACACCTGAGAATAAGTTCTTGGCATGGAAAAGGTTCATTTTGGCTCATGATTTGAAGGTGCCAGTGCCACGCTCTTCAGTGCATCTTCTGATCTTGGGTCTCAGCCCCAGACTTCTACATCATATTGTGATGTCTCTAATGCCTTCAAGAGTAATGTAGAAAAACAGTTTCTTTATATATTTTAGTTGACTTTATTAGGATGATTCACAAACATTGATGTGTCATTAACACAATGATGGGTCTTCAATGAGGTCTCAAAGTTGCATGGCATTAGCCATTAAGTCAGCAGATCAATATAGTCGTATCAAGGATACCAAGCACATGAAAGCCTCTTCCACAAGGCAGACTTTCACAGATAAGGCCGTAAATGATAGTGGAGTAAAAATATAACAAAACAAAACAATAATCATAAAAACTTGCTTTTGTGCCAAGCAGTCCTTTGAAAGCTTTCTCTTTCCACGTGGAAGGGAATCATGACTTGGGCAGGACCGAGACTCCACTGTAGAACCAAGGGGGCCAGAGGCTCGTGGCAGGTTAGAAGTTCTCACGTGATGGGAGTGGTAGGTACCCGGGTGGCTGCAGGAGGACCTCGTGTCCTGTGGAGAAGGCGTGTCTGTCCTCGAACGTCAAGATGTGTGGGCGGGCTGGAGACTAAGGGGAACACTTTGTTATGAGTCTGATTTTAAAAACTGAAATCTATTAGGTAATACAGAGAAATGAGATTTTTTTCTTTTAATACGGCAGGAGAACCTCAAAAGGGATAAAATATAGTGCAGCCAGATACGCACATTTCAAAGCACCTGCGTGCCTCTCGCTTGTGCATGCTATAGTCATTATTAGATTGGATGCTTGAAAGCATGAGTCTGCTGTTGTGTGAATATGGCTATAATATTATTATATTTTTACTCTTATTTTTCTGTTAATACAATTCCCAAAACTTTTTCTCATTTTATTATTATATTTTAATAAATACAGAATAAAAGGAAACACATTACCTGAGATTCAAAAAACATAGTAAATGCTTTCCTAGCAAGGTAGCTGAAACTGATGAAATGTGAATTTTCCTCATGGCAACTGGTAGATTATAAAAAAAGAACTCAGCTGATAATGTTTTTATTCCCAATCCTGATTATGATTTTTTAATCCAAACTGTTTTTGCTGAAATATATTGTAAGGTTTCTTTAAAGTTCCTCTTTTCTCTTCAAAATATTTTTAAACATGTTCGCTATGCAAATTTCCATGATGTGATTTATTCCTCAAAGTTTTGCATATTCTTGATGTATTTCCAAAGAAACTGTGAAGCAGAGAGAAAGTGTTTCTCAAAGCTGTCTTACCTGTGAATATAAATATATTAATCTATGGTAGAACATATAAAACTCACGAATTACTGCACTTTCGAATAAAATCACAAGTTAATCAAAAGGCTCATATTTTATGCTGATACAACTCAAACCTGGGAAGGAGCTTAGTATCCATAGCAACTATCATAACATAACACTCTGCTTTTCCCAAACCACTTTTTTTGTTTGTTTTGTTTTAGATTAAGAAAAATTCCCTGGGCTTATTGTTAATATTTTGTGCTAGCGAACTACTGAACCAAGAAGAGAATCTTGCTAGCAACTGTGTTTGAGATTAACTTCTGAAAATTAATTTACTGAAGACAAGACTAAAGCCCAATGCTTGCAATAAATATAACAATCAAATATATGAAATTTGCAGTCATTAAAAAGGTCAAATTTAGAATCACCAGCTGTGAATCTAATTGGAAAAAGGCACTGATTTCCTATAGTTTTCTGAGCTATTAAATATGTAAAAACATACATTAGATGGGAAACCCAATCAGTGCTAAGTCCTTAGAGCTTCTCAATATTTTCACAAAATAATATTTGTAATAGAAATTATTGACCCAAAATCAATGTCAATGATCTACCATATATTTATGCCTTTGTTAATTTGAGATTTAAATTTCCCATAGCTGGAACATACCATACATTTGTGAAAAAAGATATAAGTATTTTATCATCCTAAAATGAATTTATCACTCTTAATAATGTACTAGATAAGCAGATTGTTAATATTTTCATTATTGTCTGGGGAATCTTGAATTCTTAGGGGGAGTAAAATCATTTATGTAAGATACGTCAAGAAAATGGTATTTTTAAAAAATCAAATTTTATATTGCATATAGCTACATCGCATCACTTTTAAGTGGACACATCGTTCATCATTAAATAATCATCATTAATACTTAAATAATTGTAACTAATGCTTAAAATCTGTGATGAGAGGTACTGGCCTGTCTTGGATCAAGCTTTTTCACTGTTTGTTTGAGGCGCCGTGGCTCCCTGTCCCCAGTTGCTCTGGCAGTGTTGTGTTCTTTCTAGGTCTGCACCTGGAATAAAAAGTGCTTGAAAGTGAAACACGCCATACAAATAGTTGGTGATGTTCCTCCCGACAACGGCGACCACATAGGGTGGCTGGTCAGCAGATTCCTAAGTGAGTCTCTGCACTGGCACCTACCTATAACCCGTAGTTGTACTTTGTGTGGCAAAAGAGATTGAGATAGTACATGGAATTAGAGTTTCTAATCAGCTGATCATAAAATCAGAAGACTAGCCTGGCTTATCAGGCAAGGCTGAGATAATCACAAGAGTCTGCCGAGAAAGCAAGGTGATGTGCGTTAGCCACAGTCCCATGATGGGAAGAAGATGCACTGCTCTTAGCTCTGAGACCAGGAAGGAAATCAAGCTTGCAAAAGCCTGAAAAAGCCAGAGAACATTTTTCCTAAATTTTCAAAAAATGTATCTCTTGGGTACTTTGTGAGTTAGCACAGTGAGACCCAGGTCAGGCTTCCAGAGCTATAACATAATGCATTTGTGTTGTTGTATGACACTTTATTTATTTACTTATTGAGACAGGGTCTCGCTCTGTAGCCCAGGCTGGTCCTGAACTCCCTATGGAGCCCAGGCTGGCCTCGGACTCACGGCAGTCCTCCTGTATGGAGTGCTGGGATTACGAGCATGCACCACCATGCTCAGGTTATGCGGTGCTAGGGAATTGAACTCGAGTACTTAGAGCTTGATTAAGGGCTTGCTAGGCAAGTGCTTTACCTGCTGAGCCATTGCTCCAGCCCCGGACACTGTATTATTTGCATGCAGCTACATCACATCAAATTTTTCAGGATGATAAAACTGGAGTCGATGGTTGCTGTCCTAGGAAATTAATATACACAACACACGGATCAGCTAACAGATTTGTTTTAGAAACGCTGTGAGTCTCTCTGCCCTCCACGGCTCTGTGCTCTTGTGCAAGAATTTCTTTACAAAATTTCAACAATCACAGGTTATGTCACATATTAAAAATGAATAAATTTCCATGTGAGGCGTGGCATGAGGAAAGTCAGTACCTTGGATGATAATGATAATTTTTATTAATAATTAAGGAATATGAAAGAGTTTGAGTTCATTCATACACTGTAGAAGATCATGGTCAAGTTCCAGGAGAGGACTGCACCTCTAGAGAGAAACACGAGGAGTGAGTAGGGTGCATCGCGCCATCCTAGAAACTCTCCCTGCAAGATACAGTGGCTCTGCGGTCCTTTCTTCCCACCTTGAAGGTATTTCTTTGAAGACTGACAAGATTTAGTAGCTAAGAAATTGAGGGTAGAAAAAAGTATATATATATATATATTTTTTTTCAAGCACTGCTATGAGTTATTTTACATAAATCTCTTTTGGCCCCCCTGTTTTTCTTCCCCCCCTGCAGTATTTCCATCTTCCACCTTCTGTGTGTTTTATTCAGAAAAAAGCCATGGTCCCTGCTCAGCCGTTGCCTTTGTTTTGAAGCTAGATCTCCAGTGGCACCTGAACTGATATTAGCCAGTGACTGGGAGAAGTTACAGGTTCTTCATTATGTAGTGATCACGCGTCACAGTGAAACTCTGCTTTTCAGGATGATAAAACTAGAGTCAATGATTGCTGTGCATCTTCCTGAACATTTTCTATGGCAATCAGTAGCTACATTATTATTATTATTATTTTTAACAGAGACTCTAAAGGCTGTAGTACTTAAAAGCTGATAGCCAAGAATTCATCAAAGAAAACCTGATAAAGGTTTTTAGACTAATCTGCAATTTACAAGTCCTTTCAGATGTCTTTCTTGACCTTAGCACCTCACAGCAAGCAACAAATGTAATCCTTTTCCTCAGCCCTTTGCAATTTATTATTATTACGGTGTCTGGCTGTGACAATCTTACCATAGTGATTTTTTTTTTTTTGCAGATCTCTTCACATTTGTTGGAGGTTTCTGAAACCTGACAAAGAGCTTCCACCATTTAAATGACGATTTTCTCAAACTCTCCTTGAACATCAATGATTCAGCGCTGCTCCTCAGCTGTGGCTTTGACCTGTTATTTGATTTTTAGATGTGAAAACTTGAATGCTTTCTCTCTCTCTTTTTTTGTCTTGAAATACTCTTCTGAAATTGATCACTGCTTTCTATTCCTCAGGTGGTTAGCAATTGACTGAAATCAAATAATCAAGAAATAGTTTGTAGATTCAAACCTCACACATTTATAAAACAACAGCAGGAAATTATTGTAAAATTTGCGTTTTAGGAGCATATGTACAATTAGGTTTTGGCTAGTACCTACTGAGCAATTACTCTAAGCTGAGCAAGTTCCTTAAGTACTTCATTTGTATAAATCATTGCAGTAAAGCTGAAAGTTCTGTTGCAAATCTATATTAGATATTACAAACTACACAGAATGCAGGATAATACCAAGAAACGGTTTTATTTGCTACAGAAAGTTTTAATTAAGATTTTGATCTCTTTAATACAATATAAAAGGTTTGAAGTACATAGCAATGAAGAAATAAATCTATGATGGTCTTCTCGGGCTTCCATACCAAGATTCCTTAGGCTCCAGGACTAAATAACAAGGATTTACTTCTCAATATTTGGAGGATGGGAAGTTCATAAAAAGGTACCAGCTGATTCATCTCTTCAGAGAGGACCTATAGGACTCCTGCCTGTAAGCTATGTCTTCACATGGACGAAAGAGAGGAAGGACAGGAAGGTTCTCAGTATGGCTCTGTGGAGAGTGGGCAGCGATCCTATCACCAAGCTCCACTCACACACATTGATCTAAACTTACTCACCTCCTAAATTCTCCACTTCCAAATACCATTAGATTGGGGATAAAGACTTCCATACGTGAAATTTGCGGGAACCAGTGGTGATCAACAAATTACCTTTAATATGTCTTAGTATTTCACTTAGTTTTAATGTTTATATATATTTAATCCAAATTTTTGCATCTTTTATGTCAAAGATATTTTGAGTTTATATACCACCAGCATATCTTATAGCTAGTTTAGAAGATTGTGGAGTATACAGAATTAAGAGATAATCACACACACACACACACACACACACACACACACACACACACACACACCTGAAATTTCTGTTTTCCAGTGAGATATACAATGGCTTAGTGTTAAAAAATCAATAAAATCTAACAGTGTGGAGGCTTTTACAGACAAATGGAAGAAACTTGAGAACATCATGCTTAGTGAAGTGAGTCAGAAGCAGAAGGTGAAACATTGAATGATATGAGAGACCCAGATCACGACTCCTATGGAACTTAAAACAAAAGACAAAGTGAAAGAGGGGGGTAGGGTGGGGGAGGAGGGAGGGAGGGGTGGGTAGGGGGAGGGACAAAAGGAGGGTGGGAAAGCCCTTGTCACCTTGACACGATGCGAATGTGCACAAAATGCCCAACCTCATCATAAACCTTAAATTTTGCACGTATACATATCAATAAAATGGGAAAAAATGTACTTGGTATGGAATGTGCCCAACTTTTCTTTGCAGTTGGTATAACTTCACGTGCAATCTGATAATGTTCCTTGTACAAATGCTTATTAAACACCAACTATGTAACACAGCTGGAATTGTTTGAAAACTGGAAATAAAAGAGAATTTCTTTTTCTTTCCAGAATTTTTCCTTTTGGTAAGTTCCTCTACAAATTGTATTGTAGACAAATGTCCAGGAACTGGAAAGGGCAGCAAAACATCTTACTCAGCCCCGCTGATGTCTTCATTTCGGCCTACTGACACCCATTTTAGACTTCCAACCTCCAGAAATAGGAGATAATGAATTTGCATCACTGAGAATCACTAAGTCTGTCATCATTACCTATAGCAGCATTCAAAGCAAATGCATTTGGTAACTAAACACAAAGGCAGAGTGAGTGAAACCATGACAAAGGGGTTTTCACTCAATTTGCAACATCAATGTCAGGTGAGACTTTCTACCGTATTTGAAGGTGACCTTATCAAAACGCAGATTCTGAGTTTCTGCATTTCGATAAGGCCTCAGTAGCCCCTGGGCAGATAATTTGCACACATCACTTTGAGGAGCAAATCTCTGGGTCACGCCCTTGAAACTTACTCAAGGACATTTTTGACATTTTCTTCTTCCTACCTGATCACCCTCATGAGCAGATAGTTACATCTACTAGAGCTTTTTCCATTCAAAAATGCGAAGTTTAAACCGGGCCAAACGGTGCAGGACTGTTATCCTCAGCCCCAAGGTAGGCTGAGGGAAGAGGATCACAATTGTGAGTCTGGGTTGGGCGATTTGATTTAGAAACTCAGAGAGACTCTGCCTCAAAATAAAAATAAATAAATAAACAAGGGCTGCAATGGAATGCAGTTAAAGCTCTGAGGTCAATCCTCCATACTGACACACAAAAAATTAAACCTTAAATTATCCCTTCTTCTCTCATTTTTATCCCCTTATCCCAAGTACAAGTATGAGTGTTCCTCCCTTTGGGGAGAGAGAAAAAAAAAGAACAATTTCACAGAATTTCTCTAACTTCTCTCCACTTTCGTTCCTGGTACCAAGTGTGCCCATAGCTTCTATCCCCTCACCAATGCTGTTTCTGAGCCATTTTAGTTATTTAAAACAGTAGCGTTTTGTTTAGCATTTTCATGGCGTCCATCCTCAAAATAGTTTTTTGACACACAGCCCGGGTTCCTTCTCCAGTTCCTCTCCCTCTCCCCCTCCTCCTTGGGTGCTGTTTTCCCCCTTTCCCTATCACTCCCTGTCTCTAACACTAGTACTGCTTTCTAAGCCCCAGCATCTGGTCTCCCGTCTCAGGTAACATCCGCTGTCTTAGTGCTCTCGCGCATGTTTATGGTTGGCCTTGTTATCCATTTGCTAATGCTCTCCAATCTTTACTTCTGGCCTGGACCTGTTTTCCGATTTCATTAGCTATGTATAACCAACTTATTACATAATAACTCATAATCACCTCTCTAGTAACCATGTAAAACCCAACCTTTTCGTAGGTTGACTATTTTATAGTCAACCTCCATCCCAGGCACAAAGTTCCACTTGGCTCAGTTCAAACCCTCAGAGGTGCCTCTCAGTCGCTTCATCACTTCCTGTGTCACCGAGCAGCTGTCTGCTTCTGCTCAAGCTCTTACCTTCTGCCACCTGTCTGTATTCTCAGACTGTTGGGCTGATGGAGGCCCCGTGGAGCTTAAGTTTGGTGGATGAGCTGTACTTGGATTCTGTCTGGAAAGTAAAACAGAGCTAAAAGCAATAGCTTCCTTCCTTCCTTCCTTCCTTCCTTCCTTCCTTCCTTCCTTCCTTCCTTCCATGACAGCCAGTGTCTCACCCTGTAGTCCGGGATAGCCCTTAACTACATAGCCCAGGCTGGCCTTCAGCTCACTGCCATCCTTCTGCCTCAGCCGCCCGAGTGCTGGAATCACAGCTTTATGGTGCTGGGGTATCAAACTCAGGGCTTCTCACTTGCTCTGCGAGGGCATTCACCACTGAGTTCTTGCTCCTGCCCTTGCCTTCTCTCTAGAGAGGAGGAACCTGTTTCACGTGGCTTTGCTGCAGAATAGTAGCTGTAACTGTCAGTTCTGGCTTCTTGCAAGTATTCACTGGGAGACAAGAGCAAAATTCCTAGTTTTTCACTGAAGACGTTAGAGATAGGAGCAGATTCTCCTGATTTTTAGTCATCAAGATTCTCAAATGACTTTGTAAGTATGTCATTACTTGTAGCAGGAACCTCTTTCTGGCAAATCTACTTCTAAGTATATCCAGATTCTGACATTTTTGTTGTCTCCACAACAGACCATGTTTCCTCTAGATTATTACAGTAGGCACTTACCCAGCCTTTCAGCTCTTACGATGGTTCTTTTCTTTCTTGAACACAACAGTGGACCCTCTGATAATAGGGGTCAGGTCACATTGCTTTTCTGCTTACCGCCTGTTCATAACATGCCATCTTCCTCCTCAGGCTGGTTTTCCTGACTCCAAAGGTCCTGTTACTTTGAGACACATTGCATTTCTTTCACAGACGGACCCTGCTGTCCTGATCTTTCAGTTCTTGTGCTCACTAGCACAGGCCACTGCCAAGCCTTGAGGATCGCTGATAACTCTTCCCGGGACCGTTTCCCCATTGTTAACATCCTCACCCTCTCCTAGTCTTCAATCACTTCATCATTAGGCTTCTCTTGATCTTTTTAATCTAAAATTGCAGTGACTCCTTTTTCAACTCCCATCTTAACACAAATCTTTCCAGGCTACATCCAATACATCACATATGCATCTTATGATTTGTCTAATCTACTGCAAAGGAGAGAACTTTTTTCTGTTTGGTTTATTGCTACATGCTAACTTCTATAAAAATGGAGAAGGATGAAATGATAATGTTTACTGGAGATGAGACTCTTAGGTATTTTGCATGAATAAATGGGATGTAGCTTCTACCTAGTTAGTTGGTGTCAATGGACACGTATACACTAGCTATGGGACAGGGTTGTTTGTGCGTTTATTTGCTTTTGCCTGTGAAAACATTCAGTACCTTCTGACCCAGGAGCTACTGAATATTTGAATGCAGGGTCTGGAGGTGCAGTCAATTAAAAAGACAGAACACGTCGAATCCAAGTTGGCAGAAGTTATTGCTTGTAGATGCGGCACAAAAAGAAGAGGAAATGGCGCACCCAGTGCAGAAGGAAGTGCAATGCTGTCCTCTTTCGCGTGGCTTCTCTTCTGGGCCCCGTCTGACAAAAATGTACCTAATGAACTTCAGGTCTTTGTAGATATATTTTCAGGTGGTCTATACTCAATACATTATGAGTTTTATCTTCGAGTTAGCTCACAAACTATTTGTTAACTCATCTTCCCAT
This sequence comes from Ctenodactylus gundi, assembly GCA_004027205.1. Lineage (NCBI taxonomy): Eukaryota > Metazoa > Chordata > Mammalia > Rodentia > Ctenodactylidae > Ctenodactylus > Ctenodactylus gundi. The sequence goes on along the minus strand of PVKB01001540.1, from coordinate 136,044 downwards.
CCCTCTACTCTTCATTCCAAAATTCTCACCATGAATGGATTTTGAATAATTATACAATAAGGTATAATTATAGGAAATTCAGGTGAGAAAGTAAACATCGGGTTTTTGTGGTATGTTTACCATATCCAAAGGGCACTTCTTACTTACCAGAGCAGTCTGAGCCTAGATGTGGTCTTGCCCATAACTCCTAATCTTGGTAAGGCAAATGACAAGATACATACGTGGTGTATTGGATACAGCCTGGAAAGACTTGGGCTAAGATGGGAGTTTAAAAAGGACTCACTGCAATTTTAGATGAAAGGGATCAAGGAAAGCCTAATAGTGAGGTGATTGAAGACTAGGAGAAGGTGAGGATGTTAACAGTGGGGAAACAGTCATAGGAAGAGTTAGCAGCGAGCCTCAAGGCCTAGCAGTGGCCCATGCTAGTGAGTACAAGAACTGGAAGAATACCAGGGCAGCAGGGACAGTCTGTGAAAGAAACTCATTGTATCTCCAGGTAAACCGATAGGCACACTCATTCCACTAAGGATGCGAGAACAAAGTAGAACATGCCTACTTAATTCTCATTTTGAACGAAGATAGTCTTTAAAAGTTTTACAGTATCCATATATGTTGCAAAAAAGAAACGCTATGTGAAATCACTTTACTACACCCTATTGTGTTTAGCCTTCCTTGTCAAAAACGCTGTGCTGATGATTTGGAGAAGACAGACAGCTCTCGGCTCCGAATAGGGCAGCATTCTGTTTTCATCCTGGAACCAACCTAAACAACACATATTTCATACTTAGAGTTAATACCAAGCTGAGCTGAATTCATACTAGTGACCTGGAAGTGAATGGGCTCATTTTTCTTTATATTAGACTTCAAAAACATCAATTCCCTGGTACACTCGAAACTAAGTTTAGCTGTTTCATGTTCCCTCCGTAATCATCACACACACACACACACACACACACACACACACACACACACACACACACATCCATACATTAAATTTAATTTGTAAGTTTCCAAATGTAAGGAAAATCGAAGGTGGACAAGGGAAATCCTTCAGAAACACTTACTGAGGCAGTAGGGTGTTAGACTCCAGGGCTTTTGCTGCGGCCCTGGGTCTCTCTTGATTATGGGCCACTTGCAATATCACCGGTAAAATTTAGAAGGACTTTGCAGCAAGTTATAAAGGCCACGGTGTCTTTGACCTGGCAGAACTGACAGTGACATGATCGTATTTTTAGATGGCATGTGCAGAGGCCCCAGGGAAATCTGAAATGAGAGCAATTCCTTCGGTGTTCTGGTGGGAAGTGAAGGAGAGATAAAAAATTAATTTTCAAGATACCTTCTGACTGTTTGTGACTTCCAGGGGATGCATATTTAAACTCAGCCTATGAGCTCCAGTACTTACAAGATGAGGCCCTGTGAGGATTCAGTAAGAGAAGAATCAGCCCCTCTGTCAGAAAAGCTGCCGGGGTTTGCCCATCTCGCGATCTTTGGGGAGAAGTAAACTGGCTTTACTTGCAGGCCTGACCCTGTTGATCGCTTCTCTGTCTCTGCCTTTGATCTCTGCGTCCTTCTGTACTGGGCCTGTTACTTTCAGACAGTATCACTGGGGCTTTTATTCAATTCTGTGATTTCATCTGTCACTTCTTAGTGTCTTTTTATTCAGCCTATTGGGAACTTTGCTTTTCGTGGTGACTTTTCAAAACCAACATTTGATTATTTATTTCCCATTGAAAATTCTGATAAACAGAAAACTTTATGTAGAATTTACATGGAAATCCCAAAGCAACGTTCAGCCCGTTTCACCATCTTATTTTAAACTACCTTTCTAATATTGTATTGCATTTCATTCTCTTTTTTTCCCATTTTATTGATATGTACTAGTGCAGCATTTAAGGTTTACAAGGGAGTTGGGCATTTTGTGCACATACGTATCTTGTCAAGGTGACAAGGGCTTTCCCACTCTCCTCTTGTCCCTTCCCCTACCCCCCCCACCTCCCTCCTCCCCCACCCTACCCCCCTCTTTCACTTTGTCTTTCCTCTTAAGTTCCAAAGGAGTTGTGATCTGGGTGTCTCATATCAGAGAGACCACCCGATGTTTCACCTTCTGCTTCTGACTCACTTCACTAAGCATGATGTTCTCAAGTTTCTTCCATTTGCCTGTAAAAACCTCCATGCTGTTGGACCTTACAGATGCGTAGTATTCCATTGTGTATAAGTACCACAGTTTGTGTATCCACTGGTCTGTTGATGTTTTCAATAATAAAATGACTTCTGGTGGTGCTGTTTCTAATCTGTCATTTCTTTACCCGAAATGTTCTTTTACATACTGACGTGATGAGTGATTCATCACCATTCTGCAGGGTCACGTCTTCTCCACAAATGCTTTCTGGATCCTTCACCTGAAAGTCTTTCTCAGATTCCAGCACTGTCCGCCTCAGTCCTTTTCTGTCTGCGTGGTAGGCTTTATGACACAGGATGGAGAGAGGCACGCAGGCAGAAGACACAGAGAGGTGACCACACATACGTACATGCGTAGATGGCAGAAAATTATTAGAGTGGAAAATGTACTTGGAATCAGGGAATTGAATAGTATTTCAGGAATTATCAGTGAGAGGCATTCTTCAAACACAACAGAATTTAAGTGATGAATATGTGAAGCAAATTATATCAATAAATGCACCATTTTCCAATATAGTAGAAGGTATTAGTCAGAAAGTGTTTTGTACACATGTCAACCGTAGCTCCTGGAGCATATCTAATGCATGTGCGTATCTCTGGAATTATTTTAATTTTAAATGACAGAATTTGAAGCCTGCCGATCTTTCATAACCATGTAAATTTAGAAAGGATGCAAGTCCCAGTCTCATGGCTTACCAAATTCAAACATAATTAACCAAAAGAAAGGCTCCGCTGGGGTCATTTCTGTCCTGTCCTTACTCCCTGGTCCCAACATACTTGACGATTTATTCATGATCAGCGGATGTTTCCTGAATGAAATTTTACTAAAATGTTCCTAACATACTCCCCTTTTTAATAAGTTATACGGGCTTGTTGGCAAGTGACTGCCACTAATTACCCACTGCACATCTGGTAGTTTAAAGTCATGAGTGAATGACTTAATAGTAGGTTAATTTCATAAAAATTACATCCTAGTATCAATTTCTTAGTTTTATATCTTATTTTTTGAAAAGAAACACATTTAACAGGCATAGAGCATGTAACTGTTTAGTGTGTCGTCTGATACATTGTCTATTTGCCTATATTACAAAAATGGAGGCTGCTGTGGTGAAGTATGAAAATATGGAGGTCAAAAATATTTTTCATACTTTTTACTGATATGTTACCTATAGAAGAATACATTAAGATGAAGAAAGAAGGAAAGAAACAAATAGTATTTACTCAAAAAATAATGTGACAGGTAAAATAAAAACATTTTCATGGTCCCCTGGATTACTGCTACATGTTTCTACGGAAGGTTTAAGCATTATATTTAATGTACTTAGGGTCAGGAAGATTTCAGTTTTCTAATAACTGTGCTGAGAAAAAAATTTTAAAACTACTATGTTACTCACATTTGTATTTCACATTGTAAATAATTTCATGTTCTTTAATCTGCCTATAAAATGTACTATATTACAGAAATATAAGAGTGTCTTATATAAATGTCTTCTAAGGATTTGTAATCCAATTAGGGAGGCCAAAATTACCCACTAAATTAATCATACTCTAAAGCAACTCAATATCAAAATCAGCAATCCAGCCGGTAAGTGCTGCTGTTCAGAGGGAGAAGATACCAGTGAGAAACTAATATTCAAAGGAACATTGCAGAGGAAATAGGGTCAGATATTATTGGAAGATATTGGAGCTTTAATTGCAGGAGGAAATGAAAAGGATTTTCATTGTTTTATATCAACGAGGAGGTTTAATTTCAAATAAATTTGTGTAAATTCAGTTAAGAAAATAAGCGACTTCTTTTTTTGAGACAAGTTTCTTTATTGAAGTGATTCACTCAATCATATTTGCTTCACGAGAAAATATAGAAAGGGATTTCTGCATCTTGCTGGAATGCATTAATTCTGAGTCTCCTTCAAAGTACACTTAGTTCTCCAGGACTGGCTACCAAACTTTTGTTTCCCTAGACTGCCTTTTTATTTATTTATTTTATATAATAATGGAAGTTACAAAAGCTTCATCAAATCCATACACCTCAGAATGTTTTTCTGAAGCTGGGAACTGGATGCCCAGGTTATATCCTCACAAAAGCGCCACGGCTTAGGACGTGTGTTTCACTACCCTTTCCTGCAACCTGTGCTTAAACTTTCTCATTTTCGTTCTCTGAAGACTTGCCCTGCTGCTTGGTCACTAGAAGACTGTGCTCTAGCCTGAGAGCTACAAGCCACACTTCTATGAATATTGCCACATTTATTTCAGTCATATCGTTATCTTTGGTGACCTAAGATCAGCTCTTATACTTTCAGTGAAGTCTTTTTTATTACACAACAAAAAGCAAACTTGACGTTGATATCATAGTGTTACATGTAATATTATTAAGAACAATTCTGCTGTAAACAATCCCTAAACAAATTCCACAAAAAGGCTGTATTAGTTCGTGTTCTTTCAAGAGGCAAAATTTACAGAAATTATAACAAAAATGATCTACTCAGAAGGCTTACAAACCCAAGGATAGAGACAGTCCAAGACAACGGCTTGCACATGCAGGAGCTGGAGCGTCCGATGGCTGCTCAGCCCTGAAGAACACCTGCCTGGGACTCCAGGACAGCTGGTAAGAGTCTGCTTGGAATCTTGGTTGTTCGAAAGACAATGGCGAAGACTAGAGACCGAAGATCTGGTGATGAGGATCAACCACGGGCAGACAGGGCGAGTCGAGGCTGGAGCAGATCTGGGATGAAGATCTGCGGTGCGTAGCAACTTGGTGCCCATAGACAGTTGTTGTGTGTCTGTAGACAGTTCAGAGGCGAGGGCTTTTCCAGAAGAAATTGGAACAAACTTTCTTCTTCCTTCCTTTTATACCATTGGAGTTTCCAACAGGGCCTCCCACAACTGGGTGGGTGCTCTTCCCTCATTGGTCGGCCCACAAATCACTCACACCCTAATCCAGGCTGGTTCTCAATTCCCATTCTAGGCGTGGTTTCCAAACCCTAATCCAGGTGTGGCTCCTGATTGCTTCAAGTTGACGTCATCTCTCCAAGGGTCACAAAGGCCTATGTCTTTGTCTCTGTCCTTGTTCCTTTTTAAAAGTGATTTCTGAATTATTAGTGAGTAAGAAATGAATGGCAGTAAGGCCATATTTTTCAGTATTCTGGGACCCTTTTTCTTCAAATACTGAAGTTGTATTCAAATCCAATTTTCAAAAGAGCAAGAAAACATCCTAACCTACATTTGATTGAATATAAAATTACTGGCAGCACATTAAACATCTGATACTTATTTTTCGTAAATCATTTTCTTGTCTTGAAGATTTGGCTGTCTGCTAGGAATAATCTAGCATTTTCTTTCTTTACATTCTCTCTTAAAATCTTTCTTCCCACCCAGGACTCTAGCACTAGTGCAACCTGACTTGAGCTTAACAGACTAAAGTGTATCCTTTTGTTATTCTTGTCTGCTTACAAAATTGTTTGTGTCATGCTACCTAAATGACTGTTAGAGTAAGGGATGATAAACTACTTTGTTCTAACGTGTAAAGCATAATAAATTATTGAAGATACCTTAAAATATTTCCCTGACTCATGGGGCAGACATCGATTTTTTTCCTCTCTCATCCACTGCTCACAGTGATGGAGTTTTATATGATGCATTTCAGGGTTACTGAGAAGATAATAGGAGTATACCAGTGAACATGGTAGCACACTGCTTAGCATACAGTGAATAGCCAATAAAATATGGCTAGGGCCTCTGTTATGGCATTTCACTTCTTAATGAGATATACGAGCAGCTCGTCCAGAAGAGTGATGTACTGTGAAGGAGTTGTAGGTCACTCAGCTGCACTGAGGGGATATCACGGCCCATGACTTGCTCACGTCTGTCCTGTGTCCTGTCTCTCCTCCTCTATTGTCATAGCCTCATCCAGCCCACCAACTACGATGTCTCTTCTTCAGCTTGTCCCGACTGTCCTCTCAATTCATTATTTCTGGTTTGTCTTGACCTCACAGGGATAGTGTTAGAGCGCACTATCTGGACTTCTTTGGGATGCAGCAGCTGAGTTGTATCTCAGTGGGCAATTCTCACCGGCTTCTTTACGTTCCCACAGCCTGAGCTACTTGAAGTGATAAGCCCTGGATTGCGTAATAGTGACTTTTTCTGTCAAAATGGGTTTTTCTTATTTCCCTTACAAGTTATTGCTGCCTTAAGACGTGTTTGAAGTTAAGGTGTTCGGCTAGACCGCTCCTTGACAAGGTCATCTGCTGGTGCAATGTCTCTAGCACTGCTGGTCAAGGTCACCTTGGCAGTGTGCTGTTTTGTCTTGCCTGCCCTCCCACGTTCAGGGCTTTCTCTGATAACTTTCTACGTTCCTGGGCTCCCAGTTGTCTTTTGAAGAACTAGAATGTAATATACTGGTGTTCTAGGAGGTTCTCACCTCTGCTACGTCACGCAGCACAAGCCATAAGGTAGCTTGTCTGCCCACTAGTTTCCCCCTGGTTATATCCCTCACCTGAGTTAATTAATGGACAGAAGGATTTAGGTCCTAAAAATAAGAAAAATGGGTGGCAACTGGGGGGAAACTCAATTAAAAAATGTCATTTCACGATTCTACCAATGCTGTCTATACAACAGAGCGATCCGTGGAGAATGAAATTCGCTTCCCTTCACCTCACGAGCAGCTTTTGTTTCTCTAACAGAGAATGTGCGAAGGGAGAGGATGTCAGAAATCAAACCCAAACTCCATGGGTCATTTTACGACCTTGAGTGCATTTTTTTACTTACCTCTCTGTTTCATTTTCTCCTCTGAAAAATAAAAACAGTGTGATTAATGTCTCATAAGGTTACTCCTATGATCTAAAAGGTAGCTGGTAAGTGATATAAACCACTTGTTGTACTCTAGGCAAATATTAAATTCTTAGAATATTATATATTGTTACAACATCTTGAATTAACCCTTTAGTTACTTAAAACTATATAAATCAATTTTAATAAATTGTCAATAAGCAAGAGCTGTCTTCTTCTTTTCCTCTATTATGAGCTTATGCGGTGAACTTCAAGCTGGTACAAGCACTCTGTTCAGTTCCCTCCATTTTTTATTTTGGTGTCCTTTGTTCACAGACCTTGATGGCAAGAACCAAGACAGCGACGTGAATAAGATGCTAAGGAAAAGAGAGCCCAGAGCACTCTTGTTCACTACTCAGTGGACATATTTTCGCACATCATTAACCTGACACATGCATTGTGCTTACTGAAAGCCGTGGTCAATATTTCTATTTCAAAGGAAATGAAAGAATCTCGAGGTCGCTTAGGACAGAGTGTTTGGTGTTGTTCATGGAATTTCTGCTGCACATCTTGCCAAGTTATCTTTGCATTTCAACTTTCTCTCATTTCTACAATGAAAGTGCCGTTGGGGGCAGGGCCTAAAATGCTCAGGTGCTCGGAGGTGGGGCTCTTGGAGGTGTTTGCATCATGAGGACTGTAACTTCATCACCATGGATGGACTAGTTACGTCATGACATTATCGAATGATAACGGAACTTACAAGGAGCACCCCAGTTGAAAGGAGTGGATCTTGTGGGTGTGGTGTTGTTTGAAACTGCATCCTGTTTCTGTCTTTTTGCTCTCTGGTCCTGTCAGGTGCTCTCTCTGTCTCTCTCTCTCTCTCTCCCCCTTCCCCTTTCTCTTATCCACTCGATCTCCCCCTCTCTCTCCTTGGCTTCCATGAGTTGAGCCCCTGTCCTTGGGCACACCCTTCTGCCACAACGATCTGCCTTTCCATGGGTCCAAAGTACTGGAGTGAGCCAGCCATAGACTGAAACCCCTGAAACTGGGAGCCAAAATAAAACATCCTTTCTGTAAGTTATTAGTCTTCCATGTTTTTTCATAGCACAGACATCTGAATAACACAATGCTGCGCCCAATTTTTGTTGCTCAATATGATAGACACTAGCCATTGTAACAGTCAAAAACTGTTTCTCACATGCACTAGCTATTTCAAATATTCAGGAGCCAAACTTGCCTAGCTGCTGTACCGGGGAGTGAGGATTTGAGATGAGTGGCATCATGCCAGAAAGTCCTTGAGTGGCTCTGAGTGCATTGGTCCCTCATCTCCCTGGCCCCCCTGGCTGTGCTGTACGGTAATTTATTTCCATTTTATCATTGTGACATACTTAAATATTACAGGAAGTTTCACATACCAAATAGAAACATTAAATTTTCTCAACTTTCTCTACATTTATTTGAAGCAAAGATCATTGATATTGGCTTAGCAATATGCTGTCATCTTTGGAATTGAACAGCCCCCAGGGTGACAGTGGAGTCGAACTATATTAATTTTTAGTCATTTTCTCGCTTGCTATGGCTGAATGCTCCTAGAGGAATAGCGAACTTTTTTTCTTATTTTTAACTAAGAAACATCATTTGCTTTGAGAAATGCTTCTCTATTTCCTTTGTTCTCTTGATTTCTCCACTGTTAATCAGCATCATATTTTCTAAGGATGAAGAAATGTCCTTAGTTTTACAGTGACGTGTGTAAACGAGTATGTAATAAAATTCTCAGCCATGATAGATGCAGACATATTAGAATCTTAGTATGATTCTGAAAGTTAGAGATGATTTTAACCCCTTCTCCTAAAATTGTGTTTGATATCAAAATGATGCTTTATAATCACTTTGTTGTAGCTTTTCTTAGAAAATGTACCTCAATGTATTAGCAGTTTCTACAGAATGTCTGAATGTCCTTTTTCCCATTACTGTTTAATATTCAGGAATTTTATGTGACACTTTTGTATTTAACATACAAGCATTATGGAAGCCAATAGTCTATATATAGCTTATAATCATTTGGTGAGAACATTTGAGTTTATTCACAAATATTTAAATTATATAAGAACACAGGTTCATCTGGAAGGCTGAGGCAGGTGTATTGCAAGTAGAGGTAAGGCTAGGCAACTTGGTGATTTAATAAGACCCTGTCTCAAAACATAAAATAAAATGGGCTAGGAATGTAGCTCAGTGCTAAGCCCTGGGTTCAATCCTCAGTCCTGGCAAAAGAGAAAGAAGGAAAGAAAGAAAGACAGACAGAGAGACAGACAGACAGAAGGACAGCAGAAAGAAAGAAAGAAAGGAAGAATGAATGAAAGAAAGAAAGAAGAGAGATTCAGAATCACAGCTAATTATTTAGGTGACAAATACATCGATATATACAGGAATGGGGTGGCACCCTCTGATGAAGGGAGACAGACTAGTCTTGGGACTCACATTCTAAGAGGGCTTTTATACTAACAGGTACAGCATAAATTTCCATTAGATTTTATTAGTAATATTGTCATATGTCTATTGATGGAATTAGATTTAAATCATAATTAAAAATTTCAAGCTCCCCCTTTCTGGCCTGGCTGTTTCTGTCTCACCAAATGGTATTACTCAACACTAACTCAAGATCATTTTAAAACTATTCATTAAAAATCATTCTAGGAAGTTCCTGACTCTTTGTATTGTATATTAATATTCTTGAAGTATCTACTGAGGACTTATGTATTACAAATAAACAGATTGAGATCATATCAATAATTTCATATTAAAAGCTTGTCTGAATGTTGTAGTAGATGGCTAAGAAGCACTATTTTGATATTTAGGATCATAAACTATTTAAAATAGCTTTAAATAATTCAAGTATGTCTGAGATACAGGATTCAATAAATAAGAAATTCTCAACATAAATTGAACAAATGATAAAAGTATAAACATCAGAAAATATTGATTTGCACCTCTGGCTTTCCTTTGTGCTTTTGTGTTAAAGTGATCAAAGTCACCCAGAAGTTTCTGAAGTAATTTCTTTGAGTTTGCTCCTTATTAATCCCAACAATGAGCTATAACTGAAAAATGACACCATTCCTAGAATTCAGAAAAATATGATCTTAATAAATCATTGGAAATTTCCACTGGCAATAGAAATTCGGAGCTGAAGGCACATAGACTATCTGTCAGTGAGTGATGACTTCTCACATAACTGTGCAGCATCCTCCGTGATCAGTCGTGCAGAAGCTCAGAAAGGTCGAATTCTGCAAGGACCTTCACCCAGCAAGAGCGAGAAGGATGACATCGGGCGCTGGCACGAGACACCACCAAGGTGTGTGCACTACAGGAAGGTTGCCGTGGCTGTGGTCACCTCAGAACAACCTTCTGAAAAAATGCAATTGGCTTGATAGCAAGAAAGACAGCTCCTGAGCTCCTTTTCCATTTTCTTTGTTTAAGGAAAAATGTGCATTTATTATGTAAAGTGTTTTCAAACTGTAGCTGAAAGGAGGTTGACTGTAGAGCTATTTAACGTGGGTCTGCATTGTACAGGCAGATTACTTATCTCTGTTTGCGTGACTGTAACTAGTTTGGTTATTGTAAATAATACACCCTAATTTACTTAAGTAGAGTATCAATTATATTAATTCCTTAATAAAGTGGGTATACTTTGGGAAAAAAGCAAATTAGAAGTAATATATTAGAATCTTTTGTCATGAGTATTTTTTATTGATCTAGAATATTTTCTAATCCATTTCTTTGAGACTTCCCAGTCCTCTGCATGTCTTGAACATAATTTCTAATTATTACAATACATTGACCAGTTTTTATAAGGCTTCCATGCTGTATTTATGATAATCAGTGAGGACCTCAGGGCAGGAAACTTCATAGTTTCTGCAGCTGTGCATCTATTTAAAGTCATTTAAATATTGTGTATGGTATTATTGATCCATTTGACAAAGGATCTTTCAGTAACATGGTGTTTATTTTTTTTGAGGTGTCAAAACATAATTGATGTCCTTAGCGCATTCCAAAAATGAACTAACTGGAATCCTTTTGTCCAGATAAAGCGGCTCACCTTGCTCTGCTCAGAGTACAACTCCAAATCTTCACTCTGGATTTAGAATTAACATGAGCCAATGACATCAGTGACCATGTTCATAGTAGGTATCTTCAAGGGAACAACTTTTCATAGAAACACCAAATTAAGGAAAAAATGTGAGGGCCAACTTGAACTGCCGATAATAACAAAAGGTTTATAGAAATCCAACAAATATCAAACCTAGAAAAAGAACAATTAAATATGATAGGCAGTGTTGATGACATTTTGTCTTGCTCCTGACTTAATAGCTGTCCCTTACTCGGGTGTGGTGGCATGCAAAGGTATCAGCCCATGCTTTTAGAGTGGGTCCCTGGCTTCTCATTTAAAGGAGTGTCTCCGTTCCTTTTCCATTGCTGCAACTTAATACCCGACACACACAAATTCAGGAGAGGAAAGTTATATTTTAGCTCACGGTTTCAGAAGGTCACAGCCTATTCAGGGGTGGCTGGCAGCAATCAAAGTACAAGGCAGAGGCAGAGGTGGAGGCAGCTTCTCACGACATCACACACAGGAAGCCGAGTCAAGGCAGGTTGAGACCAGTCCTCCAAGGAATGCAGGAAGCAGCTTATGTGTCCCTCCCGGTCTCATCCCAGTGATCAGCCCCTCCTGGATCCAGGTGTGGAAGGTGTGGTCAGCCCCCAGTACATTCTATTAATCCTAATATTGTATTTTGACTAAAAATTTACAAACCACTTTATATGGTCATTTATATTATCAACAAAGTAAAATTGATTGACATTATTACATTTTACTTCAGAGAGGACAATACCAACTGAGAAAAGAATAATTGAAATAAATTAGCGGCGTATTTCTTGGAATTCTGTTGGCATAGCCACCTGGGCCCTCCCTGAAAGCTGTTATTATTTTGCATTTCGTGATAAGGAAAATGTAAGCTCAGAGACCAATACACCACTGGTTTAGGGCAAGAGTTTTTCTCAACAAAGTCCCTTTACCAGTACAATGTTAAATATCAGTGAGGATTGATTTACACAAATTACTTATTTCAGAGTTAATTGGGATTGTTGAACGTATTAAATATGACCCCACACCTGCAATCCCGTTTTAACCAATCCCTGGGCTTTGTGTTAATAGCCTCGATGCACAGTTCCAGAATATTCATTTTCATATGAAGAACCTTTCTTTAGTGTCTCTATAAAAACCTAAGTCTTCTTCAACTAGAAATCGATCCACAACTCAAGACCATAATTTAGAACCTTCTTGATAGACAGGCGTTTTATTTTATTTTCCCGGAAAACTGTGCTGCCGACTTTTTTCCCCCTCTCTTTTCTATGGTCTGTTCTTCTCCATAACTCTGCCCACACCGGCTTCTGCTTGTGGAACTACTTCTCTCACTTAACCAATTTTTGATTTTAATTGTGTGTTTGCTTGTGGAAAGGAGGCATTGGTTTAGAGTTGATTAGAAGCTCAGTATTAATTCTAAGCAATTAAGAGGCCCAGGTCACTGACTGGGCAAAAATGAATCAACCTCACTGGTTATTAAACTAGACGCTGGACATTGAGCACTATACATATTTATGTTAAATGAAAATATCATAATTAAGTATCTGGCAAATGTTGATGTGGTCTAATGGCTCGTGTTACTCATATAACAGTTACTTCTACAGGAATTTATTGGTTAATGACGATTTTCTTCTTCTTCTTTGTCTTTGATCGCCATGGATCTTGGTTAATTAAGTCATGAGCATCTGCTGGGCTTTCTGATGGTCAGGATCTTGGCAAACCGGAAGGACGTGTAGACAGTATATGCGGATTATTGGCAGGATGTAGTTCTGTGGCTTGGGAAACAGTCACAAGGGGCACCAGGCTCTGGACCAGCGCTAGAACCGCCATTGACGCTTGGGGTGAGCTCTGCCCCTAACAGTGGAATCCAGGAAATTTGTTAGCCTTATTCTTTGACATTAGAGGCTTCACCTATGCCCCTCACCAGATCAGATATTCTTCCTCTTTTCTTTGTGGCACTGATGACAGTTGTTTTATTATTATTTTACTAATGATTCTAGATTTTTAAAATAAAAATGTTATATAAGCAGTCATTACCTCCAGAAAATCCAAAAATAACTAGATGCATGTGGGAAATGAATATTACCTATGTTATTCAGAAACAATTGCATTACTATTGTGATATTCTGTCGCAGGTTTTTAAAACATTTATCTATGTGTATCCGTTTTGCCCTGTCTTGTCCTTCCTTTCTCCTCCCCTCCCCTCAAGGCCCCTCCCCTCATCGCCTCTCCTGTCCTCCCCTCCCCTCTCTCACCTCTACTATCCTTTTATTTCCTCTTCTTTTTTCTTTCTTCTCATTCTTTCTCTCTCAGACTGGAGTCCCAATGTGCACACTGTTAATTGGAAATTTCTTTGTTTTTGCAGAAAGCCCATCTTGTGGATTTTCTGTGTGTGCATTTTTCTTTTTACAGCTAGCTAATCCTTCTGAAAGTACATTTGGTTTGGGAGAATCATGCGTATTTAATAATTCCTCTTTACTTGGAAACTGAGGTCACTTGTATTTCTCCCTTAGTTCCAGCTGCATTGTGACACACTTTTTGTTACTTCTGTAATTCTTGTGCCTCGGATTTTAACTACTTATTAGAGGTCAGTTTATGCTAACATTTTATTTCTTTTATATATCAGGTTGTCAAAACAACTTTAATCTGGGATTCTGTGTCAAAATTACTTAGAATTTTTTTTCTTATACAGATTATTTGTCCCTAGCCCTGGTGACCAGACCAGCATTGCTGGCACAATGCCCAGTTATGCACCTGTTAAAGCACCAGGATTATTTGGATGTACAACTAAAAAATTGATGTCAAAACTGAGAAAGAAAATGACTAATCTGTTTTTTTACCAATGAGAGTTTATCAGATTGAGTGCTATGGTCTAAATTCCTCCCCAGTTCAGATGTTGACATCTGGTCTTCAATGTGCAGAATTGAGAGATGGAGGCTGAGGGAGGCAACAAGACCCACAGAAATGGGTTCAAAAATTTGATTTATTTGCTTATTTGTTTACTTTGGTACATGGGACTGGACCCAGGACCTTCGCACTGAGCTGTATTCCCAGTCCATCTTCACACTTTGTTTTAAAGACAGGATCTCACTAAGTCGTCAAGTTGTGAGGGCCTCTAGCTTGTAGTTCTTCTGCTTCAGCCTACTGAAGTGCTGGGGTCACAGGGGCATCCCACCGTGCCCGCGTTAGTAGCTGAGACCTGAGGCAGCCTGTCTGTCTCTCTGGCTGTGTGAAGACGTAGTGAGAAGGGCCCGTCTGGAAAGCAACTGCAACCCTCACCAGATATCATCTCTACTAATTGCATGACCTCGCACTTTTCTGCCCCTAAAAGGGTGGGCAATGCATTTTTGCCGTTCATACATCCAACGCATTTTGCTACAGCAGACCCAAGGGCCTAGGGCATCGTGGCAACTGTATATCAGGAAGTCCACACCTCCCACTTTCTTTTCAGGAGCTATTTGTCATTCAGTCCTCACAGAATCTCCGTAGTGCATCATTGCAGCTCAACTGGAGGTGGACTTAGGACTGAATCTGAGGAGGCTGGAGTTTATGCCTGTAATCACCATCGTGACCTGAGTTAACTGAAAGGGATGATTAAAAATGTTGCTGCAGACATGAATCAAGTTCCAGATTCTGACACTCTCTGGGCTCTCACATGTCTCCCAGTTTTCTCTGTCCTTTCCTTTGTGACCCTCTGATCTTTTAAAATTCTAAATCCATAGCCTGTTTTTCCTCCTGTGCAACTAAATTGTGCTCACACTCCGGCAAATGACCTAGGTTTGTCCCTTACAACCAAATCTATGGACAGGCATCTTCATAAAACCCATCGGTATCACCCATTTGGACCTAGATTTTCCTGAAAAATGTATCTAAGACTTGTCTGACACAAGAGTATCTTTTTATTAATCATTCACTAATTCAGTGCTAAATCAACTGTGGCAAAAGCTGTTGGAGAAATACACTTTCCCTCACGATTTTTAGACAACAAAAGAAAATTTAAAACCATGGAGAACATGAAAAACAAGAACAAATGTCTGTTCAAGTCATTTCAAAATCGCCTTGCACCTTCCTTTATCATTCTCTTGAGACTCTATTTTTCTGTATAGTGATTTATTTTGTCCTAGTGAGCCATGAGACTTTCTTGGTGAGGCTGCATCCTTTCATTATCAATCGAATCAAGCTTGAGAACGTGATTGTGATCGCAGATGTATTGAGGTTGTGCTTGACAGTCCTTCGATAAATGAGCTTGAGGTGCAATGACTCATGCTGTTTGAGGACTCTGAACACATCAAGATGCTTAAAGTAAACCAGGGCGCTTAGACCAAAGCAAGTACACTGTACATCGGACAAACTGCCAAGGGTTGTTGAAAGATGCTTCACCCGAATTTGTATTCATATGTCTTGAAATATTGTATGTACACGTTTGCTCAGGGTTTAGTTTATCTGTTCAGAAATAGTTTTCATCTCTTCCCATTAGATGTAGAAACTTGCAGTTGCACTATTATTCCCCGTCTTTCCTTCAGAAGTCAATTCTGAGTACTTTAACTTTCAGATTAAGCTTCAATCACATGGTTAGCTTGGTATGTTTAGGGACTCTTCCACTCTGGGGCTCATGTCATTGTTTCAAGAGAAGAACTTATTGAAAGTTCTAATATTTGCATAGCAGCTTAACTGTGAATGTCATTAAATATGTAGTCTCTCCTGAATGATGTACATCTTATTATTAATGAATAATTTTTAATGTTTCCTGCCAGATTGAAATCTCCAGGGTGTCACAGACAATTAAATGAGGTCAAGGATTCCTGTGCTCCTTGAGCTGTGCTAATATGCATTGTCAATCAAATAGTGATTATGCTGATTCCTGTACTTTAATTCTATGCTATGCTTGTATTTCCTCTTTGCCATGGAAATGCCATCAGTATTCAAATATATTGTATGACTAAATCTGTCTGGATGTGGCCTTCACACTTTTGGAGAATTCATCGGACATCTGTGCTGTGGATGATAAACATCTAAGAACTACCGTCCACTCTGTTCCATCTGCTTGTCTTTTTCAAAGTCACGATGCTCTTAGATCCTACTCGCCACAGTCCTGGGAATTGCACTTCATGGTCTAGGTGACAACTATGTGAAACGTATCAATAATATAAACTGCTCTATCCAAACATAGGCTTACATTCAGTCAGTAGCTAAGTCAAGTGGAGCTAAACTGGTAGAAATTACGAGAGAGACAGACACGGAGAGAGAGGAGAAGGTTTTCTCACAGATAAATGAGATTAAAGCTCTTACCCTTGTCTATTTTAAAGAAGTTATCTCTGTACAGTGAGAGAGAAGTACCAGATGGAGAAATAAAGAAATGGCGTTTTGGAGGGACAGAGAAAAATAAAGGAAAGAAAGATTGAAGAAGAACAGGCTCAAGAAGGTTGACAAAGAAAGAAAAGGCAGGAGAGAAAGAAAAAAAGAAATAAAATTTTGGAAAGACACCGGAAGAAAGGAAAGACGATGGGGAACTAAGAAATATACATCAGAGGAAAAGGAGAAGGGTATGGATGGCTCAGCATGAGGGCCCTGGGCTCACCTCAGTACAACAGTAACTACAGCACCAGTAACTACAGAAAAAGCCTGGTAATATTTGACTTCCTCTTCCTGACTGCCTTTAATTAGGCAAGACAAAGGCAGGCTCTTACACGGCTTCCTTTTCCTGACTGGTTGCCTCTGCTCTAAGCCTGCCACACGAATTCAAAACCCTGGACAGCGCAAGGTGGCCGCTTTCCTTTACTTCCTTTAGAAAAAAGGTCGTTTGCATGACAGAAACATCCCCATGCTTGAAAACCAGCCCTGTTATCTATTTCACTTTGTTGATCAGTCTTTGGAAACTTTTTCTAGTTGAAAGTCTTGGTTAAAGTTAGATGGGCTTGCTAAATACATAGGATTCAAGCTGAAATTTTAACTTTAGTCATTCAATGAGGAAGAAAATAAAAATCCTTAAGGATATTTAATGTATTCTGAAGGCAAAATTTTCATTCCGGACAGTACTTTCTTGGCTCTGATATGGAACTCTTTTTGTTGCCATGTTTCAGGATATGGAGCAAATTCAGAATTAGGAAAAGAGGGCCAGATGTCCAACGTGTTGCCTACATATTTTTGCTTCTTTAGAAAGGCAAGATTGTAAGAAACATGAATAGACAATTACAGATGAACATATCAAGTCTGACTTACAGAGTTTAACTATAGAACAAAGTGCAGTATGAAAATCACCTAATACTATCACATTTTTTCTACTGGGCCCTGTGGTACAAGACTGTATTCTCTGCACTCTGGGAGACACGAGTTTCAGCCCAGTCTAGGCAATGTAGTGAGACTCTGTGTCAAAATCAAAAATAAAAAAAGACTGAGGATACAGCTCAGCATAAAAATCCTGAGCTCAGTCTCTGGTACCACACCAATAAAGTCATATATTTTAATCAAAGTATGTTTACTATTGTTGCCTAATATTTTGTCAATACTCATATTACCAAACCAATATTATTTTTCAACTCACTCTCTTCGGATATAGCAAATGACTAACATATATTTTATGTGCTATTTGCAGCTTAAAAACAGTATAAAAAATAACAGTAGTTATTTTCCAATTATGTATTTTTTTTAGAAAGAGAAAATGAAGTATTCGAAGACATGTTTAGAAAATCTGGCCATTATTTTTGGTCATGGTATTTACAATTGAAGTGTACATTTAAGGAATTAAGATCATTAGGGTTACATGGTGTGTTCAGAGGTAAAGCACTTGTCTAGCACACATGCGACTGTGGGTTCCATTCTAGGCACTCAGAAAAAGAAAGAAAAAGAAAAAAGGAAGGGAGAAAGGAAACTTGAAAGTATTTATAGTAATTGAAGCATCAACAACAAAAGACTAAAGAGCCATACATATATGTATATACATGCATATACATTTCATATGTATGTATTTCATACATACTACATATGTAAGTATATATATTTCATGAGTAGATAAAGATTAAAAACAGAAACGATTCATTTTACCACAGCTTGTTATGCTAGCAATTATGATTTGGAAAATAATAAAAATGAGAGATTCATCCTACTGTACATCTAGATCAAGATAACTTTTCAACTTACTACTGATAGTGGAATAATAGAATTGCACACCTTTCATACTGCAGTTTTTAATGTAATGACAAATTGCAACTACTCTCAGGTTGAATAGCAAAGCCATTAGGTAATGTGATGAGGGAGGTTCAGCTGAACATTGCTGAGCGGGAGTGGCATTACCTAATGGGCCTCGTGGGCATCGAGAGCCTCACAGTGTGACGCAGTCGGAAGTGGGAAGCACGTCCTGTGAGATCTGCCAACGACAAGCGCCACCACACCATTAGCTCCCAACCCTCCAAGGTTAATTGCAACCTCGCAGTTCACAGACTAGAGAATCAGGTCAACTCATCAGCCACAAGAACAAGCAAGCCTCGTCTCTACTATACCAAAGGGCAAAGAGGAAAAGGAAACAGACGAGAGCTAAAAAGTCAAGAAGTAAAAACTGAAATTAACATGCTGGTCTGATTGGAACCCTGAGTTAAATTTATACAGCATAAGGAACATTTTGAGTCAACTGGAAATCTTTAAATGGAAAGTAATATTAAATAACAATTGAATGATATTAATTAATTAAGGTCCATCCTGTTAATGACATATAAAGATGTAGCTTTCATATGATTTTAATTTAGAAATATATAGTAAAGTTTTAATGAGGAGGGGATCAGATGCTTAGAATTTGCTTTAAACTCTTTCAAAAAGTTAATTAAAGCTCATAAGTAGTAAGTTAAATGCAATAAAAACTAAAAGGTGTTCAGTAAACCAAATTGATAGCATGTTCATAATGGCCAAAGGTGCTGGGCCTCTGTTTAGAAGTTCATTGCAATATTTTTTTCTACTTTGATTTTATTTCATAATAAATATTTAGAAAAAACAATTTAATTTCTAATTTCTTTTTCCTGCATCAATAACTTTGTTATTCTTACAGGTTCATTACAATTATCTTGAAAGAGTTAGGTGTCCATAATTACTTTCTCTTATTTTTCTCTCCCTGTTCTCTTTTTCCAGAAAATTATTACTTGTGGTAGTACGTCCCTGCCGTAATCAACGATTTGGTTCAGCTTGGGGCTTTGACGTACGCACACGGCATAAACATCAGCACCCCTGCTCTCCTGTTGCATCCCCTTTCCCTGCCTCTCCCACTCCATCTCTCTCTTTCTTCCATCTCTCCACTTCCTCTTTTTTTCTAGGTTTTCTACTTTTTTGAAATTTGGAATTCTCAAATTAGTGCTACCAAGCAATAATTAATTTCATTAAGCACAATGGTTTCAAGTTGCATCTGTGTCCCACGAATGACTCAAATGTATCTGTCTTTATGGTAGAGCAGGACTGCATATGCATTCATATCACGTTTTCTTTATCCATCAATCTGTTGAAGGTCATATCAGCAGTTTCCATGATTTAGCTATTAGTAGATGGGCTGCTATGAACGTGGGCATATGTGTATCTCTGCTATGTGATGCCTTTAACTTTTTAGGAAAGATACTCAGGAGATATACAGTTGGATTAAAAGAAACATCTATTTTCAGTTTTTTTAGGAATCTCCATACTGACTTTCATCATGATTTTGCCAAGTTATATTTCCATCATCAGTGTAACAGGGTTTTTTTTTTCCCCCACATCCTTGCCAGGATTGATTGTTTGCTGAGTTCTTGATAATAGCCACTTCTCCTCTTCTATTATTTATTTATTTATTTATTTATTTATTTATTTATTTATTTATTTATTTATTTCTGAGATGTAGTCTTGCACTGTAGTCCAGGCTGGCATTGACAGAACTCACTTTTTCACCCAGGCTGACCTTGAACTCATGGCCACCCTCATGTCTCAGCTTCCTAAGTGCTGGGATTATAGGTGTGTGCTTGAAAATAGCAATTCTTACTGGGGTGCTGCCGACAGTCGCCTTATTTCCCTCACTTCTCCAAAGTCAGTTTTGTCAGGGTAACCGGAGAATTATGAGCTGATGTCTCGGCATCAACCCACAGGTCTTAGTTGTCTTTCTGCACCAGTGGCAGTGCTGGCCGGGAAGAGCGCCGTGGCCCCTCAGGCTGCTTTATGCCTGTGGTTTCTGACCTACTTCTCTGCTGTGGTTTCTCTCCTAGCCCAGTGCTGCTCGTCTCCTCTTCGCTGCTTCCTCCTGTGGGGACTGGCAGTGGGGCCCGCGGAATGGCTTGGTCCTTCGCCTTTGTGCTAGCTAGCTTCCCCCTCTCGCGAGAACTCCTGAGTGGGTTATTTGCACACTCGACAGTCCCAACGTGACTCTGGCAGATAGACATTTCATTCTTCATCTCTGCACACCTGAGCATCTTTTGCCACAGGCCTGTTGGTGTTGCTGGTTGTTTTGTTTCTGTTCCTGGAGGTCGAACACAGGGCCATCGCTCCAAGCTACATCCCTGGCTTCTTTCCATCGCTTATTTGAAACAGAGTCTCTGGCTAAGTTGTCCTGGCTGTGCGCGATCTTGCATGTATCCTGTCTCAGGCTCCCGACGTGCTGGGATGACCAGCCAGTGCCTTTGGGCCCAGCTCCCACAGGCCTGTTTCAACTGCACCCGGTTGAATCCAGTTGATGGAAACTTCATCTTTAAAGCTAGTGTCCTACTTACAGAGGCTCAGGATTCCTAACTCCAGTGAATTGTTAGCACTGAAAACAGAAGGAATATTTTTAAAATATAAAATGATTTGTATTCTTTAATCAGAAACCTTTGAATTTATTTCATCAAAGATCAAAGCCAAACTACTTGACAGGTTATGTTGGCCCTGAATATTCTGGGTCTTTCTTATGTCTATGACTTTTTTCTATCCCAACTAAAATTCATCCACATCGATTAGCATGGCCTCTTTTAGGGATTTTTCATTGACTAATCATGCAAAATTATTGGCTTAAATGTACATGATCATTATATTACTTAATATTGAACAATTCAATTACTTTTTTATTCTTTATTTTTAATATTCATATTCATATGAGGTAATAACAAGGCTCAGTAAGAGTGAATGATTTTCTAAAGTGAACATGAAATTGAATTGAAATTTTACCTCAGGCCTGTCTAATTTTTAGTTACACAGTCTTACCAGTAAGCCATGCAGCCTCTATTGCAGTTAAAAGAAAATTGAGTTTCTTTTAGTTCATAGGTAATTGCAAACCTACAAACGAACCCTCGACACTTTAAGTGCACAATAAATCTCACTGATAGTCGAATGTTCTTCATTCCAAGTCCTTAGGTCCAGCAATGTTCTGGATTTAGAATTTTTTTCTGAGATTAGAATGTTTTCCTATACGTATATCTTGGAGAATGGACCTGATTCTAAGAGAGAAATCACATTTGTGTTTCGTGTATGCATCTCACACACAGTAGGAAGATAATTTTACACAGTAATGTTAGTGAGTCTGCATTTCACCTGGGACTCTCATACCCAGGTAGGTCTGTAATTTTTCACTGTGGCATTATCTTGACATTCAAAAACTGTTTCAAATTTTGGAACATTTTATGTTTTTTTTTTTGTATGGAGTAGGATGTTTGATATGTCTTACCAATAGCAATTGTTTATCACACTAATTTTTCTAATCATATCTTACTGAGTTTACACACTAATACTAATAATGCTTCTGTCTGAATTCTAATTCTCTACATCAATTTATTTCTTGGCCTTTAGTGAGAGGATTGTTGCAAGTTTGCTCGAATTTGATACTGTTGCTCATTAGATGACATCTGGCAAACATCTGGCACCACTTCTAGGTTAGTGTTCAACGCTAAAGCAAGTATAGTTTAAAAGCTAAGCCCTGGATTGATGTGAGTTTATCATTTATCATTGTTATTATTTACTATATTGACTTTTCATCTTTGTAAAATATTCAATTGTTAAGCAATAGTGACAGGTAGGTTACAGTTATTGTCAGTCTAATCCATAAAAATAATTATTATTTTTCAGACGAATAAGATTCCAAATTTTTGTAGACACTTCCAAGTGTGTATTTAAATAAAAGCAATTCAACACCTGAAACATATATATATATATATATATATATATATATATATATATATATACACTTCCTCATCTGTATTTGAGACATATCTCATTCTATAAACAACTGCAGACTAAGACCCATTGTAGGCATGCAGTTGATACATATATGATAAATATTTAACTTTTTATAGTTATATTTTAAATTACATCTAATTTTAAAGTTATTCATGAAGAGCACTGCACATTTTTCTACATTCAGTTTTGTATACTTCCTAGAAGCAGAATTTCTAGGTTGTTGAATATGCTTTTCATGTCCCACTATTTTATCAAATCTTCAGACCAGTTTACTATCTAGGAGCAATGCAGTTTTATAAACCTGCTTCTAGTAATATTATCAAACACATTGTCCCTTTGTAAGTTACAGTATGTCACATGGTTTCACTAATATTCATCTATTTGGTTAATACTACAATAGTTATGTTTTGCATGATCTCAATCCTTTGAATTTTGTTGAAATTTAGTCTTTGGTTGGTCATCATAGTTACTTTGGTTAAGTGTGTCATTCATGTTTCTAATGAAAATGTATTCTGAATTTATTGGTGCTATGTTATTGTTCTTAGGTCAATTTTATTAATTAGTGTAAAACATCCTTTGATTTTATACATATTCACATTTCATAATAATTGAGTAAAATTTTCAGCTCTGATCTCCAGCTATAATTTAACCTCTATCAATTTTTGGTTAACACTATCTTTAAGTGATAAATATTCAAAATTATTTTACTAAAGGACTTGCCATAATATTATTGTGTAATCATCTCAAAAACTCTTTTATTTTTCATATTACCTTCAAGTTTATTATTTCTGAAGAGTAGTACATATTTTAATTTTATTCTGGCTGTTTTTTGCCTGCCTGACATTCTCAATTTTACATTTCAGTGGTTTAATAATGGTGTTAAAAATTACACAAGTATTATATGAGCTTTTTTTACAATCCAATATGACAGTCCTTGTGTTTTAATTCAATTACTTAATTCTTTTATATTTAATGTAATAACCAAAGAATAATAAATTTAACTTTTATTTATTTTAGTGTTTTCCCTCTTACACTTATTTTGTCTCATTCCTTTTTTCCTCTTACAAACATCTCTTATTTTGAAAAGACATAAATTCTCATGTTTTCCTATTCTTTTAGTTGCATGTTTACAAAGCAGCTCTTGGTACTTTTTTTAAAAATTTGAATACAAGACATTTTTAATTTCACTGCTTTGGTATCTACTATTTCTTCTTTGTTCTTCTGAATTACTCAATTCTTACATTTCTAAGTATAATTTTCCTCATGCTTATTCTGCTTTTTTATGTGTATTGGTGATAATTTGTCTACTATAAAATTTACTGATTTATGTGGACTTCTCAATGAAATTTAGTACACATATGACATTACAGAGACATTACTGAATTTCAGTTCTAGAATGTTGGTGTCATCTCAGAAATATTCCCCATTGGTGGCCAGTCCGCATTGACAGTTCCTTTCCTAGTGACTTTCTTTTCTTATAGATATGTTGCCATCTGTTACCTATAAGTAAAGTAAAAAATGTAATTATGATATGATGTGTATGAGTGAAGTAAAAATAATAAGATGTAATGTTTGTATTCATTAATTCTTCAAGGCAAATGTAACTTACGCATTGAAAAATATACGCTAAAACTAATAATTATGGGGAAATAATTTGGCACTTTAAGTAGTTCACCAGCTTTAGAAGCGTATTGATTGGTCAGGATTTCTTCAGAACTTTTCTGCTCACTCACGTTGCTCCTTCCTGGGCTCCACATTTACACTGTGTTCCTCACGCCTCTTCTGTTCTTTCATAGATTGGCCTTCGGTTCAAATCTTCATAATTTGCCCCTCTGTGGGCACAGCACATCCTTTATAATGTTTCTCTGATGCACTGCGAGCTGCCCGGGTACTCTGCTTACACTCACAGTCTCTTCTGCTGCTTCTTTGTAGGTTCCCAGCCTCGGAACTCTGAGGGTTTGCAGACATCAGGAGAAAAAAGTGGCGCTGATTTTTGGGCACCTTTCACCTCACCTACCTCCTTGGACACCTAGCACACAAGGTTGTGTGTTTCAGAAGCTAAGAATTTTAGCTTTTGGACTACAGAGCAAGCCCCTGTCTCAAAACAAAACAAAACAAAACAAAACAAAACAAACAAAACAACAACAACAACAAAAACATCTAGCTGTTTCCCTCCAGTACTGTAAAACTGCTTTTCTCTTTTTTACTTCTACTTTTTTGTCCTCTTTTCTGCCTCAGGACTTAGATAAATGTTAACGTTTTGAGTTACGTCTCTTTGTAACAGACAATATTTATGATTTTCAGCTTATGAAGAAAACTGTTTTGAACGCTACTGCAACAATAATTTCTTATGCACATATTCCTCAGGACGCCTACAAGAGACTTGGATTTGGCTGGAAGTTTGCTAATTTCTTCAACTTATAAGAAACATTCTGTCAACTTGAAAAATATCAGTTCTTGGAATCACTTCAAAATTTGTCAACTTCTATTGATTTTTTGAAGTGTTTCATTTATCTCAAAATCTGAAGTTACTTCAGGTACAATAGATTATACTCTGTAGTTGAAAACATACTTTTCTTATCCTGTGAAGTAAGTTATGTGCCATAAAAGAGTTATTTCTTTATAATTATTTTACCACCGTTGTCATACTTCTACAATAATTTAATGGTAGGGGATTTTTTTTCACTCTTCAGAAATAGGTTTTAAAAGTTCTTATTAGTAAAATATCACTTTTGCAAAGATTAATTTTTATAGAAATGACAAATCGATCATTGGTATATATAGAAAATTTTTATGATTTTCTTTAATTTGGCGAATATTGGATGCTACTGTGGTTATTCACTTGAAGTCTCAGTAACAGTGTGCCCTTAGAACAAATAATCTTTTGTTCTCTGGGTAGATGTTGATGACTGTTTCAAGGATTTCCTGCAGGCAAATTCAAACTCATTTATCCACTGGAGATTTTTTAAGATTGGTAATCTAAATAAAAATGAATGATACCCACGACTTAATTTTAAAATAAAAAGCAACATTTCTGAAGATTGTACTTTAGTTATCTATTGCCACTCAAGGCAGAATTCTTAGTTCAGAAGCTTCAGACAATAATCAGTGTATTAAAACTCATGATTTCATGGGCCTGGAATTTGGCCACATCTGAGGAAATTACTTCATTGTTTGGTATTAAGCTTCATTTGGCTGAATTTGGGGTGGAAGGGTAGATCCTCAGCCTAGATCCACAGAAACTACTCACATATTTGCCAACATTGTGCGTGTAGGTGGAAGAAAGGCTTGGCTCAGGTAGCACCTCTCTGATTTTACATAGTTCTGGGCTACCTTAAGGTAATCCTCTAATAAAAATATCATGTTCTTATATGGAATGTCTGGACTGAGACAAGGCAAGTAATGCACTTCCACTATTTCCAACAATGCTATACCATCTTTCTACTGTAGTTCGACATCAAAGAGGTCAAAGGCCAGACCGGATGTAAAGGGAGCAAAAGTAGATCTGCTATTTGAAGAGGGTAGCCATCTTTGCTTCTTTCATAATTGAAATGGTCTCTATCATCTTCTCTTCATCTGTATTTTTATGATTTAAAAAGTTAAATCGTTAATTTGAAATTCAAAGTCAGAGTGGTAATGCTCACATATATCAGCATTACAACTAAAACATAAATGTTAACAAATATATTCTCTTGCAGTTTTCATGATTTAAAAACATTTTCTATAAATACATATGAATAACTCTTGAGTTAAAGGCCCCAAAGTTTCTAACACTATTATTCTAGAAGCTATAAATCTTGACTGAGCGTTACAAGTATTGTATGTTTTTCAGCAAATCAAATATAACCAATATGTTTTCCTTAATTGCTCCACATATTTTTATTCTTTGAGACATAAAAATTTATTTTCAGATTTTATTTGGCATGTATCACCCAAAGAAGCTACCCCACAGATATTTTAACAAATATAATTTCTCGTGATTCTAGCTGAGATTTTTATGTTTTATTTTGCTTTGTTCTGTAGGCTTATACAAAAGTTGACAACACAAGATCATGTGATATTTGTACTATAAAGTTTGTGTAAATCATTGAGCAAAATTAATTGCATTGCTGTCCAGCTAACTTAATATACATGAGAGGGTACATAACAAATGTGATAATCCTACATGCCTATAATTTTATTTTGAATGATTGGACACATATGTAGAAAGAATGAGGCCTGAACTTACAATTTATGCATCATGATAAAGACAGATACATCAATTTAGGTATGCCTTTAGAAGTGAAAAATACTAATTTATTTTAAAAATGCAGAAATTAAACTTTAAACTTTTGGTTTTTGGTTTTTGATAGTCCAGAAGACTATGGAAACTGACAATAAGAACTAAAATCTGAATATTATATTAAAGTATTTTTTCCATTCAGGCTTTGAAAAAAAATCACCATGTGTAATGGGCAGTAAGAATTTGGACTGTATAAAGTTTGAAAGTTGTAGAAAAATTATTTCTATTTTTTCCTTAAAGAAGATATGTCAACTCCTATAACTCTGTAATATTGATGTAAAACAGAATTCTTTTTAAAAAGCATCGAACATTTGAATCTTTATCACAGCATCACTTTGATCACCAAGTCATTGTCAACTGATATTTCAAGTTAATGATAGAATTTCTGTAGAAATATTCCAGTTTAGAGCTGTTCTGAGAAAGGGTAATAACTTCTAAATTCTTCATGAGACTAATGAAATTATTAACTTTAAAAAAGTGAAGTTCATTAAACCTAGTTAGAAAGCTTATTCTAGCACCTTAATGGTTACTTAGAGTGTATAGTGGGTGTGTATAAAATGGGAACTTATACATTCCCATTAATAATGAACTTCTAATAAAAGAGTGAAATACCATAATGCTAATTTAATGGGAAAACCAAATGAAGAATGTAATATCCTGAACTCCTAACAGATGTCCTAATTAGATGTCATTAAGGAGACTATTAGATGAGTTCAAATTAAGCTTTTCATTTACTACCAAAAATACACCCTTTAACTTATAATGAAGCAGTTATGGCTGAAATTCTCACCTGTTCAATAGAAAGAAAGTAGGGTGAACTGTGTGGAATCTTTCTCTGTCACGTCCATTACAGTTTCAGGTTACTAAGAGAATTAAAATTGGTTATCTAATACTGTTTGCTAAAAATTTTAAATGGAGAATAAAACAAGCTAGTTTTCTCAAATTAAGTTGCAAGGAAATTTATAAATGGTTCATAAGCTCTCTAAGAATGTTTCAAAAAATTTTGATACAAAAGAAAATAATTTAATATATTATTATTATTAACTCAATAATTTTATGGTAGAAGGCACTTTAAACTCACCAAAAAAATTGTAATTTATTTTCTAGGTCAGAGAATTAATCATGACCCCTTTAAGCCATGTGGGGCCTTTGGCATATGTTTGCCTTTTCAAGAGATGTCTTTAAAATAAATAATTGAGAGTCATAAAATAAAACTTGGTACTTTTTTTGTTGGTTGAACACATACATTGGAGTCACTTGAAATTTAAACATTTAAACTAATAAATAAAAGATGTGATAAATATCTGAAAATATAAATGTTTCTAATAAGATCGAGGTTTGCAAATTAATTTTAATAATTAAATACAAAATAACAAAACTATGCAAAGAAACTGAAGACCTATAAATGTCATTATTAAATTGCTTTTTGTGCTCAATACTCTGGTGCTTTTCCTTCTGGCCAGTGCCCAGTTGACTTGGTAAGTTCTCTGTGGAAAGAATCTCTCCTTGCCCAGTCAGATGTGGTCAGTCCTACGTTCTGTGCTCGCTGTATCTCAGTTCTGTCAAGATTGGCCAGAATGTGCACAAAAGCAAACCTACACTATGTGTGGAAATATTAATTGGCATACCTACTATGAACAGCCACAGGAACATGAAGGTTTCCTAAGAAGTAAATTAGGATTCCTGTGTGATCCAGCAGCACTCCTACTGTGTGTGTAGCTGAAGGAAATGGAATCTAGATGTCAAGGTAGACCTGCCCTCCAGCCAGCGTCACAGCGGTATTCACGGTAGCCACCATGTGGAAGGAATGAAGTGGCCATAAACATGAATGAAGAAATGCTGCATGTATACACACGGTGGAATACTCTTCAGCTCAAAAAAGAAAAACACTCTCTTAGTTACAACATTAGCCTGGAGGACATTATGTTGAATAAGTCAGATTTATTGTTCTTTCACTGGACTGCCAAAACTCGTCAATAGTTAATTCTGAAATAGCAGAAAATTATCTTCAAGGTTAGAGGAGTATTGGTAACTGAGTAAATATTACATGTCTGTCAAAGTTTATCATTTATTCTTGAAAGAATGAATATGAAAATAATTTTGCAGTAAGTGGAGGTATCCATCTTGAAGATGTTAGATGCAGAAATCAGATGAGAAATCAACCAATATTAGACTTCTGAATAGACAGTCCAAGGATGTTTGGAAGTAGGTCCTTGGTTTTATTTTCTTTCAATGTATTATCCATTCCTCTTCCTGTAGCAATCTGTGGAAGCTGTCTCTTGGAGATCTGCTTTCTCCCATTAATTTACTGAATGTCACAGATGCTGACAAAAATAATAGTGTTTTAATGAATCATTTTCTTGATATGAAAATTCAAACTGTTCCAAAAGGGCAATTCAACAGAATAAGAGAGGACCTCTTTTCCCTGTTATTAGCTCTACTCTATTTCTCCAACTTCCCAATTCTTTCACCAAAAATTTTTATAACACTTAGTTGGGCTGTTTCAACCATCTGCTGAATCTACAGTGTCACAGTGTAGTGACATATTGGCTTAAATACAGATCCGGTGAAACTGGTGCTCAGATCTCTCCCAGGTATTACTGCTTAGATCTAAAATGGCCTCCAAAAGTCTCATGGCTGTAGAGAACTGCTTTCACAATAAAACAGAATTACATGGGCAATACAGTTGTTTGCAGGCTAACTTGTTGATGTGTTTGTAGCTGAAAGTGTTTTTAGGAGATGGGGCATGTTCAGAAGAGGTGGGTCAACGAAAGGTGACCTCAAGGCATGCGTTCTTGTCCCAGGATCGGCCTTTCTTTCCCTGCTTCCTGGATGCCTAGGGCTGAGCAGACTTTTCCCACGTCCTTTGGCGATGCCATTTCTACACTTAAGCCTGCTGACTATGGGCTGAAATCTCTGAAATTAGGGGCAAAATAAAACCATTTCTAAGGTGTATGCATAGAAATTTTGTCTTCAACAACAAGAAAGTGATTAATACACGGCTTTCACATTCCTCTAATCCTGTTCCCCTTGGGAGCCTCATTCCCAAAAGGGATACAAAGTGTGCCAATTTCCCCATTAGGGCACATGTAAATGACTAAGTGGCACATTTGGTTTCAGCATTCAAGTGCTTTCAAAAACTCACCTTCGTTTTGTTCTATTGAAGTATTGGCCTTGCAGAATACGACCATGTCTCCCCCTCTTACTTTGCTTCCATTTTAAAACCACAGACTCATTCCCAAATATGAGAATTCCATTTCAGATATATTATGGTTATTTCAACTCAGATGTGAGTCTTCAGTGATTTTAATTCTATACTAACCAAAAGTGGGAATAATTATGTATCCATTGGTTGAGTGCTTGCTTGATGGGCTCGACCTAACTTATAAGATCAATTTATTCCACAGGAAGCTGATGCTGTATGAGTGCCAAGTCAGCCAGCCAGTTGGTAACAACAAGAGATGATGCTTTTATGGACAGGTAGTCAATATGGCACACGGCATCTCTGGCAGACCATTTCTTCTCATGGAACACAGCCAGTGTCTTTTTCCCATTATTTCTTTCAGTGTTTTCTTTCAGGTGTTCTAATTTCATTAAGTATTCAAGAGATTTAGATTTGGAATATTTATCTCCATTTCCTCATTTTTCTGCCAATTGCCTTACTGGCTGCCAGAGACCCAACTGACATATAAATAAACATTGGCAGAGAGAAAATAGGGACTGGCCACACTGGTGTATGCCATCCTAAGAGGGTCTGCTGTGGTTTTATCTAGCTCATAAATATATAATGGTACTTTTTCTAGTTTGATCGCTTTGCTTGGCAAACTGGATATACTGATTAACATATATGTATCTCTTGCCAGTGGCATGCTGAAATACTTAAGCTCAACTGCATAGGCTTTTACAGTGTATTTCTGAATGCCATATCATAGAGCTAATCTGCTGTAGGAGCCTGAATGCCAAGGGTGCAGAATCACAATGAGCATGGGTTCACAGCCATTTAGAAGGAAAGGGTCATATCGCAGTGAGGTGGATTTTTAGAACAAGAAAGATGGCGGCCTTACAAATGCAACAAAATTCTAATTCTTCATTTATTATTCTATAATCAACAACAGATGCTTTCTATATTTAATGGACAATTATATTGACTTGCAATGAATTTTCAAGTTTATATCAGACTATAACTTTTATCTAGATATAAGAAATCAGAACAAGAATAGAATTTTCAGCATACATCTTATAATAAAATTTTGAAAAGAATGAAAATGGCATTCAGATTATTAGCAAACACATTAAAGTATGCGTAAAATGCATGATATTTAATTATCTAAGTAAATATAAATTAATTTAAAATATATTACATTAAAAATGTAGCTTAAGTCATACAAGTTTAAGTATAATAATGTTGGTATGTATTTTTAAACAGAAAATTATTATATTTATAAATGCATATGTATAAAGTTAACGTGTACAGTTTGCACTGAAATTATAAATACAAAACTTATGAAAGTATTTCTTCTTGGATGATTAAATATAAACATAAAAGTAGAAAGTAGTACTTGTGAGCTTCCATTGTAATTTTATTTCATTTTAATAAATATCTACAACAAATACACTAATGTAAGATCAGTCAAGATTAGAAAATTTAGAAAATAATACTTTCTCAAATATTCTGTGTGATTTGACTATAATTTCAAATGATATTCATTCTTTCTAAAATCGTTAGCATAATATACACTCAGCTTAATATCTACTGTCTTAATAATTTATCTATGTGATTTGCTAATGCTGTGTTCATTTGCACTGTTGTATGACCAATCTCTATACTTTTTTCCATCTTGTCATAATGAAATTTTATACCTACTAAGTGACTACTTATGTCTACCTACTCCTTACACCTATCAAGAACTGTTGTACTTGGTGACTCTATAATTTGTACTACCTTAGGTATTTTATACAAATAAAATTCACAGTATTTGTTTTTTATGTGTGTGACTGGTTTAATTTATTTATTAATTTCCTCAAGAATCATTCCCCAAAATATATTAAGATATGAAAATTAACAAAGCCAAATAATTTTTCAGGCTTGTTCATTACAACATCGTGTTAGGTAATTTTTTAAAAGATCCAGAATACACGTCATTGAACTGAGGTTAAACCACAGTGCTTCATGCTATGAATACAAAGTGGCTATGAAATGATTGGTAAGACATGTTGATGGATATACATATATTATACCTATGAAAACCTACTAGTCCCGTTGCCAAAAGATAACAAATTTGCTCAGTTTGTCACCTTTAAGGCAAATGACTGAAAAAGATTCACGTATGCCTGTGTAAAGGCTTTGGGAATCTTGCCCATTTTTCTTTTGTCAGCAGTAGGAGTCAAGTCAGGAGAGTTGGGCTGGGAAAAAGTACGTTGGTCTGATTTCTGTTGTTTGTCCTGCCTACTTTTACAGTTGAAATGTTTTCATCTTCAGTAAAACATCTACAGTCTGCAGCCTCCACCTTCTATCCTTTGGATTGGATCAATTCACAGCCTGCAGCTTTCCTCAGTGGATGAACTGTGCTCCTGGTTTCTCCAAATTCCTGGGTTCTCCACTGCTTGCGCCTTAGGCTCCTCCTTTACAACTTTGTATGTTGCCCTCCCAGGGGCACAGTGCCTGGCTTCCAAGGCCTTCCTCTGAAATCTGGTTTGAAACATCATGAATGGAGAATTCTTACCCTCTGCAAGCCTGTAAAGCCAGGACCATATGGATATCACCAACGTCTGCCCCTGGCTTGAGCAGCGGCCTGGCCCCTTGCCAAAACCTCTGAGTTGTTAACAGGTTGAACTCCAGGAGGTGGGACTCTGGCATACTTTTTTTCCTTGGCCCCAGAGTATACTTCCCAGAGCAAAATGTTTTGCCTCTCCACCCTTGAGCCGAAAAAGGGAGGGGTCTTGTTGACGTTTGAGATGTCTTCAAGACATCTTCCTTATAGTCCAGTGTATAAGTATTTGCATTCTTTTAATGTTGATCTTTTTAACTTCCCTGTTCCGCTTGGCCCTAACACTGCAGGCCATTTTGGCTTGGCACGACTAACCTTCTATATGGGTTTTCTCTTCCATTTTTTTTTCCTGTCTTTCACCATGGAGTTGGCTAAAAGCTTCAAATAGCAGCTATTTAACAATGTGAACATCAGTCTGCTTTGAGATTTTCTCCACCAGATTATATAGTCAGCTGCCCTTACTCACAGTTTCAGGCAACGTCTCTGGACAAGGGTAAAATGCTGACAAAGATTTTGCCGGAGCATAGTAGTTTTTAGAGCACTTGACAATATAGTTCTTTTTCCCATCTGAAACATCTTGAGCCTGGCCTTTCTAATTCACACTTCTATCAGCGTGCTGGTCTTCTGAGCTCTCACTAGAATCTCCCACCAAGCTCTGGTCAGAGCAAACCAAGGCTTCTCCAGCCAGAATCTACAAACCCTTCCAAACTTCCTCTTTCAGACTGATTTCCAAAAGCTTCTAAACCAAATTGTCACTTAAAATAACAGCAACAACTCCAGTCTTTTGTTTGATACCAATTTCTGTCTTACTTTCTCATTACTGTGAATCAATACCTGGCATGCACAAATTAGGGGAAGAAAAGTTTATTTTTGCTTACAGTTTCACAAAGTCACAGTCCACTCATGGTGGGTGGCTGGAATACCGTGGAATCACATGATGGGGCCGCAGCTGGAGCCAATGGGAGATGGATATCCTCACAGCATGGGGGGACAGAGAAGCCTAGGAGAAAGGCTGGAGCCTGCACATACTCTTCCGTGTCAAGCCTCAAGATCTGCCCCTTTCAGCCAGATCCCACCTTGCACCAGTACAATGTATTCACAGGTACATGAGGCTTTGAGGGACACACCAGATTCAGACCACCACAGTAGCTATCATTGAAATATCCAGGATTTAAGTGGAATTGAGTTGCTGCTCTCAGAAATAAGTGAAGATGCTCTATAATAAATTCAAAATGTGAAAAACAACTGTGAATTTCCTTATCTGCAAAAATGGCAAACTTTTCTAAAGTGTTTGAAATGATGTGCTTTAGAAATAAAAAACAATGGTAATTTTTTCTTTTTCAAATCTGCTTCTTGCTTAGGCTGATATGGGAAGGAAAAGGGATGACTTAAGAAACTGGCCAACCTGTTATAGCAGCAGTCATGTAGGAGCTTTAATGATAAAAGAAAAAGTGAAGACATTTAGCATTCAAAAGAAGATTAATTTCCAACAGAAAAAAAGAGTAATAAAGAAAAAATAAGCAAGGCCATCTAAGTCTAAAGAATTGTTTAGGTGATTAATATAGAACAAAAAAGAAAAGCAGAGTCAATTACAACATTTCTGTAAATTATGTGTTCACATTTTGCACTGATTGGAGAAAATAATTTCTATCGTCCCTCGAGAAATGTGAAAGACAACTGTGAATTTCAACAACTGTGAATTGCAACTGCACCTCAACAAATCCTATTTATTCAATACTGTAACACTGATAAGGTCTAGCAGTTATCAGAGCAATATGTTAATTTTTCTAATTAGTGAAGTAGGAAAAATTACAGGTAGGATGTCTGTGGTATCTGATACCCTCTCTCAAAAGAAATCCCAGGCAAACTGTTGGAATAGAAGTTAAATGCCTCTCTGGTGGTAGAGAAATTTTTGGCAAAGTAATCTTTGGTTGAGTACTTGAGTATGGTACCGAAGGCAGGGACTGCTTCAAAAGGAGGGTGGAGTCATAATGGTGTAACTAAAACAGGAGAGAGAGAGTGAAACTTGAAGCTGTGATGGAAATTATTTGGGCTTGAAACTGAAGTTCCCTGAAAATAGCCACACTCCATTCTGCTGAATGGATTCTGGAGAATCCTGTGAGAGGCTGACATATTTTGCATAGCCAGACTGTTAGGGGCTACCTTGGCCCTTTTTCATGGCCACATCTATTATCCTTCTCTACATTTAACTTAACATCCTGTCATAAATCCTTTGATATGTAAGATTCCTATTCAGTAACCATCTTAAGACTTAAAAACGAAACCCCTACCTTCCCACCAACCTGAGAGCTAAGAGTGCCGCTGGATATCACCTGAGGCATTTAGCCAGGTTGCCCTGCTTCAAGGTGACCTTCCTACTTGGTGCATCTATCAATGCTTTCAAATTGTGCTTTGATTTATGATTTTCTTCTATTCTAAGGCTATAAATATAATATGTAATTGCTGCTCGTTGGAACATGTTATTTGGGAAACCCTAAATGCATGTTCCTGGGCCTGGTCATACATATTTGGCTTCAGAATAAGCCATCTTGTAAACTTTTTAAGATGAAAGTAATTTTTTCTTTGCATTGACAGATGAATTCCAAATTAGAAATCAAGAAAGCTAAGGACAACTCAAAGCACTATGCGGTTCAATAAACAGGAGCTGGAGGCATAATTAAAATCAATGTCATCAGAAGGCTCATGTGTTAGGCAAACCTTACCTCTACCCAATTTTAATTTATAATTTAAGTGAAAATTTCAACATTATTCAAACTCTTTCTAATAGTAAATATTAAGCAATATCAAATTTCTGTTGATGCCCAAGAAATTTTGACTTCACTAAGAAAACAAGCTCAAACTTTATTGGATATGTAACTCCTAATCTTCACTGATTTGCTGTGAGATACCAGTGCAGTCTCAAGACTAAAGATCACCTCCAGTGGCTTAGACAAAACACTCTCATTGGTGGCACTACCAAGGCAGATGTAGCTTTTAATACCCAAGAAATCCAGATGGCTCAAAGTGACTCGTGAGCATTGAGAGATCTGGCTCATTCTTTCCTTGTCATAGAAAATGTGGAAGAAAGACAGGTGAGATTCATTTTTAAGAAGCAAAACTACAAAATAGATTTGCTGTCTTTCTTGAGACGGTTCGCATTCTCCAGGGTACCAAAATCACCTGGTGAGATAAGATTTAGTTATGATTCATAATCAAAACAACTTAATTTACTGCACAGATGATATCATGGAGAAAGCCAAAGGATATGTGAGCATTACTACGGCACATATTTCTAGGTGAGGTTGATTTATGTGGTTACAGAAAATAAAGGGCCAGTTCCATGATTGGCTATATTCTGAGGTAGGCACCAAGAGACAGTCTATGCATAACGTGAGGTAGATTGCTATTTTTGCTAAATCCCATCATGAAAAATAAGTACAGTGACTTATGAAACAATTAAAATTTGAAGATTATGTGTCGAATATATGATATAATATCAATACGCATACATACATACAACTTCTGAGCATTTTTAAGCTATTTTCTATGTACTGACCAGAATTATATACCAACTTAAAATTAAAGATTAAAATTCAGAGAAAAGTCCATAGGACAGGTAATGATATTAGCATCATACAATTTTTTTCGTGACAATATAAATCTTGCTTTGCTACATATCACCTTCTTTGAAGAAAGGTCTATACACTCATTTATTAACCAGAAATGCTTATTTTCTGAGTTTTCTGATTTCCTTATATATATTGAATTTATGTACCTTATTAGGTGTAGACTTAGAAAGTTTTCTCCCAGGTAGAGATTTCTGTTTTCAAACTCTCACCAGTATTTTCTCAATAGAATAATCTTTATTTATTTTTTCATGAAGTACAATTTATTTACCTTTATTTTCATGATACATGATGCTTATCAAATATGCATAAAATTTACCACCAAACCCAAAATCATACATATTTTTTCTCATAATTGCAGATTTTATATTTTCATATTTTGAATTCAGATCTGTAATTGTTTTAATTTACCTTCTGATTCAGTTTTGAGGCATACATTTAGGTTTTTTCTGAGTTCTGTGATTTCCTTACATATATTGAATTTATGTACCTAATCAGTTATAGGACTTAGAAAAGTTTTCTCCCAGAAACAGAAGTTTTTCTGTTTATGGTTTTTATTTAAGTGAATGCCTACGTTTTACAGTACCATTTGTGAAGATACTGCTCTTTCTTGTTTTTGTTTCTTTTTTCAGAAAAAGTAGAGGAAAATAATTTTTGTTGTAGTAAGTTTTATGTGTCAATTTCAGTTTAGCATGTCTTTCTGATTAGTTCTTGAGATTCTTTTGTTTCTTGCTTATACACGGGTGCCTACTATTTTCCCAACACAGTGCTGTCTTGATTGTGGTAACTTTACATTAATTCTTAAGACTGAGCATAGAGAAGCCATCAATTTTAGTTATTTTCGAAATTATTTCGGCAATTAGAGTTCATTTGCCTTTTGAATACATTTTGGAATTAGTTCATAAACATCTGTAAAAAACAATTGAGTGTTTTCTGGTGTTAATGGAGCAAATTGGGCGAAGCAGATCTTTCAACACGATTCGTTTTCCAACCCATGACGGTGGCACACCTCGCCCTGTGTCTTTCATTTGTTGTTGGTCGTTTCTACTGCAGAGTTCTTGGACAGATTTTTGATAGAAGGAACCTCATATATTTTTCTACCCAGTATCTCTCTCCCTCTGTCTTTTTCTCTCTCCTTCTCTGTCTGTCTCCCTTTCTCTCATATATGTTCAATTTTAAAGTTTAGTTGTTCATACTCACTTGTCAAAATACAAAACCTTATTTGCTTGTACATATTTATCATGTATCAGTGAGCTTACTAAACTCACTTTTTAGTTTTAGAAGATTTTACTAGATTATTTGATGTACAGGATGATATAATCATTTTCTCACCAACAGGATTTTCAAACGCTTTAGTGGTTATCCACACAATTTTTGTTTATTCTTGGCAAAGAGATAAAAAAGAAGCACATAAAACAATACAGCTCATAAATTTTTTTCTCATAAATTTTCTATCAAAAAGTATGTTCACGCTACCAGTGTGATCATTATAGGAAAGTTTAAATGCTAATGATCTTCCATGAATATTCTGTGAAGCCCTATTGTATTGTTCCCTTGGGTGGCATTCTTCACAGAAATTAAGAAAGAGTTATCAGAAAAATTCAGAACGTAGAACTAATAAAAGAAAGGAAGATGATGGTTTTCTACCTCTGCATTTGAGCTGACCCTGCAGCATAATTCAAGATTAATTCTCTGTGTCATGTAAATAAATAAAAAAAGAACATTTCCCACCTAACTAATTCCCCTGCAATAAATAATGGTGGTACTCACTTTCCTACAAACACAGCTATTTGCTACTTTCATAATAGTGATATAATCTTTAATATTAATTATATTCAATTTAATCATTGACAATATTGTTTAGTGTATAGGTAAAAATGAAATACAACACCTAATGAATCTTCAATTTTTATATCATCTGGGAAATGAACTGCTATAAAATCAATAGTATTTAATTGTAATAAAATATTTTCAAAAAAGAGGAAAAAGTCTGCTTTCAAAATCTTATGGTAGATCAGATTTATTTAGATCTATACACTCCTTCATTTGTATAGGTAGACAGAGAGCTGGTAGAGAGATCTAAAGAGATACTGATGCACTGATCTTCTCTAAGCCCTCAATCTCTGGAAATTTTGTTAAACAATTACATGACAAGAAATAACTGCATCATAATTCATAGACTTTGGCACTAACCTAAAAATGTTATAATAAAATATTTATTATGCAATACTATATATGTTTGTATGTGCATATATTACATATATATACATGTGTTACTTATGCTAATGTAACATGTTATTTAATATTTTCCAATAGTTCCAGTAAAGATGCAGTCTTAATAGAACTTGGAGTTTACTTTCAGAGTATAAATTCTCTCTTATTTATCCTGTGGATGTGGCAGGTATTTTATTTGCTTACAGCAGTGATTTTTTTCTGTTTTTTTTTTTTTGGAAAACTTATATTATGGGCCTTGTCATTTCCAGTTCCATAGCGTTCTGTATTTTTTAATACCGTTCTGTCTAATGTCAGTATTTTATCCAGGCCCTCGTCTCATTCTCTCATTTCCTGATCAGGCAGTAGAAGTCAGATGTACCTAGACCTCAAGCGTTCTAAGGTAACGGTCCCAGCTGGGCCAGGAAGTGTCCCTCCCTGCCGTAATCTTTCCCCTACACCCCACAGGAGCTTGCGTTACTGTTTTGTAAAGAGGGTTGTCGTTTCCTGATCTATCTTGCAGTCTATTTTTGTCTTGCTATTACTGCTCTATTTTGCCATAAAGCAGCTCTGCTTAAGGTATGGCCCCTTCAGTAGTGCACACACTTTACAGAGGGCCTGCCTGATGTCTCAATCAGTCTTCATTTTCTTCAAGGGGGATAACTCTCCTCTTCCTCAAAGTTGAAGGGCGGTAGACCACCAACACCCCTGCTAGGTTATGGTAGAGCATCTTGGTCTCCAAAGTAAAAGAAAAGTAAAATCCAAAGCCGTATCTAGACCAGTGTGCTCAGCAATCTCTTCGTCTTTCTAGAAAAGTGAGAATGAGAAAGGCCATGCAAAAATATCCTGTTTAGAAGACTGAAGGATCTGAAAGGAAATAACTACATACTTCCTCGGCTTCCTCGGCTGAGGCAGCGACCCAACGCACCTTGCAGAGGCCACTGTCGCACCCGTTGGCCTGTGCACTGAACATTCTGCAGATTTTCTGTAAACTTGGAAACAAACTGCAAAGCACAGCAGCAACTGAGCCATTTAGGGACTCACGGGCATCCCTCTTCAGAACCTTCACAATAATGGTTAGTGACATGGTCACGGAAGACGGCCGAGAAACGTGAGGGGAAGTGGGAAGGAGAACGAGGGATGAGAAAGAGGAAAGAAGAAGAGGAAAGGGGGAAGAGGGAGGAGTGCGGAGGAGAGAAGGGATCGTGCTCAGGTAGTGCACGCCTGTGCCAAGCCGCACATACGTTAACCCACTACAATTCCAAGAAGTAATATGGTCGTGACACCCATCTTAAAGAGAAGAATACAAAATTTAAATAATTTGGCCAAAAAAGTATTCATAAGCGATGCATCTAGGGTTCACCAGACAGAGCCCATCCTAATGCCAAACTTGTATTTCCAAACGCAGTCCCCTGCAAACTTTCGGTGTTTTTCTGATTTTCATAGGAAACTAACTTGCGTAGCCATAAGCAATTCATTTACTACTCAGTGACAAAACGTTTTTTTTTTCCCTATGTCATTGTTCAACTGCTCCCCTCCAAGCCTGGGGGTGGATAAAAGTAAGAGTGGTTGAGATTATTTTGCTCAGGTTGATTTCATACATTGGCAAGCCTACGTTTCATTTGGGAAGTACTTTTTGCAATAAATCACAAGATAAAACAGGTGCATAGTGGGATTCCAATGCAATAGGATGGGTAATGAGAGTTAGCCAATTCTGTAAGATATATTCTTCCCATATTTATTACATTGTATTCAAATCTACTCAATATGAGGAATCCAAGCTAGTTTCTTCGTAGCCTGTGCTGTCTGTGTCTCCTAATTTATTTGGGAGTTTAACAACATCCTGCCTGATTTTTTATTTTTGAAAAATGAATAGTCCTGTCATCATGAACATTCTGTGAAAACTCTTTGTGAAGCATTTTATCTTGGGACTTTTCAACACCCTTTACTATTGAAGATAACAAGCCCCTCACATTCCCCCCAAAAAGAAAATAAACATTGGCCATTTAAAAATCCCAGGGTATGTTTAAGAATTAACAAATAATTTTCTTCCATTCCAATAGAATTATTTCTATAATGAACGTTTTAATGTGTATGCTTCTACAGCATTAATTATGAAAAGAACTTAGTATCTTAAGTGTACAATAGTAAAAATTACTTTTGTTTAAATATTAGTTTTATAATAGCTACTTATTCTGGTGATTCAAAAATGTGGTACATTGTTAATATGTACAATTTGATGTAGCAGTAAAGTAAATTTAATGAATACAAATATGATTTATTCTAGCTTAATTTGTGGTGGAGAAATGATATGAAAAAATCTATCATTATATTCTTAATAACACATCTACTATGAAGCTCTTTCAGATTGCTTTACATACTTTTTAAAAGCCTACTTTATTGAGGTAAGGTTAACCTACAAAAAGCTACGTGTATTTAAGTAAGCTGGGAAAGTCTGCCTTCACAAAAGCACTACAAACAATGCCATAAACATAATTTCTCCATTGTTCCATTATCATATTTGGTAAGAATTACTTGCTTGCGTGGTATAGGAGTTGGTAGCGAGTGTTGTGATATATTCAGTACAGACACAACAATTCCACATTAAAGGTTTGACTTCGTATTTAAGTGGCCTGAGAACCAACAGCCTTAGTTCTCCCTGATTCCTTGCACAGTCCTATTTCATTCACTGAGATTCCAAGTTCCTAGAAGTGTCCTTGCCAGGTGCATATTCAGCAAACATTATTGAAAGACCACAATTTTATATGTTGGATCTCTCTCATTCCAGAGCAGCTGTTCCAATCTAATAAAAAAATGATGCAGTAGATGACGAGTGCTAAAACCAATCATACTTCTCAACTCTTTGTTTAGATCATTTTTTCTGATCCTTCATAGTTTACGTGCAGACCCAGCTTTGGATGTCCAAGTGCTGGCGCTGGACCAGTGTACACTGGCACAAGCATTCTTCCAGCCCCTACGGGCGTCTTAGTTTCAGCTGCTGCTTTTGTTTCTCTCTTTCTGTTTAATTACCTTGGCTTCCTCTGTATTTACCCGAAGAAGAATGTAAGAAAGACAGAGCACAGGGCATTATGTAATATGGTGAGGTCAAAGACGTCTCGGACGCGTGAAGATCAGGAAACAAGCCATCAGCTAAGAAGATGGTTTTGTGTTTTTACTGAAATGGGTAAAAACTCTCCAAAATTGTCGTTAAGCTTCCAATGAGATGTTGATCTTTCAGTTTTCAAAAGCAAAAGACACTATG
Organism: Ctenodactylus gundi; assembly: GCA_004027205.1. NCBI lineage: Eukaryota > Metazoa > Chordata > Mammalia > Rodentia > Ctenodactylidae > Ctenodactylus > Ctenodactylus gundi. Next base: position 94,667 of record PVKB01001540.1, on the reverse strand, counting down.
AAACCAAGTGGAGCAAAGATGTGTAGAAAGCAATATGCTTTGCTTTTTTTCATAAGGTAGAGTCGTTATTTTCATCAAAATATTTTATGCATTTGAAAAAGGTGTAGAACACTATGGAAAGTTCTTGTACAAAAAGTCCATTTAAATAAACGAAGTGGTGTCCTGTCCTAGCTGCCCTCAATTCATTTCTATGCATATGTGCTAATCTTTCCAATTTTTACTGTCTGAATTCTTCAAGTTACTATTTCAAAAATATTAAAATCATTTAAAGGGCATGCATCAAATTTTCAATTTAATAACCCTTAACAGTTCCTCTTGTTCTTCAATTTTGAAGCATGAATAATTTCTTTTATTTTATCCTCCTCCAACTTCCTCCTTTTCTTTATGAGCCTCATAAAAACCAATGCACTCCTCTTATTATACATTCTCCATGTAGAACTAAGTACTTGGTTGATGTTTTCTTTATTCTAAAACAGAAGTGGGAAGACTTGATGTTATTATTATTCTGCTCCTGAAGTAGCTTGTAGAGAATTCTGAGAGCGCACTCTAAATATAATGCGTCAAGAAGTTAAAAGTTAACTTGACTGAAAATTGTAAGTGGATCTTGTTTAACACATGCATAAGTACGTTTGACTAATTTTTTCTTTACTTTTGTTTGAAAGAGCTTTGACTTGGCATATTAGCCACACCCGTATTTTTGAAGCAGGGCTGTGTGGTCTTGGTTCCTGCGCGAACTGGTCGGGGTTTCTTGCAGATTAGCAACGCGATGCAAAGCTCCTAATATCTCTTTCCTCACACTCCTCAACCTCTTCACATTGCAAGCCTGTTCTCCCTCCAGAATATTGAGAATTAATGATGACAACCCGATGTGTGTCTGAAATCTGAACATTAGTTATTTTTGTTTGTTTGTTTCAGCAGGTCCTCATTTAGAAACAAAACAAAGAGTGCTAATGGCTTCCACCCTGGCTGGGAGAGGTTCCCAAGCACTTTGCCCCCTGGCTTTCCTCCTCCCCTTTCTCCCACTCCACATGGGTCCCAGGAGTTATTAAATTTACATCTGGAGTACCTAACGTCTATGCACATCTCTACTTCTTTATCCCTACCAGAGAAACTTCCCTAGATTTCTGGCACAATTTACAGGCACTCTCTTCACTGATGCATTCTCATGTCATACTAATTTTTCTTATTCTAAAACTCAATTCTGCTACTGTTTCTCTTTTGCTTAAAGATGCTCAACATATATATATATATATATATATATAGTTTCTACATTAGTCCTGTTAATATGCTAAATACTCCAGAATTCTTTGTTGTATTTTTTTGTAATTTGAATTTATATTTCTTATCCAGCGGTTAGCACTGGACTGTTGAACAACTGACTAGTTGAATGTGATTACTAGGTACCTTTTATTTAATATCTCCTGACAAATTTCACAATTATTTTATTGTTATCGAAACTCATTGCCTGAGATGCTTCTTGAAAATTAACCAGATTTAAAGTTAGGTGCCTTATATAACACAAATTATTAACTAGTTGAATCACACATGAATATTGACAAACATCTTTTCATAATTTGTTAGCAACTTCTGGAATCATAGATGATTTCTAACAAAGTTCAGTTACTAAAGATGCCCTAAGAAGTCGAAGTTTTCCATCCTATGTCATTGAGCATTCATGAATAAATTCCATATGTGGTTCTAGCTTTATTTATTGTTTCATCCTTTGATAGTCCCTTTATTAGCTAGTATTCTTAGAAAACAACCTATATAAATGGCGCTGTGTGTACAAGAACGGGAGGGCCCAGCAGCTACTCAGTGGTGAAGATGGAAGACTGTACAAAGTCTGGACACTGACTGCAGGACAGCCAGTGTGAGTCTGAGCTACAGATTGAGCTCAAAGGCCAAGGCGAAGATCTGAAGAGTGAAGCAAATCTGCATTGGGGATCTTTGTTTAGACGTGATGCAAAGTCAACCGATAGTCTGCGCTAGAGGTAACAGTGGAAGCTCGAGTTCTCCAAGCAGAAGCCATGGCACTTCTCTGCCTTCCTTCCTCAGTTTGCTTGCACATGCGTCGATTACTCACACTCACACTTCTGCCCCGTGGATCAGTGGGGCATTTCCTAACCCACTGAAATTGACACAGCACTTTAACAGGTGAAAGTTCCTGCATATTCTCAGTCTTTTGCACGCAGATCTCTGCTGGCTGGCTCCCTTATTGATACGTTACTTACAAGTCTAGTTAATGCAAGTGAGAGTTCTGTATCACTGTCAAAAGCTCCGTTCCTGAAACTATAAACATGCAAAAATCCCTACATTACCTGTGGCCAACTTATGTATTGTGACATACTTAAATTTTGGATAACCATATCAATATCAGAAATGACTATACGATGTACAAACATGTATGGGGTGTCCTAAACTTGGACATTTATCATGTATAAATATATATGTCTTAAAATGTCTTAAAATCAGAGGTGGCAATTTGTTAGCACAAATGGCTGAGAGAATATTATTCTTAGGAAAAATAAGGTATATACTATTTTTTCAGTCAATTTAATATGGATACATTATTTTATTAAGGTCAAAATAACCTGACTGACCTTCATAAGAAGGAATGCTCTCTAATTTTATTATTTTTATTTTTGACTTTTAGCACATCACTTCACTGACTATTCACTAAGGTAGAAGTGAAACCTTATCATTTATCCTTAGGATATTAGAACCGGGCCACTCACATCTATCCCCATTATCTAACCATTCCATGTGCCCTGGTTTCCAAAAACAATTGCATATTTTTATGGAGAAACAATATTTATCCACATTTGAAGTGCTCAATAATATAATTCCATACAAGTATAGAATGTGCAGTGATCAAATCAGAGTAATGCAGCACTTCCATCTTTCCCAATATTAGACGATCTTAGGAGTTAAGAGCTTTTGTACACTTTTCTCTAAATATGTAGAAGATTTTCATAGAAAATAATTGTTGTTTTAAAGTATGAAAGAAAGCATAAACTAGTGTATCTAATCTCAATGTTTCACTTCTTGGAATCATACCCTCCTACACTTTGGACTTGTGGAGCTTTTCTCCAAAACTAAGCATTGCTTTCGTTTCTCCCTAGCCCTTTGGGTATTCCTGATGACATCTCTTGTATTGCGACTGTCCTTGTTACATTTAAATTTGTTCTCTCCTTGGAAAAGTTTCGTTTATCTCTATACTACTAGGTTATGACACTCAGTACTCGGAATTGCAGTTTCTTGTTTGGCTGCCTGTCTTCCGAGCACTGCCGTAGGTTCTGTGACACTGTTCTCATGCCTTCACAGAACGTGAGCGTCCACGGGGCTTACACCAAGGATGAAGGCACATCCTCCCCTGGAATTGCATAACTCAGAGTTTAATTTGACAAATTGGGTGTAGAAAGCAGAGCACTGAGTGATTAATACACATTAGTGTCATTTAACAATGAGAAAATATCGCTGTCCTTCACTGTGTAGGCATCGTGTTACAATCTTTTGGTAAGTTTGCAATTTTCTTGAGCTTACACAGTTTGTCAATAGTACAGCTAGACATGAAATCCTAACAATAAATTCAAAACATTTCTATGTAATTAAAATATTTAACTTTGATGTCAAGAAAAATGATTAGTACAAGGTTAAAATTTGAATCTGACCATTGTGATTACCTATTATAAAAAGTTAACTGTGCTTTCTCAAGCTTTTTCACAATATTTCTTCAATACAATTATTCTATAGCAACAAAAACGTGACAAAGTCCTCAGCAGAGTGAATTTTTAGAAGACATCAAGTATAACTAACAGCAGAAATTTTAAAAATTATTAATATTTTTGAGAGATAATGTTGCTGAATGCTTAAGAAGATAGGTATAGTCATCAGCTACATGCTTTTTCTAATAAAAGCTGAAAATTACTGTCATTGAACTGTTTTTTTAAGTCTTCAGCCTTCAAAATAGTGTACAATTGGTAGACAGAGAGACATAGTTGAGGGGCTAGAAGGGCTCAGATAGAGCTCAATATCACTACTGTACATTGATCATTGCCAAATGTTTAGAATTAATTGTCCCATTAACTCTGTTGGTGGAAATGGCACGACTATCTATCTATCTATCTATCTATCTATCTATCTATCTATCTAATCTATAATGTATCTTTTCAAATAGTTGGAATATAATTTGGATTTGTGATTACATTATTTTGTGTGGTGGCTGTAGACTTTTACTCATAATCAAGGGAAATTTGAAATTGAGGACGTTTTTACTAAATTTGAATCACAGAGGCTGTGCAGAGTCTTGTACGCTTTCTTTGAATGTTTATCTTCGCTGTCTTTCTGCCTCCCGCAGCGGATGATCATGACTTCAGAGTCAGATCGCAGATGGGGGAACAGGACTCACTGCTCCTCATCACCTTCACGTGATTACGTTCCATACTACTCTCCGTAACATCACAAACTCTTGCTGTTTTTCATTAAGAATTTGCTCATAAACCTAAACGGTCTTTTAAAAAGTTGTCCAGGGTGTTCCGTGGGGGTGGGGGGAGGCAAGCACCAATGTGCCTTCTAGAGCTGCGTTCGTGTGGCTCTTCCAGAGCAGATGCTGCCATGAGCGTTTGTGTCAGTGGCTGACTGAATACACGCTCCCAGGAGAAACCAATAAGGCACTAGAGTAGGAAGGCCGGAAAATGGAGGGCAACAACCAAGTGTATTTTGGCTAAACTGCATGGAAGGCAGCCTCAGCCTGATTCTTCAGGGGTTTGGGATTCAAACCTTTCACTACCACACTCGTCTGTCGGTGCGTACGGTTCAAGCAAGGATGACCAGGCATTGCCGACTTCCTGCTTCCTAGACTCAGACATCCGTGCTACAGAAACAACCTACTGAGGCAATTCTAAGTGCGGATATGCACTGAAAGCAAGCTTCACACAGTCGTGAGAAAGGTAGCGAGGAAAGACAAAGCGATGAGGGATGATGAAGCTGAGCTCCAACAGAATTTACACCGGCAGTTGCTTAGCAGAGGTCAGCGGGACCAAAGTGTGAGTATTGATTTCCTCCAATTCTGTAAAAGAGAACTAGTAGCTCAGTGGCTTAACAAAATAAGAACCGTGCTGAGTTGCAGGTGTCAAGGCGAGTGGTCCCACTACTCCACACTAGCTGCCGCATGTTGCCTTTACAGCTGAGGAACAAGGCTTTCCTGCCTCTTTGGTTGTTGCTGACGATTGATGGCACTCTCATTTGCAGAATCACCAGTCCATGATCACGTGGCTGCCCTCTCGTTACATGTGTCGCTATCTTCATATGGTGTTCTCTTCAGAAGATGCAGTCACAGTGAAGTATGACCTCCATAATGGAGTGGGATTTCATCTCAACACGCCTGAAGGGTCCATTTCCAAATAAAGACTCATCTACAGGCTCCCAGCATTGGGACTGGAACATAACTTTTTTAGGGTACACTATCGACTCCACATCATTGTCTAAGCAGGTTTGGACTGAAATTCATAACCAAAATCAATCGGAAAAGGAAACGTCCCATTGCACATTCTGGCATTGCAACATACAAGCTCAGATTTCATTACTCAAAGACACGAAATAAAAACGGAGATGGGTTTTTGATTAGATAAAACATTGCCATGAATTGCTGTTTTTAAAATTACGAAAATAGTTTTCAATGGCTCTGAACATTAAAATAACTAAGAAATGCTTTATGATACTCTTCAGTTACTGTAGTGTTGTTCTGAACATAAAGCAAATGAAAAATAAAATGAAATAAGAACTTTTGTTGTAGGTTTTTGTTGTATGAGGCTATTCATAAGATTTTCATTTAATTCTCAATGAATCACCTAGTAACATATTTTCCATCTTTATCCTGCTATGGTATTGTTGAGCCACTTCAAGGCAATTTTCAAATATTTTGTCAATAAATGTCTTAATACCATTGAGTACTTCCTAATAACAAGAACAATATATTTTTAATTTTTAAAAAATTTTGAGCCAGACCCAGTGGTATAGGCTTTTATTTTTTATTTATTCATTTAGTTTTTGCCCATGCCAACCAGAGGTAGTTCTGGGGAACCGACCCCACGGGCCTGAACTAGTTAGACAAGAGCTCTTAATTGTAGAGCTATACCTCTAGCCCCAGAATGTTTTCTTATGTTATCATACTACCTTTATAATTTCCATGCCATATAATAATTAGATAACATACAGTCCACTTTTAAGTTTGTACATTTTCTTCAGAATTATCTATATCTGCTAATTTTCATACCAAACCAATTAGTATCCATGAGTTGTGTTGGCTGTCACCTGTTTTCAATTTTCTGGAATCTACAAGAGCCACTCTTTCAAACATTGGTCTATTATGAAAGGCCTTTTAAACTTTGTTTTTAAAGAACATGATTATTCTAGTTATTTTTTTTTTCAAGGATGCTTAGCAAGTTAAGTCGCGCTTGTTTTCCATTACAAAGTAAATAATATCTTTTCTTGCCTGATCGCTCTAGTTTGGTTCTGGAGTGTCCCCCCAAAGCCTCATGTGTTTGGAACTGTGTGTTATTGGGAGGCAGAGCTTGGCTGGAAGAAATGGATATTCGGGCTTTGACCTGGAGGGATGCTATCAACCTGCTGAGATTGGCGGTTGCCCAGGACAGAACTTCCGGGTGCTTGCTATTGACTTGCGGCTCAGGAAAAGAGGGCAGGACACCCACTCTGGGGAGAGGCGGCACCTGGAAGCTCTGAACCAAGTAAAGGAAGGAAGAAGAAACAGCGTTGCAGCCTCTTCCTGGGAAAGCTCATGTGCTTGCTCCCGCTTCGCCCGGCTTCTCTCTGCAACGGTGTGAGCAACTTTCCAGCCTCTCTGCAGTCTCCCATTGCCCCAAGATCAGACTCTGAAACCTTCTGAACTTGTGGGTTAAATGAATCTTTCCTCTCTTAAATTGTGGTTGTTATTACCGCAATGGTAAAGTAACTAAAACACTGGTCAATTGCTGTATTTCTCTATTTTAAAAGTAAGTTTATCCCACCTTAGGTAATTCTATGGGTAATACACGTATAGATGAGTTTGTTATTCAAAAATAATTCTTAATAGACTTAGGTATCACTTGGACGTGCTGTTATTTGAAAGTTTGTGCCCCCTTCCCTAAAATCCTAATCCTTAGGGTGATGGGATTGTTAAAGGTGATTAGGTTACTGTGTGAGGAGACACTGAAAATCAGAGACAGCACCAAATCTGCCTCCAAATCCAAGCGAGGCGCTAACTGCCGATGCTTCCATCGGAGGCTTGCCAGCTCCCGGAATAAAGAATGAGATGGTTTTATTATGCACGCGCCACTCAGTAAGTGCTGTTTCGTCATAGCGGTCCTCATGCACCGAGGCGAGAGTAGCGTTTTGGTGCTTTATTTTAATAGTTCTTTCTATATTACCTTGATTTTTCTGTGAAGATTTTTAATTTCTCTTTTCCACACTATTTCCTCCTTCACTTACCCTCCTGACTTCTCTATCATGTTATTGTAGCATCCTGGAAACTTTCATTGTACCCACTTTCTCAGTCCCAGATTAGCAAGCCACCACTCACAAGCTGTGTACCAATTGCTTTTATGTAGACTGTGAACTAAAAGAATTGCTTACATTTTTAATACTTGAAAACAAATACAGAAAAAGAGACCTAGCACTTCACGACACATTGAAACCATATGAAGTTCAAAGAGGGGAAATGGATGAGAACAGAAACAGGAAGATAAGCATCTGATTAGAAACTGACCCAGCTCTGGTCCAACAAGCATGGCTGGCCCTGGCAAGAAGCCAGGGAGAAAGAAGGGCCTTGTCCTGGGTCCTGCCATCTGATCTGCTCTTACATCACCACCAAGGAGCTTGCAGCCAGAGACATGCAGGCGTTCAGCCTCACGAATCCTGGAAACACTGTGCTGGCGCAGTACGGGTGGCAGATTGGGACAAACGTAGAATAACTCACATTCTGCAATGTCTACAGACAAAAGAAAGGGAAAGATGGAGGTGTAGATCAGGTGCAATTTTTATGCTGAAATCAAATATTAACTGATTGTGTATATTTAGACCCAATCTACCCATCTTCTAACATAAAATAAAATACTAAAAAGACAGTGAAAATGTTTATTTACTTATATATTATATCAAAAATATTGTGAAGAGTGAGAAATACGGCAGGATCATCAGGTTTTTAGGATATGAATGGTTGAAAAAAATTAAATCTATCTTATACAGTTAAACATCATTTTCTGAGAATTTAATGGATGACACAAGTGATTTGTATATGATCCATACTTTTGAAAAACTATTATCACTCTCTCGTTTTGTGGAAGAAGCTGAGATCAATGATTAGTACAAGTTCTTTCACTAATAAATGAGACATTTCACCGAAACATAGAGCTGTCTGCACCCACCATGCACTGGGGTCCTGTGTTCTCGAAGGAGAATCATTCTATGTGATGGGAGCTGTACAGCTACAGAAGAACAGCTGGCTGGCTGCACAGTCCAGTACGATGTTTTACTTTCAGTTCACTTGAACTTTAAGTTGATCTGTGACAACATCCATCTTAACATTCGTTTAACTTCTATCCATTTCTCACCTAAGAGATTGTTAAAAATCATGTTTCATTCTACTACTGCTTTCTCCTAGGGATTTTAATAAATGAACCTAGCTATTTAATTTTACACTCCTCAAAAACAGAAAAAGATCTGTTGAGAGAAATAACGAAAGAAAAGGAACACATGTGGGAGACGGTTGATTCACTTTGGTTTGTTACCTTGGTACACGATTATTTTATTTTCTGCAGGCAAAATTTTTAGTAATTATAAAACTTGAATATGCAATTACTAGGTGTCACAAGCCTTGTAGTTGTTCACAAGGCCCTTTCAAATGTAAATATAGCACGCACATATCTACACACAAAAGCGCTTGTCATCTGCCATTGGAAATGACGAACATAATACGCCCTGCTGTGTACTAAGGAATAAAGAGTCCTCTGCTCCTTACAATGCAGTGTGAGGAAGTGTCTCAGTGGGGGTTGTACAACATGACACCTCTGAAGCGCACTTTGTGCTTAGTGTGTATTCCTGTGCGCTGCTGGAATGCCAAAGCAACACAGCAAATGGCAGACACCCGTTCTCCTCACCACCGGCTGCCTCAGTCCACTGCAGCCTTGCTTAAACAAGGGACCTGTTTCCGTCACGTGCTTGAACTCAGAACTCTGAATGGCCATTTTGAATAATATTTTCCAGTTCCACATACATAATAAGGATATCATGGTAGAGGGGATGGATGTAGTCACCATTGGAGACATTTCTCTATTTTAACTCTTGGTAATAATAATAGCTTTAATTTTTTTTTCTGGATGTCTTCATAGCTGGACTTAGTAGCCAGTAAAGAAGGCAAAGCAAAGAAAATATGGCATGTAGCGTATGTCAGAATGTTTAATCTTGCTGACCATGAAGCTACTAACTTCTATTGCAACGTAGGTTGTGCTTTCAATATAACATTGTTGATCTTGTTACTTTTAACTGAAATGAACTGGTAGCCTTGTTTTTTTCCAAGAAGTGTTGATCGTGGCTGGTCTTCAAAGTGTGATAGTTTTGCTTGTCCATTGAGAAGTGGAATTGTTTCTCCAAGCAGTGATATGAAAAATGGCTCTTGACCAATTCAATATTTCAAAACTTAGTTGTCTGCTTATAAATTTAACCTGTGAGACAGTTGGCCACTTCTGTTTCTTTTTTGTTTTTCTGTGTGAACTCTAGAAGTAGATCTCATGGAAGGATATTACTGGAAGAACATGATCATGCTATAAGGAGTCCAAAATACCCCGTTGAGCAGACATGAAGAAGGTTCATATTTCAGCCATCTTGCTGAGATGGATGTTAGTGAAGAATCCATCCCTCTGATAAAAACTAGCACACAAACACACACACAGACACGCACATGGTCGACCAAAGCACACAGATATTTTGTCAAACTTTTCCATGCAACAACTTGCTTTCCACTGTGTGCATGTAAGAAAATTTTCACATAAAACATTTGGCTGCAAGGAATCCTGACCACATTTGAGGTGCTGCAGAGTGAGTTTCGGCTGATAGGCCCTTTGGGACTCCCCTTAACCTTTGCAAGCAACAAGGGAAATACTGCTGTTCAGGCTATGTGGTATGCCAGGGAAATTGAGTTTGTTTTCTTTTTTAATTCTGCACAAATGTAATTAACTTTATTTTAAAGTAAGACTCTTATATATAGATATTGATTTTAAGAGAAAAGGGATTCTGACTACATGATGACTTTCATTTTTTTTAATTTGAAAGTAAACTAAGCCTCTGGTTTCTAATTAATAGTATCACATCCTGTTTCAGAAAGCGAGTTAATCCATAAGCCTGTGAACTTGGTGTGAGCTTAGTGCGCATTCACAGCCTGCCTTCCCCAGAGGATAGAGCATGTATAATAAGGCCATGATTGTCTGAGCATAATTCAACCAGTAAATTATTTGCTAATGGCAGACACCGGCGGGAGCTGTCCTTCCATACCCACAAGTTTCTTCTCCACTGCGGCGCTACTGCAATTCGGAAGGCAACACATACTTCAACCTGAATGCTATTTCTACATCCAAGTTGCTCGGACCTCAGATGATTGATCTTCTCAGTAGACCTTAGATACCTGGACCAAGACTAAACTTCAGAACTGGTCAAGTAAAAATCTTAATAGCTTAAGCAAAAGTCACTACAATTTAGGAGAAAATTATAATGTATGTTATAGAAACCTGAAACTCTAAACCTTAAAATATCTTACTACAGCAGGAGAGGGAGTGGCGGCATTTCTGTGCTTTTTATTTTTATATTCAGATTTCCTTTTTTTGTGAAAAACAGAAATAATTAACTAGAATTTTCTGCACAAACCTGATACTTCGCATGGAATTTGGTACATTTTCAGAGAGAGAGAGAGAGAGAGAGAGAGAGAGAGAGAGAGAGAGAGAGACAGAAGTGTCCTTCACTAAATCCCATCTGCTTTGATTTCACAGTATTTCTTAGGGCACAAATTCACTTTTAATATGAAATCCCTCCCATCCCTGCCCATACCCATGCTGAAACTCCAAGAGGGTCTCACAAACACATTCGTTAGGAGGCCAATAATTTCGGAATTTGAGATTGAAATTCTGTGCATAGTTCTTGCCTATTTCTGTTGACTTTATCCATCTAAATGCTGTATAATTTTAATTTTATTTTCTATGTTTCCTATTCATGATTCCCAGAAGTTATTGTTTTCTCATAAAAACCTTATCTTTTCATTTTATGTTCTTGTATATTATATGTACTGGTGGACAACCTAAAAATTATTTCATTAAACTAAGCATAGACACTTTTAATGTTGTCTATGGTTAAATGTCACTTGCAGTATATTAAGAGAAGCATCCTATTTTTATTTACATCATAATCAATAAACCCCAGTCTTTCATTATGTATTACCTGCAAGCACTGAGTATCATCAAATCTTTTTAATAGATGTCATCTAAAATTGCAATGGTGGATAAAGACCCCTCGGATCTGTGACCAGGCCTGCTTTTTTCTGCCGTTCACTTTGGCAAATCTCTCTGCTCCCAGCTTGAAAGACATTAGCAATGACTCACACTGTTCCACTCTTTTAGAGCCAGGTTTCTCCTGATGCCAACCAGCCACTACAGAGGGCTGCCAAACTCAGCACCGACTGACAGAGACCAGCTGCCTCCCCTGTGCACGGGCCAGGCTGATCAGCGCAGGCGCTAGCCTCATGGATTCTGCCAACAGTGCTCAGGCACCAGAAGCCACGATCTGGGTATGCACGGGGGTGAGATACTGTGGGCAGACACTGTCCAGTCGGGGTCTGGTATGCCAAGGGAGCCAAGCTGATGGACTGTCCCCTAGTCTCTCAAGGGACAGTTCTGGAATGTAGCTGTTTGAGTGTCTTGGAACAAATCATTTTGAAAGCTAGTGTACTTTGAGAGACTTAAAGAGTCATTCATTACTAATAATTACATTATGGCAAAGGGATAAGTTAGAATGTCTCAGGAGGCCAAAATATATGACAAAACTATTTCTACCTTTGTCCAAAAAGGCCCTTAAGGGAACGACCTTCCCTCAAGGTCACTTCCAGGCGTGTTACACTCATACCTCCTTTCCCCTCGGCTTCTCCTGGTCTGGGTGTCACACCTCTCCGCGTCAGTTGCCGCGTAAAAGGTTCATCAGAAAATCCTGCACAACGGTGGCTTTCTTCAGGAATGGATGACTCTTTGCTTACTGTTTGGGAATTGGTCATTAATCGCAAATCTGAAGCCAATAGAGTCCTTGTGGCTGATGGAGATGATATAGCAATGTCACTGAAGTGCTGTACCAAGCGCCTGACCTTGGGAAGGTGGGAGGAAGCCCCCAAGATGGCAAGCCTGCCCGCTGGGGGTCTCGAATGAGGCCTGTGTGTGGAGCACTGCGGGGTTCGCCTCCATCTCTGCTCTTCCTGCTTCCTGCCAGTCAGAAAAACGTCCGGAGTTTGATTGCTGTTTGCGTCTCTAAGTCACATCACACTCGGGAACTACACTCTGGGCTGGGGTGGCTCTGGTTCGTAGAGCCAGTAGAGTGGGTCCAGAGTGTGAAAGCTACTCACAAATCTGCACGGAATAGTTGAATCATATAGTGAATATAGTTTTAGTTTTAAGGGGAATCCTCATTCTTACGTACACAATAATTATATCAATTTTTGCTCAAGTCAATGATATATGAGAATTTTTTGTTTTTCCCTATCTTTTAGCATATCTTTTCCAGTAATAAACATTATAAATAGAGTGTGATGATATTTTATTGTTTGCATTTTTATTTCCCTCAGAGCTAAAGATAATAAAACTTTTGTGCATATATGTGGTACTGGAGATAAAACTTAAGGCTTTCACGTTGAGATACATCCCCAGTCTTTCTTTCTTACTTTCTTTCTTTCTTTCTTTCTTTCTTTCTTTCTTTCTTTCTTCCTTTCTTTCCTTGAGTCAGGGTCGCATTAAGTTACTAGGTTTACCAGGATGAGCTCAAATTTGGGATTTTCCTTCTTAGCCTCCCAGAGTACTGGGATGGCAGGCCTGCACCCATTGAGAATTTTTAATATATTTGTTGACCATTAGCATTTCTTATTTGGAAAAATGTTTTTTAAGATAACCAGATTGTTCTTTGTCAAGTTTTTTTTCTGAGTTCCATCTACATTTTGGATATTCTGGATATTAATTCTTTGGCAAGCAGATAGTTGGCTAATATCTCCAACTCTGTGGGTTTGACCCTTCGCTTGTGATTGGTTTCTTAGCTATGTAGGAAAGGCTTTAGTTCCAAATGGGCGAAGCTCTATGGTCTTCAGTGTTGGTGAGGCCAATGCTGATGGGCTTTGTTCTAGTAAGAAGAAAGGAGGGGGCCCTGAGGGGTTTCAGGGCTGGTATAAACGATTTGATGCTGCATCTGATAAAGTGTAGCATCTGTGGGGCAGATTTTATGACTCCAGAGCTATTTTCATTTTTTTGTTTGTTTTTTCTCCAGTAGACTGTAAAACACCGAGGCCTAGAATTATATATTAACTTTTCTATTTCATAACATGCAGACATTTTAATTCCATGTATAGTTTTAAATGACTTGGTATTTCATGTGTATTTTGCCTTTGCTGTTTGCAATCATTTTTCTAGTCTATTTGTCATTTTCCTGTTTATTTTTCGTCATCTTTCTGGGGATTCTTTATCCAGCCCTTCCCTGAGGAATCTGCACCTCCCACGACTTTTCCTCTGTAGCATTACCGGATTGCTCCTGACCGTGTTCTTCCTCATTTTCATTTATTTTTCATGTACTTCTTGGAAGACGACTTTCAAAGACAACATGTAACCGTGGAAGTTGAACATTTGAAATTAAAAAGACGGCAATGCATAAGCTATTTTGAACAAAGATAATAATCTTAAAAGTAGCATGGTAACTTTTTATTACCTTGACATAAAGTAATATCTTTAGAAGTGCTGCACTTAAAAATTAAATCAGGGTTGGAAGAATAGCACAGAGTTTAGAGTTCTTTCTTAGCAAGCACAAGACACTAGGTTTGAGTCCTAGCACCACATATGGTGGATGTGGTGGTGCACACCTGTAATCCCAGCACTTAGGATTCAGGACGCTGAGGCAGGAGGACTGCTGTTTGTTTGAGGTCTCCCTGGTCTACCTAGGGAGTTCTAGCCCAGTCTAGACTGTAAAGTGAGACCCTGACTTGAAAAAAATTATCTGAAACTTTAAACTTGACAAAATGAAATTTGCACATAGCTTACTTCCATGTATCTTTTACGTGTGTGTGTGTGTGTGTGTGTGTGTGTGTGTGTGTGTGTGTGTACCACTGGAGATTGAACCCAGGGCCTTAATACTGAGTTGTATCCCCAACTCGGTCATGTTTTTTTTTTTTGAAATAGGGACTTGCTAGGTAGCTAAGTTTCTCAGGCTGACTCAAACTGGTGATTCTCCTGCCTCAGCTTCCCAGAGTGCTAAAATTATAGTTCTATGCCACTGGTTCAGTTTGGGGTTAATTTGATTAAATTTGAAACAAAATGTAGAGTCACTGGAGATAGTGAAATTGTCATTGACTTTTCAAAAACTTTAATTAATGGTTATTTGAAGTTTTCAGGTATTTATATCACAAGTAAAGTAGATGACCCTATGTAAAATCCTGAGTACACATGGTTATAAGTATATTACATGAGTATGAACTAGAAGGAATTGTCAAGTCTTTCTAATTAGTTGACATAAAGGAGTTCGGTGGCTGTGTCTAGGAAAGCTTCCACAGAAAGTGACAATGAATCCAGTAGACCACATCGGTATGAAGTACTCTTCATTCTTAGGGGTCAATAAGGAAGCACTTTGTACTCAGTGTCAGCCCTGAAAGTAATCGTTAGCATCTATCTGCACATAGGGCTTCATCCTAGAGTCCCGGCTGCTTTCGTGCCCTGCCTGCTGTGATGCTCAGTTCTCTGCGAGAGGCCAAAGGCAACCTATTCAATTCATTTGGGAAGAATGAGATTATATCTAAATTATTTCTCTTATAAACATTTCTTTTTCTCTACTGATATAATAAAATAAAAACCAGAAATATTTTAAAAGTGACAAAGGACTCCAATTGAGTTTGAAATCTCTATTTCAATTCTAGAATACAGAAAATTTTTTGTTCACATTCAGGTTTAAAAGATTAATTGTTTCACATTCTTGCCTCACATTTTAAAACTATTGAGCCTGCTTTCATGTTTCTGAATTCCAATCTCATGTTTTTATTACTCATAAAAGTAACATGATTTTCTTTTTCTCAATTGTCTCTAACTTGTATTTTAAAATTTTCCCTTCACTGGGTCATTCTGTATTTTTTTTTAATTTCATGGACTGCAATTAATTCTCTTCATTATTCTAGATATTATCATCTCAAATACATGTTTGCTCAATTTTTATATTAAAATTGCATTTCTCCTTTCAATAAATATACTAAAAATTATCCTGGTACGGTAGTTCTCAGGCCTATCAGCCAATTAGTATCAGATTTCAGATGTAAGGCACAAATTTCTTAGCATAACATCCAAGATTGGTTTGTTGGTCAGCAGCAGGATCGGGTTCCTTAGGGATTCGATACATTTTCAAGGCCAGAACGCCCAGGTATCTTCTTTGCGTCTGCTCAGTCTCTTCTACAGCCCTGGGGTGAGTCACTCACAGGCTGGCGGGGGAGAGACTGCCGCATCCTGGAGACTTTCCCTCTGGACAGCTGCCAGCCTTAGCCTTGGCTTTGGCCCGCGTCCCTGTTTTTCCGCTTCTCTTCTGCCTTCCTCGCTTCCTTCCTTTTCCACCCTCTTCTTCTTTCCTCCCTTCTTCCAACTTCATTTAAATCTCTTCCGGGTTATTGAGGAAACTAGGCTGATAGTCAGAATCCAGCTTACTCCAACTCCTAACTCTGAAATTATCATTTTCGTTCAAGGAGTATGTGTAATGGACACGCACCACTCATAGACAGCTGAAATTCAAGGAGAGAAAAAGAAGTTATAAAAAGCGTAGAAATATCTCCCTGGGACATTTTAGGCCTTAATTTGTAATTTATTTTCAAAAAACAGTTTCCAATTCTGTTGTCACACAGTTGTAGTTCTGATACTACGGATCAATGTGTATCCCTGGTTGTTTTTTTTTTTTTTTCTGGCTTGTACAGACCATTTAATGCATGTGTCCCAGTAAAAAGAAATACAAAAGATATTTTATAACTTTCACAATCAATTTTTATTTGTCTAAGGGTTCCTACATAGTTCCTATTTTTGATTATTTTATTTGACTAGTGCACTGGAGATCAAACTCAGGGTCTTCACACTGGGCTGCATCCCAAGCCTCTCCACTGGGACCCTCCATGTTTTTTCTTTACTTTTTTCTTTTCCCAAGACCCTTCTTTTCTGAGACAAGTTCGTGCTAAGTCATGAGTTATTCCAGGCTTGAGCAAATTTGGGATCTTTTGCTTTGGACTCTGCAAGTGCTATTTTTTTTAATTCTTTAAAGGTAATCTGAAATCTCAGTACCTGAACATACTTAAAATACTTAAAAAGCCTGTGTACATCATCAAAAAGACAAAGTTAAACCTGTAAGACCAAGAAGGTAAAGTAATAGCCCAAGCTTGACATGGGGTCTCAGAACACAGCTGTAGTTGCTGGGTGAGAAACTGCTTTAGGGATGTTTTCTATAGTAGAAAGGGTCTATAAAGTTAGGAAATATTGAACTACTGACTCCGAACGAACCACTGTTTTTCAGAAAAGTGCAGAATTAGTTTCCTCTATGCTTCTGGACACATTTTCTACAATACGTCAGTACAAAACATTGTTGTATGTGTTTTTTTTTTCTGATTAAATTAGCATGTTCATCATGTGTTATTGGATAGTTCACATGAAATTTGCGTTCAACAGCCCTGCAGCTCTTGCTGAATTAAAGATTACTTAACATATCACAGAGCACATTCCAGCCTTCTCTTGCTGGGGGAACAGGAGACAATGGTTAGGGACAGTTTAGGAGTCATTTTTTTACTGTGAAATTAACAACAGCAACAACAATAAAGCATAAAATGTGAAAACCTGTCAAAAACAGGCCATGCAAAAGGCATTTGCTGGTTTACAGGAAGATGCAAGAGAGGGAGGCAGGGTAGCAACTCGTGCCGGTGTTACTTTGACCGTGCACACTCGGGCCTCAAATTTGTCACTGCTCTGCACATCTCCGTAAATGACCTAAAAGTGGCAGGTGCATTGCTTCAGGTTATAAGTAAATTTTATCGAGTCAAAAAAATTATACTTGCTGAATCCGTAAGTAATGAACACCTAGTATATCTTTGCAAGTGTAAAATCATGATCTACATAAGCATTAATCTGAATGCAAGCCTACACTAGTGAGGTGAAGTGAAAATAGTCACATGGGTAAATATTAATAGAAGAACGTCATACTGGACTCAGGAGAAGAAAAGAAGCAAGAAATTCTGAATATTATTTCTGCTTCATGTGGTGGAATTATCAGCTACGAAACTCACGGTGCGTTAGTCATATGCTCAACGGATACAGTTCTTGAATGAAAAATGTCTCCAACTATTCTTTAAAGAAAAAAAATCTACTTGGACTTTTCATCTCTTATCCCCTTTCTGTGTCTTTCTTTTCACAGTATTTTACTTCCCCTCCAATATTTATCAGTATATACATGTGATACACAATGGTTACACTGAGCTTGAAGATTTTGTGCACATTGAGATCACAACATTGCAGTCTCTTCCCTCCTCCCTGTCCCTCCTGCTCCCTCCTTCCTCCCGCTCCTCCCACTATCACACCCATTTGGCTCTATAAAATGCCTGTGTTCCGGCTTTCTCACGCGAGAGAAACCATGCATTAAAAGATAAAAACCTTCTGAGTTTGACTCACTTTGCTAAGCACAATGATCTCAAATTGTGTCCATTTACCTACAAGATCCTCAAAATTCTCTCTCTGTATATACTAATAGTACTCCGCTGTGTACGTGTACCATGATTTTTGTATCCATTAGTCTGTGGATGGATATTTTGATGTCTTCCAGAGTCTGGCTATTGTGGGCTGTCTACTATAAACATGGCTATACATATAAACATATCTCTATCATACGTGGCATTTTTAGCACCTATTCCTCAGACAGGAGGCTAATAACCAGAAGATACAAGAAACTAAAGAAAAACGGACTCCTCAAAACCAAAGACCTGATTAAAAAACAGGCAACTGAAATGAACAGGCAGTTCTCAGATGAAGAAGTTCAAATGGCCAGCAAATACATGAAAAGATATTCAATATTCTTAGCCATTAGAGAAATGCAAATCAAAACATCTTGTTCCGGTGAGAATGGTGCATATCAAGAAGTCAATCGATTAATTAATTAATCCATGCAGGTGAAGTTGCAAGAAAAAGGAACCCTTTTACATATTTCAAAATATCATATTTAAGTGATAAGGATAAAATCAAACTGCATTTAATGAGAGAAGCTGCTGCTATTTTCATATGCACAAACAATGTGTTACAGTCAGGTAGAATATTTAATTTTAAGATGTGTGTGTGTGTGTGTGTGTGTGTGTGTGTGTGTGTGTGTGTGTTTTATTTTTGGCTTTATGATGAAATTAAGATTGAAGGCCATGGGAAAGAAAATTGTTCTTCGGTGTCCATTGTTTGTTGGAAAATTTCTTCATTTGCATTATTAATGTATTGATTTAGCAGGGATATATTAAGTCCCAACTTCTTTGGGGTTTTTATATACATAAAGATGTAGTGCCAATAATAAGTTCATATTCTGTTGTGTGAAAAATAATTTACTGATTTGCTTATAGACTGGTACTGGAGACGTGTTCACATTTGGTGTTAAGTCGCTGCCTCTTACCTTCTAAGTCACAGATCCAAAAACAAGACTACAGTGCTCACAGATTATGCCAGTATCTTTCAGGTCATATTGGTTATGAACACAACAATATCTTCCACATTTTCTGACAACTTTTATTTAACTATGAATTTGGATTATATGTAAACAGTAAACTTAATTTCATACATTATTTCAGAGAGGGTAATAATCAGTAATTTAAAAAAATATTCTTAGCTTTGTCAAGCTGATGTGTATTGAGGAATTTAAAACCTTGTAGCCCTGTTGTAAGCCCCATTGGCAGCCACGACACGACGGGACAGAAATGCACATCGCAGAATGGCAGCTGTACTATTAGGAGCGAGGGCAAGCCTCAGGGAGCCCAGGGTTTGTTTGTACAAGAAAATGGCTTGGTAGTGACAGAGATTCATTTCAAACCTTTCAGGAAGCTTCGTATGATTTCCCAAGAGGCTCTCCAGGGATCACAAAAGTGTGGGGAACACAAGTCTGCTCCTTTTATTCTTGCTGGAAGAAAAGAAAATTAATATAAGGGAATATGAGCTGCCCCTAGTTCGCTCAGGAAAACAGTCGCTTATTTTAGGAAGTGGTGGTTTTGAGACTCTTAGCTCCTTACAATTCTATCTCCTGTCGCCACTGCAATCAGACAGCAGAGTTAACAGATGATAACTTGGGCCAATCACCATTTCAACACATACCTTCTGTCCTTTAGATAATAATATTGTTACCAAGAGGATTGATAGGTATACCTATCCATGCCTGTGCTGAGTAAATTGTCAAATACTTTCTAATATTTTAGTATTCTAGTATTTTAATAACTTGAATTAAAATAACAAAGAATCATTGTAATTTAAAGAACAAGTACAATAATACATAAAAATCTGTTAGTAAGAAAATTGGTATTTCAACTGTGAAAGGATATTGTGATGGAATTTGACCAAAAGCAATTCGAGGTGATCTCTTACAATTAAAAATTCAAAGGCTCTCAACTCAATATTTCCACAAATTTGTTCTCAGGAAACAACATTTTAAAAAGTGTTAAAATATTAGGAATGATAAGAATTTGAATATTTAGTAAACAGGAATTAGCAAATGAAACATGTTGTTCACCGAGTTAAAACTCTAAGACTGTATGCCTCTACTCTCAAGAAGTCTTCAGACCATGTTGACAACTAAAAGAGGGAGGGGAAATTAAGTAAATCTTTCTAGAACTTGTGAAAAACAACCGATGTGTGTGTGTGTCTTTGTGTATATGTGTGTGTGCTCGTAGTCATACAAATACAGTTACACGTGTAGATACACAGAAACCTCATGGAACTTGGGAAAGGCTACCACTGGAAGAGCAACAGAGAGGCCAGAGTTTTTCTTTTAAATCTTTTTTTCCCACCGTAGTGCATATTTTGCAAAAATAAGTTGGAATTTAAGTTTATTAACACAGTGAGAACGTGAATTCACATTTGGAAGGAGTAATTTTTAACTTTCATTTTGTGCGCATACTTTGTGGCATGAGCTTGTCGTTTGTTGTTACGTGAATGGGAATCACTTCTGCATCCATTTTTTGATACATTGGATGCATATCAGGAAGATTCTGCATGTGTGTAGTCGTCTCTTAATAGATAAAACGTTCTGGTAGTTATATGTAAATAGAAAGAACCAGTAAATCAACACTTTGAATTGTTTAAGTAACGTTTGTTTCTGTTTTAATAACCCATGATTCACAACCATTTCAAGAGATTTGTTTCTCTAAGCTTTAAAAAAAATATCTCTTTGATTACTATATATAATGAGTAATTTGCAATCTTTTTATTTACATCCTTGAGCGTACTGCCAAATGCCACGTGGTCACTTCAGTTAGGCACTCGAAGTAAAATCATGTAAGTATTGAAAGTTCCTGCTGTGTACTCTGTAACAGTACTATGCATCTTGGTACTAAAATATAATTTCCCTTATGTCTAAATTTATGTAGCATGAAAATGAAGAGAAAAGGGAAGCGATTCTTTACAATTTTTTCCTACTATTCAGTGTAGAAATCATGGTAGAATAAAAAATCTTAACGCCATCATTGATTCAGGTGAAGGTTTCTAACAGATGTTACATAGGAGGACAGGCATCTCTACCTTTCATGTTATTCATATGGGGCCTAAATATCATTTATACAGAGTTCTCATTTATAGAAGAAGCTACTACCCTGCATCATACCACAGAAAGCACTGTCAGCCTTGACAAGATCGGCCAGTTCAGCACAGCCAGCTTGTACCTATGACATTATGTGCAATAAGACACAATGAAAAAACCAATTATCTAATATTGTTTAAGCTTTCTTAATCTACAAATGGAGTGAAATAGAGGATGAACTCAGAATATTTAAATAAAATAAATCAAAAATCAAACAGTATGTCCTTAACTTCCCAGAAATTCGGCTATACAAAATAAATATTGAATGAGTTTTTGATTAAAATTTTTGTTATTACAAGTCTATACTAAACTATCTAGGTCAAAATCTAGTTATTCAGTTATATCACGTGAATCTTAATTTTATCATGGATTTAGTTAAAACAGTTAAACAGACAAAATGACCAAAATTTGAATGTGCATTGTTTTATGTATTTTAAGATGACTCATAATCGTCTCCTCTGTGATCATGGTGACGTGGTTATGTAGAGAAGGTTAACAGGCTTGCTCAGGAGATACAGTCTGAATACATTGATTGGATTGGCTTGAGAGTGACTGAGGGGACTAGTAAAGTGCACTCTGGATGTGACAAGGTAGGTCCTGGGGTATGTGCTCGAGTACCACGTGTGAAAACGGGCCCCTCCTTACCTGGTGATGTTCCCCTATTCTTCTTTCTGGTCACCATGAGCGACTCAGCTTTGCTACCCTAGGCCTGTCTACAATGATGTTCCTGTTTTATAGCCAGCTGATGACAGACTTACTTAATAAAGTGCCAGGAAATATGACCAATAACAAACAACAGTAAACTCCTTCAAATGTCCTATGTCTGGTGTTTGGTTTCAGAGACAAAAAAAACTTACCTATGAGTATACATTTATATATCAGCTTTTTATACATATATATGTATAATAAAAGGCATGAATATCAAAGTGTATCTATAGATTATAGACAGATATAAATATCTATTAAGTGTATATGTATAGATCTTTTAGTTAAATATGTGTTGCCTATAGGTTAAGAATGATTGTATTTCTGTTTATCAAATAAATTTGAGCATAAGTAGAAACATTCATATATGTACATCATCCATTTTTCATAAATATGCTTAAATCTGTCATAGATATGTTTGTATATGTCATATACTAATAAATCCAAGGACTCAGTTCTGCGTGAGTTAGTTAGCTTTGCAATTTCTGGAGCAAAATATTAAACACCCACAACCCAATGGAGAAAAGGTGCAGTTTGGGTCATGTTTTCAGAGGCTTCAGTCTGCGATGTGATGGTTTCCAGGAGGAGACTTTGTGTCGGACGGTCATGGCGAAGCGTTTTGTGGAGATTAGGAAACAGAGCACAGGAGAAGAGCCTGGGAAGAAGAGGCCAGGCACCGGATGTAATACTCACGATCACGACCCCTTGGACCACTCTACAGCTTGGCCCCGCCACTCCGTAGTAGTCCTCTCATCCATGCACTCATGGATGGGTTAACTCAGATAGTGTTAGTGCCTTCACAATCCAGTCGGCTCTGTAGAGCCTCTTAGTCTGGTCAGGGGGAAAGTCAAGTTTAACTGGCAGAGACTGAGTTTCAGCATATACTAAGCTCTGTAGCGTATTCCTTCATGGAAAAAAATTACTTTTTCTAATGAAGTGAAAAGACAATGGTGAAGATGATTTTTTGTGAGGACAGAGAAAGAGCACAAAAAGAAACAATGTTTAAAGAGCCGGGACTCACATGGATGCTTATCTGGTAAAGCAGTCTGCCTTCTGCATGTGAAATGAATTGTCCGTCAACTCTGCTGCTGGGCAACCTCAGCAACTGCTGACCAAGTCACCCCAAAATTAGATTGGTTATAATAATAGCACCATATGGACCCCTAAGGGACCAAACAAAACATGGTAGATGTATGATCAATATAAAATAATGAGTTTTTACTGTTGAGAACCAAGATTCCATAGATAAAGAGCTACAAGAAATTTGAAAGTGTGGACTTTACAAACCCTATCCCAGAGTCCATTAAAGCAATGATGGAGCTCACCTGCACATCCTGGACACCGTTTATCCTGGTCTCAGCTATAGTAGCTTCTCTGGTGATATATGTTGTTTCTTACGTTGTTGTTGCTGACTATGGGCTCAAGGAGCATTTTTATGAAACAGGGTCCCCACTGGCAACTTGTGGCCAACTGTGTTGTTAATCTTGCTTCAGTTTGTCTCTCTCTGCTTTATGCCCATTGTGTGGCCAAGCACTCATGCTGTTGGCCGATCCCATCCATCTCCAGAGTGATTGTACCCTTGAATGCAAGAATGTGAAGCTGACTGTGCCTGGATGGACTCAGGGACCTCTACGAATTGTCACGGTGAAAATCTGCTTCCTTAACCATGTTACTAATAGCAGCAATCTCCTCATGTATCCCAGGAACGGCTGCTTGAGCTGCAAATCTTTCCAGCTCTGATCTGTGATCAGCAGTTAATGTGTTGATGAAAAATAACAATTGTCCACTCCTGATGAATGTGTCATGGCCTCTGATTTTGAGGCCCCACTGACTGAGCTGCACATGGCATCTGCACTTGACAGGCTCCAGTTTCTTCCTCTGTAAAGCAGGAAATAAATAATTGCCACCTTGCAGACTTGTTAAGATGGTTAAATGGCTAAACAAATGCCAAGATTTAGATAACGAATGGCATGTGGCAATCAATACACGTTAACCCTGTTGTTACTGATACTAGTATTACTATTATCATTTTTAGTTTTCTCCTGAAGGAAATGCAAGGTGAATATTAATTATATTATAGAAGGTATACAGGTAATGACAACATGACCACTTTATTAAAAATTATCATAGAGTGGATATTTCCTCACTAAAAGATAAAACTTTCATTTGTAAATATAAACATGTTTAAATATGCATTCTTATATAATTGAGACTATCAAATGCATTAAGACATTTGTTTCAAACAAGTAATATGTTATAACTAATTTACTGTTTTCTTGTACAAAATAATATACTCCCTAGAGTTCATTTGCTACATGAAGTGGAACCATTTAAACTGCTAATTAATAAAAATGTCAATGCACTACGAACAAATCAACTTCTGTCACTGTAAGATATTTCTCAATCCATCTGTTGATAGGAGACCTTTTGAGCCTTAAAAACATTTTCCAAGTGTTTGAGTGACAAAAATTAATTTCTAGAACGTGATGCCCAAAGGCTACATCTGAATATCAAATAATATCCTAATTTCTAACAGCTTAAATTCATAAAGCCAATCATGGAGGATATAAAACCACTAGATAACAGCATGTTGTCCTTTGAACCCAGCAATGAAAGTCTGGGATATCTGCTACCTAAGCAGGTCTTTTGAATGTCTCTTGATATGTATGTCAAAAAGCATTTCCATAATAATAATAAAAGATGTATGTATTTCAAAAGAACTATAAGCATTGCTTTGTCTCCAGTTTATCTATTAATTAATTAAGCTTTATTATATCAACACTTTTTCATGTCAGGAAGAATACCTCAGTTCAAATTCTTACAGAATTCAGGTAATTAAATGCTAGTAGTTAGTTTTATAAATATATTGAACCAACTCCAACCCTCAAATTCCTAAAGATTAAAAGTATAACTGTGTTTTCAGTGGTTTCTATAGCTGCCCACGAGCTGAATTTTATCCTTTAGTTTACATAGCTAATCATCCAGTACTACATTTAATATATTTATTAAAGCAAACATCTGCAAAAGTGACACTGTTGGCATCAAACTGTGTCAGCGATTTCATGTCTATGTTCTTGCATCTCTGGGTTGTTTTAAAACTAGCTTCTTACAATCTGGATAGGAAAATGTTAAGAATTAAAATATGCAAATTCAAATATTTTAGATGATTTGTAGACAATCACAAATTGTTGAACCTTACACTTCACACTCTTTTAAGTATGAATCGCAAATAAAAAATGGCCGTACAACTGCTGAGCTGTTGCAGGCTGGGGTAGGAATGCCTGTGGTGACACGCAGCTGGGTCCATTCCATTCGTCACCATACCTTTGTGTTGGGTGGTTAAAAGGATGTGACTTTGGAGATGACAAGGATCAATGCCCATTAATGACATTTTCCGATATCAGAACTCGCGAACCATAACTGATACATCCCCTCTTAACATGTTCCTATAACACCGGTGAAAATATCTAAAAGAAAGTAAATACAATATGATATTAAACATTATGGTTATAATCAGGTGTTACAATTTGTAAGAGTCATCCTGATTTTAAGATGAATGAACTACAGTGAGAAAATCTGCATAGGATGTATCTTCTGGCAACCTCAGATTCAACTTCATAAATTGAAAAGATGCCTTCTCCCAATACTTCCCATCGGTCCCCTCACTTGAGATAGTCCTTTTGACTCTGTGTTTTCTAAAGCCCCTCAGGAAGCAGGTTGATTAAGGGGAAATGAGTGTGTCTACAGCCACAGAGACACTGCCTCATCGGAGTCTGCAGACAGGAGACCAAGAATCGTAGTCGCACTGTTTCTGGTTAGGGAGGAAGCAGCTGAGGATTGAGGATTGGTCTTCTGAAATAAGGAAGTGAGAATAGAAACATGTTAGGACACAACAGTCTAGGATTGGTAGGTAGTCACATAGAGCCCCTCAGGCAAGTCATTAAAAAAGAAGCGAGTCTTTGACCAGCATTTTTTTTTTTCTTTTTTGGTTCAGGTGAATAAGCTTTTATCTCTATTTGAGAGCTATTTTCTCAGAGGAGTCAAGTGTTTCTCCTGGTAAATGAATGATCTGGCAGAAACTTTCTGAAAATCAAAGCAAAGATAGTCACTGGTTTGTAGGCTTTTCTTCTAGATGAACACTTCGGGAACAAACAGTACAGTCGCTTTATCACAAGTGATTTGACTCTGTAGCGACAGGTGACTTCTCACGCTCTGCCATCCAAGGCGTTCTCCAGCACCCTTCGCGCTGAGCCTCTTTGCCTTACCCCTGTTCCTCTCACCGGCACTCTTGGGTCAAGCTCCTGCAATGGGAGGAGAGGACAGTGACAAAATAAAATAAGGATGGGGAGGTGGCCGTCACCTTGAGATGTACATTTTAGATAATACTACAAGCATTATTAAATAGCCAGGCAACAAGGATTTAATGGAATTTTTTCAAAAAAAGAATAGGTGTAGCAAAAACACACAAGATACTTGGGGAGTAGGGGTATAGTAGTGGTCTTTTTAGCAAGACGTGTTTTTAACTGTAAACCCAAGTGTAGCTCACAACACAGCACAACACAACACAACACAAACGCAGGTGCCAGAATAAAGGAAAATCTCCTCCCTAACCTGAAGATTACCACCTGGTTTGGTCCGTCAGTTGGTGGTGGATGGTTTCAAGCACTTGAATAAACAACTTGAAATGTACGTCTTTAATATTGCAAAGCAAGCATGGAGAAAAAGGATATTGGTAAAAATCTTTAGAAGCTTCCAACACTAACAGATGAATAAGTAAGAAAAAATGATTTTGATATTTGAAGCTTTACAATGAATGAGATATTTTAAAAGAGTAAGCGTAAAATATCTTCCATACATGCTTATAAAGTACTTTTGATGATAAATCCCCTTGACTGCTAAACATAAATCACTGAATTATGGTGAAGGGAAAATTATTAAATTCCTAAAAGCTGAAATAATACACCTGTGACCACTGCGGAATAATAACAAAATTACGGGCATATACTTGCTAACGTGTAAGTAAAACATCTGAAATTAAAAATCACTTTGCCACAATGCTTCCACATAGAAAGTAATGTCAATGAAAATAATAATTATTGAAAGACATGGGAGTGAGAAAAGCTTAGTGGGTAAATCTTGTTTTGTATTTTATTCAAATCAAGCAGAATATTTCCAAAAATGTTCCTCATTGATATTAGCAGAAATGTTGGGGCTATTACTGCCCTAAAGAAAAATAAATATAAATAATGCTCCACAATTTTAGGATGATACATAAGCTGACACCAACAATCTGATGTTAATGCATGTTTATATATAGGCATTAATACTTATGCCTAACTGGTTCACTAGAAAGGCTATAACACATGTGGAGAAAGGACTTTTAGTAGCCTATTATTTAGGAACAAGAAATGATGAGTAACTTTTAGTCTTCAATAATTTAAAGTGATTAAAGTTAATTTTCATAATTTGAGTCAGTATGAAATTTCAAGGATGACTGAGAATTGAGGTAGAATTTACAAGTTATAAATTGTATGAATTTGAAATTAGGAAAAAAATTTAAAAAATAGATTCATCCAACAATTTCAGAGGATATAAAGGAGAAAATACAGTAGAAATAAAGATATCAGCAATTAAATTTTTCAAAACTTTCATTTCTATATGAATAAATTGACAATTTTTGATAGGCAACTTTTAAGAGTTAAACAAAATACAGGAACAAGCAGTTAAATATTCCACAAATATGGAATTGAACAAATATATGAAGAAATATGTGCTGCCAAATTAAAGTACACAAAATTTCCCAAAGGAAAAACATTACAAAAAAAAAATTCACACATGCAGGGGGGCTGGAGGAATAGCAGAGTGGTTAAAGTGCTTCACTAACAAACTCAAGGCCCTGAGTTCGATTCCCCAGCACCACATAAACTGAACATGGTGGTAATCCCAACACTTGGGAAGCTGAGGCAGGAGGATTGCCATGTGCTCAAGGTCAGCCTGGGCTCCACAGTGACTTCAGGACCAGCTGGAACTACAGAGTGAAATTCTGTCTCAAAAAAATTCACACGTGTAATAAGTCACAAGTGTTAATAAACTATAAAGAATAAGTGTCATACGAGTAGGTGCTTTGACTAGAATACAAACAACAAAATAAAAAGTGACACTGGAATATCCAAGTGAAACAACATATTAAAATATTTTATGGGTAAAGTTGGGAACAAAACAAAAAATATAAAAAATATGTCATAATCTCTGCCCAAACTCCAAGAGATACCAGGCTTCAAAGTCTTGCCTGAAATTCACGCAGTCTAGATTTTAAATCTTTCTCTATTTTCTCCCTAAATTTCCCCAATGTGATACAGCATTAAAATTCCGCCTAGGTAATATTCTCAGTGACTGCACTAAATCTAATATACTTGGTTTTTCTTGATGAATGTGTTTCTCCAAAGCCTTCTGGGGAACCAACATTTGCCAGAGGCATCTCACCTGAAATCACATTAAGGCCTCTTAATAGATGAGCATCACTCCAGCCCTTGCTTTCTGTGTTTAAGAGAATCGGAAGCAGCGAAATTCTCATGGTTAGTATTTTCTACTAATGTACAAGACATGGAACTCAAGTTATTTCTCTCAACATAAAGACAAAAGGTAATAAAATTGCTGTACAACAAAATTTCAGCGATGTTGTTAAAAGATATTTTGGCAATATATAACTTCTGCTTAAAAATAAATTTACAAACATTTAAGCAAAGAAGTTAGCATGCGATGAACAAATAATAGAGTCAGCAGGAAAAGCAAAATGTGCAGTAAAGAGAAAAAAGCATCAGAAATAGTTTTTCTAGGAAGGAAGAAAAGAGAAAAACTTTGTAACCACTAACGTGGATTTAAAGTAGAGCATTGTGTGTTTTTCAACTTGATAAGCAGCTCGTAATCGAGGTGTAACTGATTAGATGGAACTGAAGCCAGTAAGCCTGAATTTGATGAGCTTTTATATAACTTTATTCACTCTTCTCCTAACAAATAATATAAATTAAATTTCTATTTCAAGAGAATAGGTTGAGTATCTTCTAATAGAAATAAGGGCAGGGAATCATGATTTATTGGTGGGACAAAACAGCTGACTCCTACACCTTAAAGGAGGAGAAGTTTATTTTGGCTCACAGTTTCTGTGGGATCTGCCCATGGGCGTTTGGACCCAATATACACCTGCTGTAGTAGAGGGGCATGCTAGAGGAACTGTATCAACCTCATGACAGCTTGGAGGCAGAGAACAGGGGGAGTATTGAGAGAAAAGAGGTGGGGACTAGCTACAGTCCCATATCCAGATAGCACATTCAGGTATGAATTCTTTGGTGGGCTAACCCGTAGGTGAGGCTAGAAGCTTCACAACTCAATTGCCTCTCCAAGAATCTCTGAGTCCAGCAAAGTTGATAATCAAGATTAACTAGTACAAATCCATTCCTTATTAATTTGATATCAAACCATATCTTCTGAAGCCATAGTTAATCTCCACCTAAATAACAGTGTCATAATTTTACCTAGTGCAACTATTCAGTGAACCAAAAATGCACTAATTCTTATTTAAATACTCTACTTTTTTAGTATTACCCAAAAATCTGAGTCCAGAGTATATGTTCTCTGAAACTCAAGGCAACTCTTAGCTTTGAATCTCTACGAATTGCATAATTCCAAGACGCAATGGCACCGGTTAAACATCTCCGCTCCAAAAGAGGAGAATGGGGGCATAGCACCACAGCCTTCCACAGAGCATCACAGTCCCATGTCTGCATCTGCTGTTCATGGAGCACAGGGTGGTGAAACGTGCGCTTTTGAGGGATAGGTGGCCCTGTCACTGTAACTCCATGCTGGCTGTCCTTCTAAGACCTGTGTCTTACATTGGCATTATTCGATGTCTGTGGATTACTCAGAAGACATTCCGTATTCCTGACATCTTCAACTTCCTGATGTTTCTTCCATCTTTTGGCTTCACTTTCACAGAGTCCTGCCTGTGTGCTGAAGGCTTAGCCCCCACTTAGGCATTCGCCAGAAGTTGTAGAATCTTTGCGAGTTGGGGCCTACTGGGAAGTTTCAGGTGACTGAAGGCACGACCTTGAAGGTCATAACTGGATTCAGTTTGCTTTTCAGGTCTCATGAGGTGAGCGGTTACTTCACCGCACACACCCCACTATTATGTGGAGGCTCCAGGCCCAAACGCTATGCCACGGACTGAAATCTCCCAAACACTGAGCCACAGTAAAACTTCTTCAGTTTATTTTTCTTGGGTATTGGCTACAATAATGGAAAACAGACTAACACTATATGCAAGACGTCTTATTTAGTACAACCGTTCATTTTCTGCACTGGTTTAAAATGCTGCCTGTAGATACTTTTCTATGCCAGTGGCATTTTTCCAATGTCAGCTACAGCAAACTATCTACTTCCTAATTTTGTTACCATTTTTTTTAAACGTGACTGACATTCTCGTTGAACCTGGCGGACCTTTGCACCCAGTGTTGTTGTTAGACATAGCATCAGTGATTCTCTGCGGCTTTTGAGGTAGGAACATAAAAAGCACTCACGCTTCTGCCTCGCTTCTCTCCTTTCAGGCGGCACCGCTGGGCGTCCTGCCCTCATAGGGCAGTTCAGTCACCCTGCCACCATCAGTGGACAAGAGCCTGGAGAGATCACAAGTGACATAGGAGGTCCCTACTAGGGGCACGGGCATTCAAGTTCCATTCTCCTCACTGCAGGGAGCGGCCACCTCCACTGTGACCAACCAGAGCACAGAGCCCCTCCCTTCCAAGTCTGGCTCACACTACACATACAGTATTTCAAATCTTGAAGTGATGTTTCCAGTGTCATTTAAAATGCAACAAACCTTGTGTATCTTTGATTTATTCTGCTGTAACTATTAATCAACACTTGATTCCATTGTGAGATAAGTCCACTGCCTCAACTATTTTAAAGATTACTTTTAAAATCAGTCTACATTATTATTATTACTATTATTTGAAACAGAGTCTTGCGCTGGTGGTCAGGCTGGTTGTGGCCTCACTGTGTAGCCCAGGCTGGCCTCAAACTCATGGTAATCCTCCTGTCTCAGCCTTCCCAGAACTGAGATTATGGGTGTGTGTCACCCCACCCAGTTTTCTACATTTAAAAATTAAAATGCCATTGGAGGAAAAACTCTGCTCAAAATATTTTGGATCTTTTTTCATTTATTTACTTTTTTTGTGCAGGAAAGCAAATTATTTTGATATTTCCTAGAAACACAAATATTTGAAAGTTGTAAACAAACAAACAAAAATTAAGGTGATTGTCGTGGTGCATGCTTGTAATCCCAACACCGGGGAAGATGAGGCCTGAGGATTGCTGTAAATTTGAATCCGTCCTGGGTTACAAAGTGAGTTCAGGACTAGCCTGAACTATAGAGTGAGACCCTACCTCAAAAAGAAAAGAAAATGTTAACATCCTTCTGTGAGCTCCAAGAACACATTACACTTTAAAATTAGTTTCTAGCTTATGTTTTTATTTAGATGGAAGGATTTTAAAGTTTATATTGTATGCTGTTTCCGTATACACTAATTGCTTCTTGGAAATAAGTAAAAATGAATATAGAGATTTTTTTATAAAGTCTAAACATAGAAATATCATTTGACTTGGCTACCCCATTTTTATGAATATTTATGAAAGAATTAAAGAATGCATACACGTCTGTGCCATACACGCACACATGCACACGTCTGTAGCAGGGCAGGTAACAGCAGCTGAGCCGCAGAAGCACAGATGAAGAGACAGAAAAGGTGGTATGTAAAGCAATGGAATATTACTCAGTCACAAAGAATGAAATCATATCATTTGCAGGAAAATGAACAGAAATAGAAAAGTGAAGTTAGGCAGACTCAGAAAGTTACGTATTTCTCGGTTTTCTTATGTATTATGTCAGATTACTTCAGTAATTGATGAAGAGATGACAGCGGGAAGCTCGGAGGCAGGGATGACGGGAGGGGGAGGTGGGGGGGGCGGGGTGGGGGTGGTTCCGGCGAGGGGGGAGGCGGGAGGGGCGGGGGAATAAGCAGGGGGAGGGCCGATGGGATGCGAATCCGTGAAGATCTGCTAAGCGCGTCCGCCAAGATTTCAAAGCAAACTCCACAGGCAGAATGTGTAATAAACTATAAAACGATGAAATATTTGGCCGATGAATACTTGCTTCATTTAAGGGAGTAATTCGACATTGACTGAATTTTATATATGAATTATTTTCTTTTTTGTGGAGGAAGCGTCAAGGAGCTCAGGGTTTGGGTGATTTGGATGGTGGGCAGTTGTGGCACTTGCCTGGTTTTTATTTTGGAATTTGCCAGGCCCTCATTGAGGGCAGCTGTGCCTGAGTGAGGCACTCTCTGCACATGACCAGAACTTGGTATTCTCAGCGTTTTTTATTCTGCCCATTCTGATGGATATGAAGTGATAGCTGCTCTTATAATCATTATGTCTTTTAGTGTATTTTTGTGATACAAAGAAACCAGATCATCTTAGGGGGTTGCGCACGTGCTTACTCTGTCTCGGCCATTTTCACGTCCTTGTTTTCTCTCAGCCGTCCTGGCTCCACCAGCCCAGATCCTCCTCCCAACTCTACACGCCGCCTCTACTCTTCCTGTCGTCTATCTGTTAATTTGCTCTTCAAGTTTTTTTTTTGTTTGTTTTTGATCTCTCATATCATAGAAACCACGCACTATTTCACCTTTTGCTTCTGATTTACTTAGCTGAGTACTATGTTCTCAAAGTGCATATATTTGATTATACATGAGTCAAATTTATTCTTCTTTATAGCTGAGGGGTAATATTTCATTGTACATGTATACCACACTTGATCTATTAATGTGTCGGTGGGCACATAGCCTACTCCAATATTTACCTGAGTTGTGCTTCTATAGACGTTGGATTAGAGTATTACTGTAACATAATGACCAACTTTTTTCAGGAATATACTCAGAAGAGGTATAGATGCATCTAATAGAATTTCTATTTTTAAGTTTTTGAGGAACCATCATACTGATTTCCATAGTGGCTGTACTAGTTTCCTGTCCAACCAAAAATGCATCGGGGCACTTTTCTCTCACGTTCTTTCCACCATATTTATATTTCATTTCTTGGTAATGGCTATTTTTTCACTTTTAAGGCAATTGTTGCTATATTTGGACTGATATTAATGGTGGGCTTTTTTGTTGCTATTTTCTACTACTAATAGAAGCTTCTTTTTCTTTCTGTTCTTGGCTTGTTTGAACATTTTGTGGATTTCCTTTTGTTTTCCCTCATCACCAGATTTCTCGTCGTCTCTAAGACCATCCCACTGGGGAGTCGAATGGGCTCCTTGCTGCTGCTACGCGGGATACAAGCTAGACTTCTGGTACCACAGAGGAAGGATGAAAGGGAGAAGACTTATCTCTCCATTTGGCCTTTTCTCCAATAACATCCTTGTGGGGAAATTGACACCTGCTAGCAAGGGTCCTTGCAATTTCTTGGTTGGGTTCGGCTGACAAATCTTCTGTCATCTGAGGCTGCAGCCTTTCTATTTGGAAAAGAGTCAGCAGTTTGTGCTTGGGGTTTCCAGTGTGCGGGCTTGTTGATCTCCAGTTGCAGTGTATAGGAACCAAACAGAAAGCCCAAGGAGATGTTTGTCCCTTTGAATATTGGCCAGCTTAATTCTTTTGGTGGCTGGAGGGCTAAGTGCAGTGGTAAGGGAGAAAGATGCTAACAGTGGTGTTTTATTTAAGCATGGTGATTGTTCTTGTAATGAGAAGAGCCACATCACCGTGGCTAATGTTCAGGGTACTTGTTTTCCTGAGCATCTCTGTGTGTTCTGATGCCATCAGAGGTCAGGTTGTCTCATATTTTATTCTGCTAAATTGGCACATTTCTCTCTACTGTATGCAAAATAAAGAGAGCCTGGATTACAAAGCGCACACAGCCTAATTGGGCTATGATTTATTAATGTTATTATGCATACATTAATTTTTATTTTCTAGTTATAATGCATTGTAAAGGATTTACACTGTTGTTTTCTGTAGTTTTATTTTTACATGTTTACAACCATAATTCTTTTTCTTAAAAGAGGCAAGAGTGCTTGATACATATTTTTTCTTTCTTTTTTCTTTTCTTTCGAGATTTGTTTTCGTTATAGCTATTAGAGTGGCCTTGAATTCACGGTCCTCAAAGTGTTTTAAGGTCTGCTTTAAAGATCACCATACACTGATTAAGGCAAGGTAAGAATCTTTATTACAGCCCGGCCAACCCTGATTCCAGGCGAGAACACAGAGAATGGCCCCGAGCTGGGGCTACAGAGGATTAATATAGGGTTTGGGAAGGAAAGGTGACAGGAAAGGTGACATAAATACATGGTCATCATATAAAAACCAGTCACAATTATGCAGCAACCATAGTGACAATATTAACCATTTAAAATCCACACGTTGTCCCGTTACTTTTGGCCAGACCAATTGCACAAAACCAGGGTTCTTTGAATATAACCGATCATAGTATGGAACCACATAGTCCACGTGGGGCTGAGCTGCGTGCCAGCCCTTGGTCTCTGTGTTTGGTAGATGTTTTGGTAGAGTGGTTGGGAGTTGTAATCTCACTGTTCAACAACCTAAAGTTACAAAGGCTGGGCTGTACAGAGGTGAGATATAGTAGTTTAAAAATATAGGAATTTCCTGAGAATGAATTATCCTAGGCATAAGAAGAACTTTGATCATCCCTCCCACTTCCTCCCCATCCCCTCTAGTTCCCATCATTCCCCACAATATG
The DNA here is from genome assembly GCA_004027205.1 of Ctenodactylus gundi. NCBI lineage: Eukaryota > Metazoa > Chordata > Mammalia > Rodentia > Ctenodactylidae > Ctenodactylus > Ctenodactylus gundi. The sequence continues at coordinate 60,062 of PVKB01001540.1, read as the reverse complement.
TTCTATGAAATAATTATGATCTGGGTTTCTCACATCAGAGAAACCATTTGGTATTTCACCTTTTGCTTCTTACTTGGTTAAGCGTAATGGTCTCAAGTTGCATTCATCTACCTATAAAAGCCTCCAACCTGCCTGTCTTTATAGATGAGTAGTGTTCCATTGTGTGTAAATACCACAGTTTGTGTTTCCATTGGTCTGTTGATGGGTATTTTGAGATTTGTAATTTTGCCATGATATGTATATGCACAAAATACTCAAGATCAATGTAAACTTTACATTTTGCACTTATTAATAAAATGGGAAAAATGAAAAAAAGAACTTTGATCATTACAAAATTTACTAGACTCTCAGTGGGGCGCAGCAAACTTTATCAAACTCACAGCACATTGCAAGCCACATTGCACAGCTCTTCTAGAAAGAAGTGGCACATTATTAAGTATGATTGAGTGGCTTCATTGTCACAACCCCTCAGCTTCCCAAGTAGCTGGGATTGCAGATATGTGCACCATGCCCAGCAGAGTACCACGGTTTTTAAGTACTAAAATTACCCCAACACGTGTACGAAGCAAAAAAATTTAAAGCACCGTCTTATTATTGCTAATACAATTCTATGTCACAAAGCAACGTAATGTACTAATTTTTGAATATTCAAGGTAATGCGATTTTCAATTGACATCTTGTAATTCATAGTCTTATGTGATTCAGAGATTTTTTAAATGGCAAAACTGAATGTTTATTCTGATTGCATCTATTTTTTGCTAGCTATAATGTAGCTTGTCAGCAATTACAGTCCTATATCCTGTGATTGTCCTATGAATTCGGCGTAAACACCCTGGATTAGGAGCTGCCCACTCAAGATATTCTTACTGACTGTGTGTCACTAATTTTGAATGCAAGCACTAAATGCACAGGTGCTGAGCAGTCAACGCTTATGAATTGTTGACTGATTACCACATTACAGTGCCATTGTGTAAGAAATACCTCCAGTAGGCAATTGGCTTGGGAGGTGGATCGAGAGTCACAGGTGAATATTACTTTTTGGAAGATTTCTCAGCTGTCATGGTCAATGTGCCGGAGGTGGTATTCAAGCAACTTCTTTAAGGCTTCTTGGCTACAACACAGGCAACCACTGTCACCTTGAGAAGCAAACTGCTGTCCAGTTACAATTTTTTCCCTTGTTAAGATAGTTTCATCCTGGAAAATGATACATTGATTACCTAATTTTTATCCTCTATCTAAAGCTGCCTATCCTTGCTTTTCTTTTGCAGTGGTATTTTTTTTCCCAAAAAAACCAGACTTAATTTCTGACACTTTCCAGCACTAAGGGAGTAGCTGAGCAGTCTGCTGTGACATGGGATTGTGATTGTCACACTTCAGACACTAGTGACTTCTGCACACCTATTCTTTGGTTGGTTCAATACTATTGTGATTGCATTTGGTCGATGTTGCCAACAGAGGCACTAAGGCCTCGTCTGATTCTTCGCTAACTCTTCTCCATGACATTTGCTGGATTTTTCACTCTTGTTAATGGCCTCTTTTTAATTTATACTTCTCTACATCCTTTTAAAAATGATTATCTTTTGGCAGGTGTTTAGAAAACCTGTACTGTAAGACTACTGGCTGAGTTTTGCTCCAATTCTTCACTGTAAACAAAAATCATCCAAATGTCCTGTTCACCCATACCTCTTAGCAGACTGCAGTCCAGAGGGTTGAATTTTGTCTGTTTGTTGGGTGATTTCTTATGTTCTCTTGCCAAATCATGTAGCTATATCTGTTCCACGAACAATGATTTTTCATCTGTTAGTTTCTGTGACTTCTCTCCTGCTCCATCAACCATCCTCTCTCTGTCTTCCCTTTCTTCTTGTCTAGGCAGGCATCCACAGATCTATTTGCATTTTTACCTGCATTTGGGCATAAGAAATCATGGCAATAAAAAACATTTGCCATCTGTTAAAATATTCAGTCGATTGGATAATCTTTAAAAAAGAGAAAGTATCTTATATATTACTTATTTGAAAGCAATCTCTACTGCCACTTTATTGGCTACAGATAGTCTTTTATAGAAAGAAAAGCCACCTAATTCTTCTTTTAAACTCATGCTAATTTTAAGAATATAAATTTTCTTTTATGCTCAGAAATTACATGCATTATCAGAGATTCCATGTTGGTTCTAAGACTTCATTAATATGGGGCCATCATGACATAAACTGCACGTTGTTCAACTGGAAATTTGTGTGCATCTTAAATTTAGTTTGCTCTTTTTCGCAGATCCTTTGCACCGAGGTACACTCACTTCCCCTTTTACGCTTTTGTACTTTGAGACAGAACTTGGGTCCATCTCTAAGTTGCCCAGGCGAGGGCCAACACATAATTCTTCTGTCTTCCCAGATTCCTGGGATTGTAGGCATCAACAACTGACATCCAGCTTAGCGCATATTTTAGAAACAATTTATGACTAATGTAAAGCTGCAATAGAAATTAGATGCTAAGATGTATTTTGCCCAGTTCCATCCCTCCCCACCTTTGTGCTGTTGCTTTATCATTCATTTTATGCGTATTTTTTTCTTTAAGTTTGTCGTGAGTCTTTTGGCTTTGCTTCTGGTGTATTTTTTGTCTAGATAGTCAACTTCAATGTAAAATATACCAATCTTTTAATAATTCTAAAAAAATTTATCATGCTTAAAATGTTTTTCTTCTTTAACCCTTAGAGAGAAGTTACCCAAATTTAATATTAGAGACGTATTTTACATTTATGTTTCAATAAATTTCTAGTTCATGAAAATGTGGCAGGGCGAAAAAGGAATATTTCTAGATTATTCCTCCAGTGCTTGCCTAGTTCTCCCACAACCATTCGGTAAGAAGTCCATCTTTGGCCCAATATTTTCTGATGGGACATCATACACTCTATTCTGTGTCTACTTCTGGAATCATCAATCTGATTTTTTGGTCTGATGTCTGTGTAGCTATGCCAAGCCATTTTCTAAAGAAGGTTTAAAAGTATATTGCAATGCCTAGTAGACTTTTCAAGTGCTTTCTTTTTTATTTTTCATTGATATGCTTATGTATTTATTATGCTTTATGAACTTTGTCATAAATTCATATTAATCTATCAAGTTATTGGAATATTTCTTGTGGCCTCATTGTATTGATTGATTAACTCACTATGGCTTAACATTGTGTAATCTTTAGGCATAACTTTAATTTTCAAAAGGCAAAGCCTCCAGAAACTGAAAAGTAAAGAAAAACTGGGGCTTGGATAATAGGACCCAGGGTGACATATAGACAGGGTGACATATAAACATTAAGATGCAGTCCAGCAGTGGGATAGACTCCTAAGAACTTCTACCAGGAATGAGTTAAGAAATGCTTATAAAGAGGCACACTAGCTTTTGTTAATGACAGATGACAGGAGACACCTTGTATTGCTCTGTGATCTGATCAAGAGGGAGAATCTCTAACTAGAAAAGCCTGTATGTGTTTCTGCATGCCCTGATCCCAGCAAAAGAAATATAGGCTATTTATTCATTCATGGGTACACACATACACATCTGTGTCAGTCTGTGTCTCTGAGCTAGAGAATTTATTAGCACAAAATAAAATAACAGAGAGACCACTCCTTTCAGGGACAATCTGTGACAGGACAGAGGTATGTAAAGACACCGTAAGTGCAAACTGTGAATCTTGAGGATTGAACATTAGTACCCATACGTTGTAGGAAAATAGGATAGAAACTGTTGGCGGAAGCATACTGTGTGGCCAAGGCTACATGGAAACAGGAGGAGTCATGTCCGTCAGGAAGAAAGGAAGAACAACATGTCTGGATTGTCCAGAACCTCAGAGATCATTAAATAAGATGTGGTAGAAAAGCAGTAGCCAGGTGACAAGGTCTGTGTGTCATGATGAAGTCTTCTTGAGTTCCAGAAAGCCACTCAATGGATGGGTCCCGGTGAGAGGTGGAAAACACAGCCACTGATTTAAATGCTAAAGTTACCCCTTTGACTAAATTCTAAAGAACTATCTCTGGAAGAGGACAAGACTGTAGGGAGAGTACTGTCAGCTGGCCGTACTGTTTCAAGGGATGGGAAATGAGATTGTTGTGAGATTGACCAGAGACTATGGTACAGCAAGTGGTATGAACCTAAAACGGGCACAGAGGCGTTGGATTAGAAGCGTGAGACACGGCTTAGGCTTAGTCTAGTGAATGAAAGAGCTGTTGCGGCCGTTACTTCCATAGGAGGATACGAGGGGAGACCCACTGACGGTGAACGGCAGAGAGGTCATGACAGAGAGACACAGAGTTTAAGCAGGAAGGTGAAATATGAGTTTGGAACTCGGAAATGATGTCTAGGTTATTTTTAGGTAAACACACCTCAAATTCATGCCGTGTCTAGGCCAGTTCATTTTCATTATTAATGGCATTTCTATAAGACTGTGACTGTATCCACATGGACCTGATATGTGTGTGTCTCATTCATGCCAGAGACACCTCCAACTGAATCCTCTACTTGGAAGTCGGTGCTCTTGAGTTTCTGTGTACATATAGGTAGGACTCCATGGAGGTCTATGCTTTTCTGTTAAATTTAACCTACAAACTTAAGATTGGAAAAGTACAGAGCAGAACCCAAGGCATAAAAAGGAGGAGTTTGTCTCTGAATAAAACTAACCAGGCAGAAAGAAAAAAAGTGTTTTGGAGAACAATATTTCTTGGCTCGAAAGGGTTGGTGGTTCTTAAACTTTGGGAAAATGGAATACTAGCTTTTTGACAATTCAATTAACCTTATGGAACTATAAGGCTGTTAAAAAAAGAATTTGGGAGGCAAAGATCAGATGGGATAATGTGTGAGGCCTGTGTATACTTTAATATTTTAGAGATGCATTATTTCTGGTTGTCTTCAAATATGTAACTCTCCACCCTTTCCTCCTAATTTTCAACATAATTTATAGCATAGCTTGCTATGGAACCTTATATAGAAATCTAAGATTTTCTATTAATTTACCTGAGGTGAAAATTATCAAGATTGCTTCACAGCACCAATTTCTCCCCCATGAATCCATGAGGAATTTAGTGTGTTCAAAAGCAAAATTTCCCCAGGGTGAAGAAACTCAAAATAACACAGAAAATCTCAAACAAAAATATTTATGAAAAATTTTGAAGAAATATTTTTGAATTAGATATCAATCATTTTTATTAGATATTATAGATGTAGTTTTGAGTTAAGCAGCATCAGACGCCTTCCATATTGTTACTATTTCTAAGTGGCATTTGTGCTCCTGTACCAGAAATTAAAACAAGGGGAAAAAAAACCAAAACCTGTCTGAATACTTGGTTCCTCCACTGGCCTTAGCCTGCTTCCTTTCTGTGAGTTGGGTGGGGATGGCAGTAACTCTTCACGCCCCGTATTCACTGGACTGTCAGCTGATCACTAAGTCACCTTATGCTCAGTATGGTGGTTTTCCATCTCCAGCACAAAGTGAGTGCCTGACGTGTACAGATCGTCATAAACAATCCTGAAAATAAGGCCGATTTTTCTTTCCATCTGAAACAGTGCTAGTTCTAGGCAGACACTCTTTTTAGGAAAGGCTTTATCCTATCCTTCTGCTTCAAGTGGCACGCGTGAATGAGCCAGTTCCACTTGCTCTCTGGAACACTGTAGAGCTTTATTCCTCTGCCCTCCCATCCGAGGCCCTCGTGCCACGGATTTTTCCCACCAGAAGCTGCTTTAACATCATCTAGGTGAGATTTAAGACCTTATAGATACACTTCCAGAATTTCTGTTTTAGTACTAACAACTGGTAGCAAAGTGGTCACATTCCTTTTGGAGTAAATTGAGCCAGACTTGCCGAACGGTGATGTTCCTGTTGATCTTTTAGGGAACTGGTGGTCAGGGATTTCAGATGCTCCCCCGGGGGCAAGGTAAAGTCCTCAGACCAGTCCCTCAGATCCTTTCCTTCAACACAGCTCGTATTGCAAAGGCCCGAGATGCTCTGGAAGCAAGGCAAACTGGGGGCATCTATTTTATCTGAACTCACTCTTCGGTCTCTCACACTTGGACTTACTTTTTAAGTGTCTGAGTGGGAGTGGAGATTTTCCCCTGCGGGAATGCTTGCACGTGCTGCCTCGCTAGAGAATCAGCTTCGTTTGGTTTTGTTCTTGCTTTGTTTCTTGCGTGCACTGTGGCGTTGGCAATTTGTGACCCTACGACTCTCCACGTCACTGGGCTTTATTAGTGCTGTGGCTCCATTGGGTCAGGGCGTCCCAGGTGCTGCTCCCAATGTGTGCCTGGCTCAACATCCTCTCCAGCGATTGCTGTCTCCATTATTACTTGCTATTTGACCCTGTCTTCCAAACACCTGCCCCTCTGCCTGGTAGCGTGCGTCCCTACGGCTCCCCCAGGACCAGGTCCGGCAAGGACAATAGGAAACTGCACCGGCTGTAATATTTAACACCTGTGAATGCTCCCTATCGTTCTTTATTTTTCCCTTTCCTTTTCTTCCTTCTTTTATTTTTTATATTTGCAAAAAAGATGAGAATTTATAGTGACTTGAGATAATGGCTTTGGCCTCTGTATAATAAGGAAAGTAAGAAACTCGGAGCTTAAATTCAAGAGCCCTTGAAGAATTTGATTTATGAACACAAAGTTTTATTCATACTTAAAAGAGTCCTACAATTGTTTAAAAAATAAATAGGTATTTGGGCAGATAAAATCGATTTGACTTTGGCATAAAAATAACTGTTTTATTCTCTAAGTTTATCACCATGAAAAAGTAATGGTAACACTGCCTAAATAACCTTGACTTTATTTTTTATGATTTAAACTAATTAAAATTTATACCTTTTTCTATGGCTTTTCTACATTACATTTTTCACAAATTGCCCCCAAATATTTTTAAAATGTAAGTGTGCTATTACACCAAAATTACACCAAAAATCATTTTTACCCCATGTTATTGATATGTATAAGTGCAAAATTTAAGGTTTACAATGAAGTTGAGCATTGAGTGTCTTTGAGGAACTTTACAAAATACACAAATACCATCTCTTTTGAATCTTAAGATTTGTAATCATGTACGAAACTTTACAATCCTGTCCTTTGTCTCCAAAGATGGACAGCAAATATGACTGAGTAGTTACTGTTTCAACATTACTCTCAGGGGTAGGACAAATTCATGAAGAAGACAATATTCCTGTTCTAAAGCAACTCATTTTTATAATATTTTTAATTTGTCATACAATAGAACAATTTATTTAGGGCATACTACTTCAATCAAATGAAAAAAATACAGGTTAGAGTTTTACCCAAAAATGTAATTTTAAAAATATAATGCGACTTCTCTGTTATTGACATATAGATTAACTTTGAATGTAAGAATTTCGACTTTTTCTCCTTAAAGAGATTGAACTGAAAGCTAGGTCATCCAGGAGCGCATCTGCTGTGAGTCGGAGTGTGACAGAATGAGAACACTTATAGCCCAAATTAAAGTGTCTCACGGTAGCCTCATAGGCGATGCTGAAAAAGAAAAAAATAAAAGCCAAGGTCAGGAAAATGTCACCATTTGAACAAGCTGTCAAATAGCCTCCAAGGAAACATGTGCAGGTGACTTTTATATAAGTAAAGTAAGTCATTTAAGTGAAAGGGCGCAGCCTGGATATGCCTTTATTAAGTTTACCAGTAACTGAGAAGTCACGCTGTCTTCTCCTTTTTCTGGAAAGTTTATACTTTTATTGTCTCTGATTCTCTCTACAATATCAAACTTTTAGGCTGGGGCTCCAGAAGCTGTGCATCTATTATGATTTTAAGATAAGTTCATACTTTGTTCTGAGGAGTTCCAGGGTGTGGACCACCACAGTGTGGCAGCGAACAGACGGCCCCTCCAGAGCATGCTAGCAGGTGCCCAGCCCCAGAACGCTTGTCAAACCAGCTCCTTTTATTGCTGCCCTGAGTTACCCATAGGTAAGGGTTCATGATAAAATGCTGTAGAGTGGTCTCCCTGAAAGATGAAACACAGATGGCATGTATGATATCATTACCAGAAAGAGAGAATTCCACTACGATGGCAGTGGCTAAAACAAATTTAACATAGGTAATAAAGATATGCTGTCAGAAGTGCCAAAGGAAATTCTGCTCAAACTATTTCAAATCAAAAGAAACATATTACCAAAATTTGTTATCAATGAACTGAGAGCTATCTGCTAGTAGATAAGCCTGTTTTCTGTCTGTTACTCAAACTCTCCGGCTGTATTTGGAATATGGAGGTTCCAAAGTCTCAGCGAATCAATTTCTGAGGAAAACCAAGCAAGGCTGCAGGAGTCCACGTTCAATTCATGTATTTGTAATATAGAATAAAAAATTGGGCATATGAATATGAGCCAAATACATTTATATAGGTAAAATTACCCACTTAGAAAACGCATTGTTACAAATATACATCTTTATTGTTCATCAGGGCTGCACACACAGGTAGTGCTACCACGTTGAAGAATCTTTTTATTCTCTCCTGGTTTTTGCTTTGTCATCTTAAACACAAGGGCCTTATGAGAAGGAGCAGTTCTCTTTCCTTCTCCACGTTGCGTTTCCCACTGCTAGTTTCAGGCTGAGCTGTCCTGTCTCCATCCTTCCTGGAGCGCTGTGGAGTAAATGCTTCCCTGCTGAGTCAGTGTTTCAAACCTCAAGCAGGTGACCTATTTCTCCTTAGAAGTGTCCCAAGCCTTAAAATGTGATGATCATAGCACTGACTTTTCTGCATAAGCAGAAAATTAGCTTTCTAGCTCTGGATTTGTTGTTTGTGTTTTGCCAAAATGTTATAAAGGACGTGGCTGCTCTAGATAGATTGCCAGCCAACGCTACAGGATCAGGTCAACTTCAGCACAGTGTGTTTGTTTTTATTTCCATGGTATTTCGTGTCTTCATCATTGGAACCACATGAGACAGGAATGTTTTTAAGGTAGGAGGAGGGTATTCTTGGCCCCTTCTCAGAATTCTATGAAATGTACCCTTAAAATAACACACAATTGCTTACAGGTTCTCACCAAGATACATTTTGTCACTTCTATTCCCATGTCAAAATTACAAACCCTTCCCCTCCCCCTTTTTAGTCTGTCTTCAGCCTCTCCCCGACTCCCACTATTACCCACTATCACCCCATTTCCTTCTATGAAATGACTATATTCTGGGTTTCTCATATTAGAGAAGCCATTTGATAAGTAACCTGTACCTGACTCCTTTTACTGAGCATGATGGTCTCAAGTTGCTTCCATTTCCCTACCAAAAACTCAAAACTGTTTGTCATTATAGGTGAGTAGCATTACATTATGTATATATACCGCAATTCATGTACCCATTTGTCTGTTGATGGATGGTTTGGTGTGTTCCACATTTTAGGTATTGTTAGCTGGGTTGCTATGAACTTGGGTATACATGTATCCCTTTTAATGATATTTTTAACTCTTTTGGAAGGATTCCTAGAACAGGTATTGTTAGATCAAAGGAAATGTAAATTTCTGAGGAATTTCCATGGTGCCCTTGTTATATTTATGGGTTACACTTCACTCTACACACACACACATACACACGCACACACGCACATGCACATGCACACACACACAAACACACACACACACACACACACACACACACACAACCTGATGAGAAAGTAAAGAACTTACCCAATACTATTTAAGGAAATTGTTTTAGTTTTAAACTGAAAATGACTAATAGACACTTTAGATAAGATACAAGATTCTTTAACAAGTTGGGAATGCCTTCTCCCCAGAAAGTATAGAGAATGCATGATTTATTTAAAAGTAATCTAGGGAATCAGAAAAAATACTGGTACTGCAGATATTAAATTGAATTGGCTTTAAAGTTTCCCTCAAGTATTGAATGTTATTGAAATATTGTATGTAAAAGTGCCCCATGGTGGCCTTAAGCATAAAATAATTTAGAGCCTGGTAATTCTATACATAAGAAGTGGCATTTCAGGCGTTTCTCTTGTTAGCTCTCTAGACTACGGCCTGAGATGTTTATTATGGGATGAGATATCCCCTGGTAAAGGGGACTTATTTTGGGGGGTAGGAAGAGACAGAATGTACAATTCCTTTCACCTTATTGAGAAAAATATTTCAATGTGTTTGATAAGTGAGATGTCAGAAAACCAACATCACAATGAGTGCACCCATAAAGGAAAATTATCGTTCAGTTAAGTTTCTCCATGATTACTATTATAAATGGAGTGTTTGCTCAAGATTCTTCATTACAGATTGTTGTGTGAAAGCTTTCTTGGGGAGACATCTTTACACCCCAGATTGGCACAGCCAGCTGACCAAAGTAACAATTACACCAAAGTCCAACTTGATGAAGCAATGAGTTTATTGGGGGTTGCCTACAGAAGCAGGAGTGAGGGGTACATGCACCAGAGCATGGATGACTCAAAGGCAGCCAAATCACCCGTCGTCCATGTCAGCACGGATGACGATTCATGGAAATGGCGTGCTGCCTCTCAGGACCTGCATTCCTGGGCAGGTGCGGATTTTCTCTTGGGTTCTTCTGCCTCCCCCTACCCTGTGCCTCTGTACACTGAAATATAAGTGCTGGCTGTCGCCGTGCAGATGGGAGGGAGTGGACTGTGAGCTGCACCTGTGGATCCAACCCAGGACCACGTGGCTGCATGCCCAGGCACAGGAGAGGTTCGCTGCCCAAGGGTTCCACCTGTGCACTTTTACTGTGCACACCTGTGCATTGTTTACTTCCTGAATCCCATGAGCCTCCTTCCTCTCTCTAGGTGGTTTGTAGAACTTGCTATACCACGTAGATTATTCTCGATCTTCTCAATTAGCACTCAGGATACCAAGAATCAATACTTGCTCTGGAATTCAGTGAGTTGAGAAAGATTTGGTGGCAATATTGAGAGAGGTGACATTGCTAGACATGACTGGCACCTCTCTCCCTCCAGGAATTGCACTGCTCAGGACCTAATATCATATTGATGATGGCTGGTGGGCCACTGTGGCTCTTGTGTTAACTGACATTACCCATGTTGATTTAAAGTGCTTAGGGCTAGTTGGGAAGGGTGCACACGTCTATGTTTACTTGACTCTGGATGGCTAAGACAGGAGGACAGAGAGTTCAAGTCCTCAAGCCCACCTGCGTATTTTAGACACTTAATGAGAAATTAGTTTAAAATAAAAAATAAAAATAAGAAAATGGCTGAGGATATAGCTTAGTGCAAAGACATCAAGTTTAGTCTCCAATAACATATGCACACATGCACATGCATGCACAAAGGAATGTGTGCATTCAGATTTGTAGGAGACAACACATGAGAGAGCCCTGGTCCTTTAACATAAGCTCACAGAAATCCTGCACTAGGTCCCTCCAATCAATTTGTCCTTTAACTTCCTCAATGCCCTGTGCTGCTCATGCACTGGACAGCCCGTTGGTCTCCCACTCGCTTTGGATGAGTGTCTCGCTCTGGGATTCTAAGCGTGCACACAGCTCACCCTAATGCACCAGCGAGGTCCACCTCTAAGGATAGCAAAGGGAGCAGGGAAGCAAATGTTTCCTCCATTTGGATTATTTTGTGTGTATTGAGAATAGCGGTAAGCTCTTGGAGTTGTAAGAAAGCAGTCTCCTTGTTTTCATCAGTTTACTTTGAAGTCATCCTTGCACGACTTTTGACAAAAATAGTGCTCCTCAAAAGAATGCACATACAAAAACACAACAAGAATAATTATCATACAAATATGTAATTTTTATACCTCTGTGTTCTTACATTGCCCTGGTTAATTATATTCTTGATGAATGATATTGCACTAATGAATGTCTCTAAGCTAAGACTGAAACTTAGCTTCCGTCCCTCTAAAGTGGAAAAGACCATTATCTCAAAAATATTTTTTATAAGTGCTTGTGTGTGTGAATTTCCAAAGTGACAGGTACACACTGGAACACAATGAAGGCTCCAACCTGTAATTTCCTCCGTGATCATTATCTCCGTGAGTAATGAGGGCATGTGGTCCGGGTTGTGGGTGGAAATGCTCCACACCAAACAATGCTAATGATAGCCCATCAGGTGGGACAACAGGCCGATTCCGTGCCATGATACAGCCTCGGCGGCAATGGCACTTTTCTTAAAGGTTAAAATGCACGTGCAGTGAGACATACACGGCAGCCTTATATTAAGCAAAATGCTGCATGTTAAAATAAATCTTGGACGTTCCCAATGGATATTTTAAATGACTCAAGTGACAATTTATACACAACTGCTTTTGTTTAAACTGGTTCTACTTCATTTAAAATGTAAATACATTGTGGCTTTCTTGTCCTTAATTTTATTTTTCAGCATACAGAAAAAAATAGTTTGGAAAGAACTGAGCAAACTGGAACTACTGAAAACACACCTATGTTGTTGAGATGTGATACAAACATTAATTCCTACTATGCTTCTCACAAAAGCTCAATAGCATGGCAATTGCAACCATGTATGGTGCCAGCATGGTAAGACATGCAGAATAATTTTGGCATAATTTAAGCTGTATTCTTTTAACTTTCATGTAATGATCATTTCTAATTCAAAAGAAAGAAAACCAAATTTCCCTAAGATCCATGAGAAAATATGTATAGAACAAAACGATATTGATTAGATGGACTAATACTTCTTTGTGGGATAAATCAGGCAAAATTTGGGGCATAATAATATAGAGTTTTGAGTTCTTGCTCATAGGGGTTCTTGTATACAGTAAAAATAAGATATGAAAGAGTTATTAATAAAGTTTAGGGAGAGCAAGGGTGCTTAAAGAGCTTAGAAGTAAAAAGTGCTATATTGAAGAAAACTAAAGCCTGATTTTCATTTTTTAACTACAAAAGAGCATTTATTGGTCCCTTTTCTAAAAATCACAGATACGAGAACAGAACAATGACATAACTCACCGGCCCTCCGGGACAGGAAGGTGCACCGGACAGAGAGCCAGCGAGGGGTTTTCGTTGTACCTAGTGGCCGAGCACCCTCGTTCCTTCAGGGCCTTCTTATTTTTGTCACCTTTGACAAAGGAAAAAGACTGGCTAGAATATTCATGTACAAGGTCACAGTGACATTAAGGCTCTCGGATGCTAACAGCTTGTACATTCTAGTTTGTGACTCTGAGACACGGTATCAAATAAACACTCTCAAATACTCATTCCTGTACTGCCTAATCATGTTGTCTTTAAGGTACCGTTGGGACTGCTAAATTTTTCTTTATAGATTCCATTTATCTCAGAGTACAAACTCTAAAATCTATGTGCAGCTTCCGCTTTCAGGTATAAATGTTGATTTCAGGACCACCCCAGGTTGCTGTCGTGTCTGATGGGTGTCACACCCTTGGGTGGGCTGCTGTGGGGACAGCACACAGGGATCCACGGATGACTTGCTCACCAGACTTGCTCCCTGTTCAGTCTGGACACTGCCCCACGGTCAAGGTAGAAATCTTGGAATCAGTGGCGAGCCTGACTGACTGAAGATACTCTCAAGTATCAGAAATCCATTCTTTCATCGTGGCTTAGATGGAGTTTTTTTGGAAAGTGGCCTGGGAGGGTGGACGGTCCTGGCTTTTGGGCTCTGGGGGAGGTGTCAGCATAGCCTCCTTTTCTTGGCTACTAGGAACTCATGAACCGCTCCTTCTACATCTGGTCTGAAGGTGTGGCCTAGTTTTGGATCCACCACCTGAGAAATAATCGCTCCACTGCCAGCATCCCGAGCTGAACCATGCTCTGCTCCAGCAAACCATTTTGCAACTGGTTCTGTTCCTGCTTGTCCAGATGTCTGTGTAGACACAGAATTAACCACTTTTTGCCTCGTGTTTTGGTAAGCTGGGCTTGGCGTCCACGTTGCCTAGTTGGTCATGGTGGAAGATGTCAAAAAAGGCCCCGAGCTTGAGCTGCTGTGCAATGACGGCGATGTGCTGTGTCCCTGGGAGGCCGCAGGACTGGGTGGATGGGACCAGGGGATCCGCCAGCCCCTTCCTGCCTTTAGCTGTCCCCGCAGAGGCCTGGCCTGCCCCTCTGCCTCCCCCCACACCTGCTCATAGCTTCCATTTATCTTATTCCTCCCCCGCCCTAGGCCTTCTGCCATGCGTGTGCCCAGGGCCCAGCAGAGCAACCCAGCAGGCTTCTTTTCCAAAACAGACGGCCTGGGCTATGGAGAGGAGGCGCAGGGTCTCACGGAGGCCGAGGCAGAGGTGCTGGTGGTGGCGACCGCGGTCGCAATGGTAGTATCCGTGGTGATAGGGCTAAAGCCTGATTTTTAAAAGAAGAAGTCATATTGTTTTACTTGTATTTATTTCTTCACTTGAACCTCACAATAGAAATTCTGCCTTTTGAAGAACACAAACTAATACGAGTATATTTTGAAATCGTCAAAGACATTAATTTTATAGGTAGATAGTTTACCTAAAGAATATACCTTAGTAAGGAACTGGAGGAATAGCACAGCAGTTAGAGTGATTGCCTTGCAAGTACAAGGTCCTCTGTTCGATTCTCTAGCACTATATAAGCTGTGTGTGGTGGTACATGCCTGTTGTCTCGGCACTTTGGAGGCTGAGGCAGAAGTTCAAGGCCAGCCTGGCTGCGTAGTGACTTCAGGGCTAGCCTGGACACTGCGGAACAAGAAACTGTCCAGAAGAAGAATAGGAAGACAACAAAGAAAAATCTTACTAAGTTGTTTTCTTCTTTCTTATTTTATTGTTTTGGTTTTTTGTTTGTTTCTTTGGTTTGTCTATTTTGAGATGACAAAGGTTTTTGTGGGCTTGGTTAGAGGTTTTTTTTTCTTCCTTTAAAGGCATAATTTGCTGTTATACAACATAATCATATGTGTGTAAGTCTGGACTTTGAGGAATACTGTAGAGAAGTCAAAGACGCGCGCGCGCGCGCGCACACACACACACACACACACACACACACACACAAGAGAAACGGTTCTGACAGAGAAAAAGAGGACATCTTGATTGTTTCAAAGTTTTTACTTATGAATAAAGACCTTGTAAACATAGATGTGCAGATTTTTTAATATGTAGACATAAGTATTCATTTGGGTAAATGCAAAAAATGTGCAATCACTGTATCAGATGGTTAGTTTTGTAAGAAACTGTCAATATGTTTTCCCAAGCGGCTGCACCACCTTACGTTTCTGTCACCAATAAGCTTAAATTTTAACCTTTTTTCCTCTACTGGCTTGTACTTTAAAACAATCACTCTTAATATAACCATCAGAAAATATGGGCTTTTTTGTGTCCTAGTGTTAGTATTGATATTGGAGAATGCGGGAAGACAGCGAGTAACACAGAACGGAGCAAATGGTGTCCGCAAGAGACCAAAACTAGGAGGTGGTTCACTGGAAACAAGAACTAATGGAAACCAAGGGGAAGAGAAATGTCTTTGGACTCCTCAGTGATGTTGGAAATAAAATCCATCTTCATGTTTCCAAGATGTGGCAGAAAAGACAATGTCTGTCTATTTTTGGCTCCTCCCTAAACCTAAGGTGGTGTGGATGTGGGGTATAGGTCTCAGATTCTTGATTTTAGCCTAGCCTCTTGAGAAAGCTAAAAGCACTTCAAACACTTCTCAATTACCTGTCCACACTGGAAACAGCCTCCAGGATATAAAATGGCCTCCCGAAGGGGCTTATCTCTCTGAATTTCCTTCTTTTTCTAGATCTTTCCTGTGAATTCTAATGACATTATTAGCCATCTAGTGTCTTCAAACATTTCTTTTTTAAGATTTTGTGTAATCTCAGTTTATGGTTATTTGAAAATATCTAGTGTGGCTCAACTAGTTACGAGTTGAATCATGAAGGAAAAAACAACTGCTCATTAGAAGTTTTGTTGATTTAATAAAATGATAGATTATTTTAGGCTAAGACTTAAAGAAATCTTTGCTTATCTATTATTACATATTATATGCTGAACGTTTAATTATATCTTGAACAGAAACATCAGCCTTTCTTTCTAATTATCTAGTAAATAGGTTTGTTTTATTCTCATAAGGTAAGTCATGTTTACTTTTAGAGTCTTCATGCTCACATTTCTAGTTTAACTATCCTGCTAACAGTGATTTACTACCTTGTGAAAGTATCTCTTCTCTTTTCTTCATGAATGTGAAATAGAATCTTCGATGCTTTCCCAACTGGTAGCTGCTAACTCTCTTCACTGTTTAACTTTTATTTATGTTTCAGGTCAAAGCACGACAATAAAGCCTAGGCAAACAACATGTGAATAATATGTTTTGGCAAAAGGACCGGAGCATATGAGCGAACCATAAGTAGTCCATTTGAATCCATGAAGAGCTTATACAATTTAAAGGGCAGTTTCAAAACTTCCTAACATAAATAAATGCTTAAATTTCTCAGATGCCTCCCAGAGCAGAGTAATGGCCGACACGGAGAGAAACCGACACGGGAATCCCAGCTCTGCAGGAGCAGCACGTTTCCAGCACATTCATCATCGTTCTTACTGCTCAGCTCCACAGTGACAGCTTTAGGAAAAACTGTTTCTAATGTTTGCACGTTCTCTTAAATCTCTGGAAGGAGCCATCTTTAGAGAGCTTTTTTTTTCTACTAGGGTTATGTTTCCATCCAACACCTGTTTATTGAAGACTAGAAATTTGAACGGACAAAGCTCCAGCCAGGGGATATCACCAACAAGTAGCAGTTCAAATAACCATCAACTGCAACCTTATAACAAAAGAAAAAAAAAGTCAGTGGACATATAAATTATCTTGTTTTGATTAGTAAGTAAAGGAGATATGAATAACATTAAAACTTTTTACATGAGATATAATTCTTAAGTAAAGGCATTAGATGAAATTCATATACATTTTAGAGATTTATATTTATCTACTTGTACATATGTATACTGACATTGTGGTTTATGTATTTAGTATTAAAATCTAGTGGAAAATATCAGTTATGGATAAAATAGGACAACCTGAAAGCCTGTAGAAGAAAACCTGAAAATGAGCAATTATTTAAAAATAATATGTCAAAATATAAGCTGCATTTGACTATTGTTTTATCTCCTTAATAAATTTTGATTTATATAAAACATTGCCAAGGCAAATTGCTTTTTTATTAGCTTAAATTTCTCATCCATTGGCAGAGATAAAAGCAGATAAAATGGAGATCACAAGATAAAAAGGAATTTATTCAACCTCTTTTTATTTGAGTATTTAAATACACCACGGATTTAGAGAATGACTAAAGACATGATTACAAGTTAGATTGTTCTATTGATCTTTAAAACATATCAGAACAACATCTGTGAACACATCGCTAGCGCATACTAATTTTGTTTAAAATAAATAATCATATCTTTGAGTACTTCCAGTTTTAAAATATACCTTGCTATGAAAAGCTCTACTCTGAAGTCTGAAAGAAGACTGTAGGTTTGAGACAAATAAAATGATTAATAATATAATGAAATTCAATAATATAATGGAAATCCTAAAAGAAATAAAATTTATTCTTATTTTATTCCAATTTAAAATTTTAATTTAAATTTTAAACCTTTGGTTTTATTTTTGATGTCAAAATCATGATTAATTTTTCTGTGATGGTTGGTTATATGTTAGGTGCATAATTGTTCTCTAAAGATAAAAATATACTTGTTTGCTACTACTTCACAAACTGACAGTAATATTTTCAGTATGATTAACATAAACCTCTATTTCATACATAAAATAATGTTAAAAATAATTTTAAGAAAAGTTTATAAAACCTTAAAGTTGTGTGTTATTTATATATTATATCTTGTTCCAAAAAATCATAATTATCAGGGCTGAAGAAACAGCACAGTGGTTAGAGCACTTGCCTAGCAAGTTTAAGGCCCAGAGTTCAATTCCCTAATACCTCATAAACTGAGTGTGGTGATATATGCCAGTAATCTCAGGACCAAGGAGGCTGAGGCAGGAGGATTGTTGTGAATTCGAGGCCAACCTGGGCTCTATAGTGAACTCAATACCTGCCTGGATTATCAAGCAAAATAATAATAATAAATAGATGATAATTATTTAAACTACTAAAAAGTGAATACCCACAAAACAATGCTGTCTTTGGCACACTATTCAAGACATGTTTCAAATAATCAGAAAAAGAAGAGAGTAGTTGGAAATAAAATATTCCAAGGCTCTACTTAGCCTCGTTAAAATGATTAAAAGGCAATTTACATTAGATTGGTTCATTCACTGATTCAGTTTGTGGTAGTTAATCAAAGATACAAAAACCATGGGATTCAAAATAGTAATATAATTTAATTTAAGCAGTGACAATAAGCTATACATGTGTATAGGTTTATTTATATATAATATATAGGATGTATTGCAATTATGTTGTCAAATAATGCAACCAAAGAAAATTAATTAACTAATCAAGTAATAAATATGATAAAATATATCAAATACATAAGCGGATAATATTTAGTGCCCGTATAACATGAGAGATATGAAAATTGCCTTTCAAGTACAAGGCCCAGGGTTTGATACACCACAGAAAGCTGGACTTGGTGTCACAGCCCTGGAATCCCAGCACTCAGGAGTCCAAGGCCAGCCAGGGATGTACAGAGAGTTCAGGGCCACCCTAGGCTACAGAGCGAGACCCTGTCTCAAAAAGAAAATATATGAAAATGTAACATAGAAAACAATAAATTTTCCGAAGATAGCAGGGAGCATTCCGACAATTAATAATCATAATGTGTGGTATTTTTCTATATCAAACCATTAATGAATGCTATAAAGCCCTGAAGCAAGTAAAATCGGAAGAGGTTTTCATAGAAGAACATACTTATTCCTAGCTACAACTGACTCTATTAAATGAAAAAGCCATGTGGCTAAAAACTACATATCATTGGTTCATATGCCGATGCAATGTTTTTGGAAGGTGTTAGGAAAAGAGAGATGAAGAGAGAATGGAAAGGGCCAGAGTATTTGAGCTAAGATTGTCGGATCACTGAACTTCTACAGTTACAAAGAGGAATTTTTTTAAGGTTAAGAAAAGACCAAAAGGCCAAAATTCTCAGGGCAAAGACACAGTATTTTGCATTCAGAGAACTCCTGGGAGTCGGACATGATTTTCGTATTAGAAATGTTGAACAATAAACATAATATTATATTATTAATAATTTGATTATAACCGACATCCTTGATCAGTGGTTTTTCTACATACCAGAAATGTTTAGCCATATGTCTTACATGAGCTGTTAACTCTTTTTTTTCTAAAATGTCTTTGATATATGATCTTGATTGTAACAAGAAGCCATGTATAAATGAGTGAGGTTGACCTAATTATTTGATGTCCTTTTAAACAAACATTATATTCAGTTAACTTCCATTTTGTTAGATATGAAAAATGCATCATGAATAATAAATATCTTACATTCATCTTTTCATGTGAAAAATAAAGACCACATGTAATTTGCCCCCTAAATACACCTCTTCAACGTCTCTATGTTTTTTCTTCTGCTTTGTATTTGCTGGCTGGGAGATATTTAAAAACTTATCTTCAGAGCAGAAGAAAGGCAAGAAATTAAACCCTTGATACCTGGTGTTTGCTAATGTCCATTGTGCAAATATAATCATAATGGGTAAATTAAGCTTAGTAACACCTAGTGCTCTGATCCCAGAGGAAGAAGTTGTACCTGCTCTCTGCACCAGCAACCTGGCTCCAATCCCTGACTGCCTTGGCTCTGCGCATCACGAAGAATTCAGGTCTCACACTAGGGCCATGTCCTCTCCTGACCTGAGTTTCTTTACGCCATACATATGTGCAGTAGAATTTTCCCCATTTTGTGATGATATTTATTATATGTAGAAGTTTTTTTTTATGTTCTCCCACTTAGAATGGGGAAGTATCCTATTGCTTTTTTAAAATCATCGCTGCATTTTAAATGGATCTCAACCTACGGTAGAAATCTATTCAATACATGTTGTGTTGAAAACAAAACTTGGAACAACGTAACATGCATTTTCTTGGACCATTAAGGCTAACAATGCACCTGATTATAATGTTACTGAGCAGAAGGAAAATTAATCTATAGGTATCATATTAAAGAACTTGCATAATTTGGAAATTCATAAGCCCATTATCCATCAAGATTAGGTTTTGTAAAGAAAAATATAGGGTAGTGTCTGTTTCTTCCAATAAAACTGCTGTTTAAAAAATATAAGGCAATACTTTTCTAAACCAAGATTTTATCTTTGTAAACCTTACCGCAACACCCTGAAATCAGAAGGAGAAGATGAGGCAGAAATTGGGGTAAAGGGACAAAACCAGGTTCCTTCAACTTCGCTTCAATTTCCTTGATCCCAAACCCTTTTCGATTTTATATCTCTCGTGTGAGGTGGTGTGGAGTTTGTCCTGTGGCAGACATTGTGACAGTGTTTACCGAGCTGCAATTAACAGGGAGAAATTTAAATGTGCAGAGTAATGTGAAAAAGATAAATGATTTTCTAGTTCTTCTTGAGTTAATTTTGATAATACAGCTCTGTCATTATGTTTTACAACTTGGTATTCACAAGTCATTAGATCTAAGCATACTAAAATATTGTTAAGCTTGCGGGGTCAAATACAAATTACATTGTGATTGCTATTCAACTCAGTGAGCTGCACCCTTTGTTATTCTAGAGAATTCAGGAAAACCAGCCCATTAGTTTTTCAGAGATGACAGAGGATGGGCTGACTCCTTCATGCGCTCGTATTTTTCATATATTATGAATAATTTAGTGACAAATATACCAAGGATTGGTAGCTATTTTTTACTTCTTTTCAAATTTTTGCATATTTATTAATGTCAAGATAATTAATGGTACTTTACATATAAAGTTGCTGGTAAAAAGTTTTCTAGGAAACCAAAGTGAACTGCAAGGAGGATTGTAGAAAAGAATATACTGTGATAAGATTCTGTATCACTGGAATAATGGAGAAAATTATGTCAGAAAAGATATTTACTTTAAAAAATTCTTAATACAAAAATCAGGATTATGTGTTCTAGGCATATGTTTACACCCTCTGATAAAGTATTTTTAAAAGAATAATCTGCATGCCTTGAAAATGCAATACACCAATGATTAGGGAAGTTGTTGTGACCTCTTATGCCATTGCATTAAGCAATTTATTAAAAAAAGAAAACAAAAAAGGACTTACAATTAAATCATATGAAAGCAATTCAGTTTTCATCAGACCGGTTTGTCTCATCAATCTCCCTCTTGGCATCAGAATTATGGTTCCTTTCTTGTTCCTACGTTCTAGTGAATAAAATTTTATCAACTTTTTTTTCCCCAAGTATTTCATCCAAAACGTGTGTTACATACTTTCCCTTCATGGGGATGATATACTGATCATATGCAGTTTCAAAGAGGGGATGGTTACTTGGACTCATGGTTTCAGTCCAAGGTTGGCTGGCATAGAGATAGTAAAATAATGGAGTCATGGCAAAGAAAGCAAAGAGAACGTGGAGAAGTGGGGTCGAGAATATACCCTTCCAGCTCATGTGACTAGCGACTCGTTTTCCACCAATCACCAACTTCCTTCTGTTTCCTCATAATTAATTCTATTAATACGTCACTGTGGTATTGAACAGGTACATTCATTTTGAAGAATTAGCACGTACACATATGGCATCCTTTATCATTTTATCTCCACATTCTTCCTTGCTTATGCCTATCTGGTAACAGGAGATGCCTTTCTATTTTCTATGATTCTCTCTAATCCATTTTTCATTGTTATATAGCTTACATATACAGGTTTTTTTCAATTTCTTGGTTGTGTTAATTCCTAGGTGCTTACTGTTTTTTTTTTTTTTTGAGACAGGGTCTCACTCTGTAGCCCAGGTTGGTCCTGAACTCACTATGGCGCCCAGGATGGCCTTGGACTTAGAGCAATCTGCCTGCTTCAGCCTCTTGAGAGCCAGGATTACAGGCATGTGCCACCACACTGAGTTTATGTGGTGTTGGGAATAAGATTTGGAAACTTAGAACATGACTTAGTGCTTGCTACGCCAGCGCTTTAACTGCTGAGTCATTCCTCCAGTCCTTTACTTTTTTATTTTTAAATTGGCAATGAATGGAATTGGCTTCTTGATTTTTTTCTTCTCCCAGTGGGCTCGTTGTTGGTGTATACGAACATCATTGATTTTCAGGTATGATTATGTATCCCGTTACTTTGTTGATTAGCTGTAAGAGTCTTCTAGTGGAGGTTTATTAGGTCTTCTACGTAAAAACATCGTGTCATTTGCGAGTAAGGATAGTTTGATTTCTTATTTTCTATAATGCATCCCTTTTATTTCTTTTTCTTGCGTGATTATTGTGGCTAAAGCTTTAAATATTGTTTTGAACAGTATAATAAGAGTAGGCACCCTTGTCTTCTTCCTGATTTTTAAAGATATCCCTTCAGTTTTTCTCCATTTAGTATGATGTTGGCAGGGTTTTTGTCATAAAAAGCTTTAATCAGTTTGATCCTTCTATATCTATTTTTGTCAGGGTTTTTATCATAAATGAATATTTAATTTTATCAAAAGCTTTTCTACTTCTACTGAGATTTTTGTCCTTTCTTTTGTTTTATATAGAATGTTCATTAATTTATGTAAATTGAACCATCCTTGAATTTCTGTGATAAAGCCAACTTAATCATGATGTAAAATCTTTTCAGTGATCTCTTGTTGTCTTAGTTACTTCTTCGTTGCCGTGACTCAGTACCCGACACCCACAAACTTAGGGGAGGAAAGGTTTATTTTAGCTCACAGTCTCAAAGGTCACAGTCCATTCAGGGGTGGCCGGCAACAATCGAAGTACACGGCAGAGAGAGAGAGGTGGAGTCAGCTTCCCCGGACCAACAGGAAGACAAGCTGAGGCTAGTTGAGACTCTTCCCCGTCCTCCAGGAAGGCAGGTGCAGTTTATGTATCCTTTCAGGTCTCTGCCCAGTAACCAGCCCCTCCTGCATCCGGTGTAGCCACTACACACCATTAATCCTAATTTAACTGCAATCCACCCCTCCAGACCAGACCCCAATCCGCCAACATCACATGGTTCTATAGACCATCCACAACATCAAAATACATGAGACTTTTGGGGGCCACTCAATGTCCGAACCACAACAGTTGTATTCGGTTACAGTTATTTTGTTGAGGATTTTTGCATGTATATTAATTAAGGATGTTGACTGAGAGCTTCTTTTCCTTTCTTCTTCTTTTATTTGGTCTGTCTCCAATTTTGGTGTCAGGGTAATCTTAGCTTGCAGAAATGAGTTTTTCAGTACTTCTTCCTTTTCAATTTTATGAAAGAAATTATTTAAATTATCTCTAAAACTGTAAAATTCTGCAGTGGTTCTCTCCTCTCTTAGACTTTTCTTAGTTGGTAGGTTTTGTCATTACTGATTCTATTTCATTACCTATTTTTTCTCGTCAGGGTTTTAATATATTTTGGGTTCAATTTTGGTAACGAGTAGGTATCGAGGTATTTATCTACTTTTCGGTGTTCCATATTCTTGCCTTGATGCCCTGACAGCACATGAATTCACAGAACTCTCCAGATGAATGAATCCACTGATGAGTGTGACACACTCATAATCCCATCATCCCCCCAAACTATGAAGCATTTGGGACACGTCTTAGATGCCAAACATTACTCTTGACACTACTTTAAGTATTTTATAGTGCTCTGCTTTTCGTTTTGATGGCAAAAAAGGAAACCTCTTCTAGTTAGAAGCTTGCTCAGCTCTCTTCTGTATCTCTAAGCATAGCTCCCCAGAGGGTGCACAAATCCAGGTACTTCCTTAAGATGCTGATCCAGTGTTTATTCCCAACATTGCTGAGTCTGTGTTTTAATCATTATTTTTATATTTCCAAATATCTTGGACCCATTCTACAGCTTGAACCTTGGGCACGGGCATTCATAGGAAGTGCATTTCTCTACACCAAGGAAAGACACATTTTTTGTTAATTGGTAGCTGTCTGGCTCCATATTTTAGTCACTAGCCATGTTGCAATCCTCTACTTCTACAAGGTTCTATTTAGTCTCTGTATTAGTAAACAGTTAAACACAGAATTAAATTTAATTCAATATATGAAGTGCTTTGAATTGTTTCTTTGACTGGATTTTAGAAATGTAAGCAAGGGTGTCATGAAGAGAAATTATTTTGGAAACCCAGGACTCATTTGCGTCCGTTTTTATTTTGTGTCAAGGATTTGGGAGAGTCAAACACTCTCATTGGGATCATGGAACAGGCAGAGGTCACTTTTCTCTACATACAAAAATCCTCGATGATATTTATTCATGAACCAGGACAAACTCAACAGTAAAATAATTCACTGCCCAAAATATCTTTGCGAAAAATTCAAATAGCCAGATGGGTTATGTAATCATATATCCTTTGAAATATGTTGTAGTCAACATTTTAAGTTAGAGAGAAAGAAAAGTTTATATTCAATATAAATATCATATGGCCATATTATAGTATGCAGACTTACAAGAGAATAAAATAACAAAGAAAAATATTGTTCTCAGCACAGTTCAAAATATACTTGTGTGATAAATACATATTTCACACCTTAAATTTTAGTAATTCAATTCTCTAAGAAAGTTCAGGACATCTCATCTCGGTAAGTAGTATTCTTACTTTTTTTTTTTTTAACCACGTATGAAGATCCTGCTACATCAGAGATTCAGTTAATTAGTCCACAGTTTTTAACATTTAGTACGAATCTATCAAGTCTCTGGGCAACATTGTTAAGCTTGTTAGGTGTTATCTGTTATTTTTAAAAACCCTGAAGAGTAGCCAACTCGCTTCTAATGTAATAATACGTGTGTCCATGTTACTGGTGGCTCTCTGTGTTGCCATTTATGGAATCAATAATGTACAAACCTGGGGCTCTTGAATATTCAGGCCTTAAAACTGAGAGATTTAGTTTTTCAAATTGTAATTATGAAAACTAGAACAGTTTTTAGTAGGTTGAATGCTTTAGATTTGAGACAGTATATTGAGAACTCTAACATATTTGAGAAAGATGGCAGAGGCAAATAATTTTAGCCAGATTTCTAGTTTGATTAGCCAAAATGTTAAGGATGCAGTCTTCTAAAAGATCATTATGACCCTTTAGCACAAGTACATTATGACACAGATAAAGTCTGTTTACGCAGGCACACACTGTGATGCTCTTTATGGTAAGGAACAGACTTGGCTCTGCTCCGTAACTGGAACAAGAGTGGTGGCCCTCGCCTAGGTCAGAATTAGCAGCACCTTGTCATCGTGAATGTGCATATCCAGGTATGGAAATCAGAGCAAATATAACTGAAACACACACACATCTCTTCAAAAAAAATCATAAAATGTCCCCCATTTAAGCATGAAAATTTGAGGCATAGTTAAACATGTCATGCATTTGAAACATACGTTTTGTTACCAAAGTGCACAGAGGGAGCATCTGAGGTTTGGATAACATCCTAGATGTGAATTCTATGGAAATCCACCAATCAGCCGTACAGCAGGTCATCTGGTACACAGAAAGGAACGAAATAGGCTACAATGGTCAAAATAAAGATTACTAAGACTTGATTGATAAGAATTGATCAATAAAGTCACTTTGATGACTTAGTCATTTTCCTCTTGGTCCTCAAATTATTTCATATTTCCACACACAGAAACATTATTTTCTATAGCTCCCTTAACATATAAAATTTTGTATTCCCAACATAATATTGTATTCCCAAATAATATATGAGATGATACTTCAGACACTTACAAAATTATCAGGGCACAGAAAATCAACTAGCCTTTTAATATATAAATTAAAACTTACCAATTGAAATGGCACATTTCATAACTAGTTTTTATTCATATCTTAATAATACCATACAATTATCTGGAAAATATTGTGAATAAGTTGTAAAATTAGTAAACGAGTATTTTCATGAATTTACATATGCAAAGATTTTCTCATAAATGGATCATTAGGCCTATATTTTATTGTCACCCAGAACTATAGCTGTGTCTAAATGAATAACGGGAATTGTTTAAGCTAGTTAAATGGGAGCCATAACAGCCTAGAGGTTTAAGAATCTGAAAAAAGGTGAATGGCCTCAAAGAGCTATCATTCCAGGATTAGGATGGCATGAGGCAGAGCACACAAAGCTAGTGCTATGGCTTGGATTAGGAATATCCCCTCGAAAGCCTTGTGAAGTGGGACAACTGTGTGTTATTTGGAGGCAGGGCCTGACTGGAAGGGGAGGAGGCTTGGGGTTTGACCTGGGAAGATTATGTCAACTTGTTGAGATTGAGTTTGCCCAGGCCAGAGATTTCAGGTGTTTGCTATTGACTTGTGGGCCAGGCAGTGAAGGAGGGCACCCACCCGGGAGTAGGGGGAGGGCCTAGCTGGGGGCTTGGAGCAAGTAAAGGAAGGAAGAAGAAACCCTGTCGCAGCTTCATCCTGGGAAGCTTTAGTCTTGACTGAATCTGTAAAGATTGGCTGGACTCTGGCTTCACTTGATTTCTGTCCGCCGTGACGTGAGCAGCTCTCCAGCCTCTGCCTTGTACTCTGACTGTTACCAGCTGCCCGTGAAAGGACTAAGCGGGACCTGCTGTGAGCTAAGGACATCGTTCCTCCCTTCCGTCGAGAACGCTGGTTATTCTGTCATAATACTGAGAAAGTGGCGAAGACACAGACCATCTTCCTCAGTTTTGCCACATATTTTGGGGTTAAAAACTAAATCCAATACTTCTCTATAGAACAGATACGTGTGCTATTACAGTTAAAACTCAAACAATGTCTTCCATGTAGGAAGTATCATTCAAGATAGGGAGGTAAGAGATCTACTGGAAGGTCTTATGGTTTCTTCGTGGAAATAAAGGTGTACTACTACACAATTAAAGGCTATCATGTTTATAAACCACAGTGTGAAATGATGCACAGTTGCTGTGGGAGATCAAAGCAGAGGTCCCTGTATCAGGGCACTAACAGCACACTTTGAGTTCCTCACAGCTCTGCTCTGCGTACTGGCACTGGCTGCCACAGCTTAATTTATACCGAGTCACAGGATCTTTTTTTCTACTTCTTTTAATCTTCTTTACCTCAATGGTCTCCTATTCACTTCTAACCCAACTTTTCCAGTTAGATATCGCAAAAGTGATTCAAATTCTCCCACTTTTTCAAATCCATTCCAGTGTTTTCCCAATCAGCTAAAATAAACTTTTAGCTGTTTTTGTTTTTAATTGTATGTATTTGTGATATACAGCAGTTACATTGGACTCAAGGAACTGGTGCACACAGGGCACATTAAATTCACCCTCGCCCTCCCAACCGTTTCCCGACCTCCGCCTCCTGCCGCATTTCCTCTCCTGCTTCACGAGTTTGCCTCCCTGCTTTCTACCATCTCTCTGGCTTGGCTCCTTTACCTACCTATACTGTGGGTTTCTCCTATTACAGACACCATGCAATATTTTATCTTTGGGTCCGATTCACTTCACGAAGCGTAATGGTCTCAAGGTGCATCCATTTTCCCACAAATGACTTAAATTTATCATTTTTATGGCAGAGTATTACTCACTTGTGTATATATGCCACATTTCTTTAAACAAATCTTCTCAGGATGTCTTTTAAACACATGGATTATTGATCTGAGTCCTAACATTAATCTAACATCTTCTGCAGTTTCCAGATTCCACACCTTAAACTTATTTCCCAAGCCCCTTGCATTTTGTTGTAAAGAACTCAGCTCTCGTTTACTGCGAAGTCAGCCTATCACCTCTGCTTTAAAGAAAAACATCACCTTCACCTCTCAAGGCTCCTACTGAACGGGATCTGTGGGAAGACGGACTGGCAACGTGGAGTGCAGAACCACGAAAGGCCCCAGCCCTCACTCTCAGCAGCTTCTCTATCCCGTCATTCTGCCCCATGCCTGGCCTCTTGAACAATATATAAAATACTTATTTTTACCCTTTCATCTTTTCTGCTGTACTTTTTCTTGGTTCTAACATGCCAATTCCAACATTCTTTCTGGCTGAAACTTCTTTCTCTCCCGGCCAGGTGAACTTCTCTGTTCACTCTTGGATCTCAGCTCTAGTCCCTTTCTCAAGAAAGCCTAGCCTGACCTCCCTCAGTACGTCCCAATTCCTCCACCTTCCCTTTACTAGGACCCAGAGCACTCACAGTGCAGTCGAGCATCCCTTCTGAAGTTTCCCGCTGTCCTACCAGCTTGATGGGGGAAGGGGCAGCACCCCTTATTTTCCATTGGCAGCAAAATTACTGAAACATAATAACTATGTAAGTTTTTATATTGGAGAAATGAATAGGCCCCGATTGTCATTCATTCCAGTGGAAAAAACAAACAACAGTCAGGAGAAAGACCATGGGATGTATTGGGTGGTATTCTAGACAGAAATGTCCACAAAAGCAAAATTACAATTGCATAGACCTGCGGAAAGCCAGGTCACTGAAACTTACTTGGAACAGGCTTGGAGAAAAGGACAGAGGTAGGAAGGCAAAGGGCTCAACTGTCACCAGATAGTCGATGACTACCCTATGGCCTGGACCACTGAGCCACAACCACGCTCAGGTATGTAGTTCCTTCCTCCCTAGTGCAGGAGCCCTCTGTGCTAACCTCAACATGGCTTTCAGCACATAACCTGCTTCCTTAGCCTAAGACAGGAATTGTAATGTTACATGTAGCTGCTCCCTTATCTAACATCTAGTAACCTTGTTACCGCTTTTGAGTATATATGGTCCTTCGGGAAAAATATTAAATTTGTCAAACTCTTGAGGTTTGTCTCAACACAGGAATGTTATACGTTTTCAAAATAGTTATTGCACACACACACACACACACACACACACACACACACACATATATATATATATATATATATATATATATATATATATATATACACACACACACACACACACATATATGGATGGTTGAATAAAAATTTATAGTGAGGAACAGCAATGTTAGAAATTTTTTTCCCTATGAAGCAAAACTAAGATAGCTTCATTTTATCTAGTATATATTTTTGTGGTTTGGGGGATATTTAATATTGGTTTTGTATTACATTTTCAGTGAATTTGGTACGAACAATTCACCTAGTATTACAAATGTTCTGCATGTATGTTCTTCATTGGTCCAGGAGTAAAATAATATGTAAGAAATTCATATATGTCATAGTTATACATAAAAGTAAATAAATTACTGTCCTGAAATATAGCTAGCTGATTGCAATTATTTATTCATATAATCTTAGGTGAATCTTTCTTTGTTTTTGTGTTTTGATCAAAATAGAAAACTTAATGCTGCTACTGTCTGTGCTACAATGTTTTAAGCTAAAGCAAGAGAGTAAAGTGCACAGTGTCATCATTAATCTCTTTAACCTCCATAAAAATCCACATTTTATACAAGGCTACTTTACTGACTCGCATATTCATGGACCTTTTATTGAACATTTATCATGACAGACATAAAGTTAGGACCTGCGGATTCAGATGTAAATGGAGACTCTGTCTAAAGGAGGGTGACACTGGACACGTAAGAGACAAACAACAGCACCAGAGCTCGTTAGATGCTCAGGCAGACTGTAGACATTGGTGAAATACATGCATGCAATGTGTGTGCATGTGTGTTTATATTGTGCAGGATTGCATCTGCGGAGGGTTTGTCGTAGTTGTGTCAGAGATTAGAATATAAGGTTAGAAGATGAATCCAAAAAGAGATAACAAGTCACTTAAAAAATAAATCTTTGGAAAAAGCAACAATATTTTTAAGGCCAAGGGAACTAATTGATACTGAGAACAGTAAATATAGATAGTCATATCTGCAGAGGTCTTTTCTGGAAGTGACTGACAATGGAACTGGAAACATGAATAAAGTTTACCAAAGCTAATGAGTTTGCGTGAAAGTCAAGATCAGGGTGCTTCTGAAAATCCTTCAATAAGAATAAAATTATCTTCTCGATCTGTGGTGTATTATAGAAAGTACTAAAGAAAAAGAAAGACTGTCGGCCATAACATGGAATGTGTACAATTACAGGAAACTGTTGAATCCTTTTAAGATCAAAACTTACTTTTGGACTTAAACTTGTCCCCTTTCCATGTCTCCCATCCCCCTCTTTCTTGGACTGCAAGGATTGTGAGAAAAGATACTCTGTTTCCTGAGGAGAGGGGGATTTGTAAAAGAAACACTGACGGATTCCAGTGTAAGCAACTTAAGTCAAGCACATGGATAGCTCACAGATGTTAAGATGTGATTGATTTTACGTTGAATAAAATCAATAGAGTATTTCTTCACAAAATAGTCTGAACTCAAGGCAGCTTTCAAGGCTCAGTCGAGCATTTAACTTGCACATAAATACGTGTCTTCACCACAGAACATGGGGATATGACACGCTTAAGCAGCCGGCTAGAGTTGCCTTGGCTGTCTTTTAGGACACGGTGAAAAAAATTACAATGCCACCTCAGGGATAGTTACTTGATACGCAAAGGGCTTCACATTAATCCTTATGAAAGATCACAATCGTTTTTATGAAAAATCTATAAAGTGATAATCATTGCAGAACATTCCCTTGAATTGTTTCTTAATCGCTCTGCTTTGTGAGGAGCAATTAGCCTGTCACAAATTACCAGCTCCACCTCTACATTGGCTTATATGAGGAAAAACTCATCTATCTCTAGAATCTTTTGTGTGTTTAATGAGACAGAATTAATGCCCATAAAATATTTTTAAAAGAATACAACATAGAGTGTCATTAAGAGCTAAAATCTTCATGAATCATCTATGTTGCAGAGGATTTGAAGAAGAGAGCCTTATAACCTGAAGTTAACAAGGAAAAAAACTTGTAGGGTAATGGGACGTTTCTGGGCCTTGAAATGAGAGAAAAGCTTAAAAACATAAACAACTGTGATTTAGTGAATGCTGAACACATGCTTGATCCATTACAAAGTACACTACGTGCATTTCCCAAGCTCCGAACAAATATTAGAGGAGCTCTACTGCACCCATTTCACAAGTAAATAAAGCAAAGCATAGAAAGCAAGTACAACAGTTCACACTCCTGGGACGGGAACTTGTGCTTGAATCTAGAACTTTCAATCTCTGTGAAATTTTCAGTGAAGACAGGCATGAGCTACAGGGCATGAAAACTGTGTGCATGCGCCCACTGCCCACAGGCCTTCATCTTGTTATTTGAATTATTTTAACTAAAGAGCAAAAGCCTTAATGGTGGTTGAACAGAAATGCCCAATGATCTCAACCTGTAGTTTGAAACAACAGCTTGATGATGATAAAGTTCAGACCGAAATGGAGTAATTACTAGTCAAAAAACAAGTGAACATTTAGAAAGTAAAATGAAATTACTGAACAAGTGGAATGATTAAACATAAGCTGTACATAACCATTTAAAAATTTCAGTCCTGAGAATGCGACTCTATTAAAATTATTTGGTTACTATAGTTTTGCTGAAATACATTTTATAAAGCAAATGACTGAATTTTAGTTTATAATATACATATACACACTATGTGTGTGTATATGTGTGTATATTTACATGACATATATATATATATATATATATATATATATATATATATATATATATATGTACTATAACAGAAAATATAACTAGCCACATATCTATCATAACTAATGCATAAATATTATTGATGGAACTAGACCTAACTGCTTAGTCTTCACAACATCAGATCTGTAGAACCTTTTCTCCTGGTAGGTTACGTCACAGGCCACTCTTTCACACCACGAAGTACAAAGAAAGTCTGCTTAACTAAAAATTCCTCTATTCAATAAAAGATAACACAACTGCAGTGTAATTACATCCAGCATTAGCTGGATGTCTTTTCATAATTATAATTACATTAGATTGTTCCTAATTCAGGATAAATTTGATGCTTGTAATATGCTTAAGTATGCTTTGAGTCGTAACCATGGCATAACTAGAAAAGAGACATTTATAATACCTAAAGTTTCATAAGAACACATATTTAGAATGTGGCAATACTAGAAAATATAAAAGTGAGACAGTAATCTCTATGAAAAAATTGCTGAAAGATATAAACAAGCCACATAAGAGAATCTAAGAAAATCTAGCACATGGGAAAGATATCAAAAAACTCAGTAGTATTTTTTTTTTCTTTTTGAGACAGGGTTTCTCTCTGTGGTCCAGGCTGGTCCTGAACTCACTATGGGGACCAGGCTGGCCTTGGGTTCATGGCAATCCTCCTACCTCAGCCTACTGAGTGCTGGGATTACAGGAGTATGCCACCATGCCCCATTTATGTGGTGCTGGGGAATCGAACTCTGCTACTTGGCACTTGCTAGCCAAGCACTTTAACCTCTGAGCCATTCCTCCAGCTCTCATTACTATTTAAAAAATGTAAACTAGCAAACATTGTAGTGTTACTTAATAGTTATTACAGAGACAGATAGAAACCCTGCTGGCGGCCATTGGGGAACAGTCTAGGTCCATGCAGTTAAGCTAAATATTCAGACATCTTATGACCTAGCAATCTTGTTCTTGGGTACATGACCTCAGAAACACAAGCATAGGCCCATCCCAGGCTGTGTAGTGATGCTTATTCCAGTGTCAGGAAGTTAGAGACCATTTGGAAGCCTGTTCCTATGGAGAGAGGATAGTCAAGTGTGTAAGTCAAGCGTGTGCATAACCTGCAGAAAGAGGCTGTGCTTGAGTAGTGCTCTAGTGCTGTGTGAACTGATGGGTTTAAAGAGTACTCAGTACACACAGTACTCCCAATGCATAGAAGGAAATTAAAATACTCTTCCAAAGTACACATTTAAAAGAAGACATACAAAACTGCACATTAAATTCTTTAATCTGGCTGCCTCTGAGAATCAAAGGGAGTGGATACTCAAGTCTATGAGATATGACTGGAAAATACAATGAATCCTTGATTTTAAAAAAATTACAGAAAGAAGACACATTGCCATTAATCTCCCCCAAAGTCTTCTCTCTGCCTTCGAACACAACTACCCGGTGCTCTTGCACTTTCTGAAGCTGTTCCGGAAGTCCTCGTGCACGAGTCTCTCTACTTGACAGCATGAGTTCATCGAAATGCCTGCCTTTGGCTTTCGTAGTC
This sequence comes from Ctenodactylus gundi, assembly GCA_004027205.1. Taxonomy (NCBI): domain Eukaryota; kingdom Metazoa; phylum Chordata; class Mammalia; order Rodentia; family Ctenodactylidae; genus Ctenodactylus; species Ctenodactylus gundi. Next base: position 26,958 of record PVKB01001540.1, on the reverse strand, counting down.
ATTTTAATTTCTGGGAAAACCGGAAGTTCGCAACGCCCAGTCAGGTGAGTACAGTGGACCAGGGCAGTTCCTACTGTCTCTGCCAGCCTGCCTTTCTGTTGATGGCACTTGGCTGCAGGATTCACCCCAGCTGGGATTACACCTGGTTGAGGCTTTCATGAAGGAAAGCTTCCACGACCTCCTCCGAAAGTGGCGAGAAGAACAAGGCAAGTGTGCCTAGAACCAGAGGAAACAGCTGGTGGTAGGAGGGAATAGTAACGCGACTTTCACTGGAATATAGTTTTTAAATTTAAATATACTTAGAATTGAGTTTTTAAATGACTTTTAATTAGTTTGCAGGAGATAAACAATGCATTTATGCAACTTAGCATATTAATTAAATTCAGTTCTAGAATCAGGTTTTCAGGGCAATGGACATTTCTATGAGAAAGCAGCCACATGGTGATACTAGGACACCTGTAATAAATGACACACGAGGCCACTTATATGTATGTCTATTCCACCCAGAACAAAGGAAATATAGTTGAGGACTTAGTGGACGACGTATGGAAGGACATCCCTAAGGTTGCTCCATTTCCTGGCTGTGACTTGCTAAGATTAGTAGCAAACAAGGCAAGTAATTGGTGAAAGACTTTGTATGTATTCACCAAAGAGAGAAATGGGCTCCACCAAGAGTGAGACAGCCCTGCCTGTGTATGTAGACTTCTCATGTGAACAGAATCCAGGGATTGGGTCAGTGTAGCCATTGGTGCTGAACCTCAGCTGTCCCTGGCTGACACTCAAAGCTCTTGCAAGTGGAATTGGCTGAGCAAAATAATGACACAGACATCATTCATTCAGACATTATTTTTTGTGAAAACATTACTGTTATTTAGGATAGTTGTCATCAGTTGTGAAACATGCTTCTGAAATGGAGGGACTTAAAATCAAACAGTAATCTTGACTATACTAATAATAATCTTTATCATGTAACAAAACATGCTAAAATAGTTGAATGATTATTAAAAATTGAATTGCATCTTGAAATATGTTACTGCATTTTTCTTTAGAATTATAAATTTAGGAAAATAACATAAAAATACACATTAGAGAAAACTGTGGTCTAACTGAGACATTAAGTTTCATAATTATGTGATATTAAGGTCTGATTATTGAAATCTTAGCTTCATATTAAAATTTGGCTTATTTTCCCACAAACATCAACAAATGGATTTCTGAGGCATGGAGAGCTTATGGAAGGGGTATTTAGGTCTGAGTTTCTATCTTAAAGAAGGAGTTAAAAAACTTAATACTGACTGAGACACAAAAGAAAATTGTGACCTTTTTTCTGCTAAATATGCTGTAGTTTTGGTTCATAAGATTTGTAAAACGATATTTCCATAGTCTCTTAGATCTTGCCATAACACATATATGATTAAGCACCTCTCATGTTAATTCTTTTTATTTCAGAAACATTTAGTTTTAGGCTTCCTGTAGAAGGATCTTTCAGCTTGTTGACACGCCACTCACACTTGTCTTTCCTTAGTGTGGATCTGTGGCAGACACTATATGATCGATTCTGGGTAGCGAGGACAGGAGTGTGTACAGCAGGTTTCTACGTCTCGTAAAAAGCAATAATTTGCATTCTAGACGGTAATATCGCACCCTATTGGGCAATGAAATAATTCCATATAATGTTAAGGTTGCCTTGTTTGCTAGCCCTTCCTTAGTTCCTTAGAGGCACTTCCAGCTGAAATTAAGAATTAGAATAGATAGGCACAATTAATTAACTAAGAACTAAAAAATCTTTGCTGAAATTGTCACAAATATCAGCCCAACTGGAGATGAGCCTGTTTTCCTCAAAATCTGTTCCCATGGAACCACTTCAGAGATGGCAGTCAGCCACCTTGGCTGCATTTCATACAGGGGCACATCTTTGTCTTGTGGGCTGTGCTGTTCATTGCATTTTGTTAGTTATGTGATTTGATAATTTTTGGTGAATTCACTAATGCCTTTTTCTTATGATTATTCCTGTGTGATAAATAGGAAACAAAATTTTGCCACATTATTATTTTGATCTTTTCAAATTTTTCCCTTTCTCTAATTCTGCCTTTCCTTTCCTGTGCTAGATAGCCTTGGGAGAATTTTTAATTAACTTTATAACCTTGGTCCAGATTGCATCTGCTCACGGCAGAGGGCAAGTCACAGTCTGTAAAGTCGCCACTTGCGTCTGGCTTGGTGAGGGCTCATTTGCCACGTACCCACCTGTTTGGGCTGTTTTGTTCGCAGTACACAGGTCCAGAATAGAAACTCGTAGTAATGAGTCATCCATATCCATAAATTATTTGCCAGCTGAATGCTCAAATATGAATAAAATTGCCCCATTGCTGGTATACACGAAGACTTCCAGGATGTCCTGAAAGATTAACAAGAATAACGATGCAACCACTTGAAAAATTATGCCAATTAAGATCATCAGCTACATTTTAGGGGCTGACACACTGATTGGCCACTTCACAAGAGGAATATTAGTTTTGCTGATATTCAGTAAAATGTCGTTGGTCAAGATGGAGATGTTTCCTTGTGTGTGGCATGGTTGGTCTGTTCCTTGATGCATAGGGAATATTAAAATTTTAATTCATTTTAATATCACTGTATATTATTATGTATATTTAATGTCATTTTGATGCATCTGAATTCCTTTTTATATTCCACTAGGCAATAATTTTTGCAGACATACTGTGTAAAATGAGGTTCCCATAAGCGGCCAGACAATGTTAATTGCAATGTTATTCCATCTGCACAATGAGAATCGTTGTGAGTTAATTCTCAGGCAACATGAGCAGAGCTGTGCTTCTGAGCTGCGCCAATAGATACATTTTAGAAGTTTTGGAAACTGTGGCATTGGGGTTGTGGCCCAGTGCTGGAACAGTTGCCTGCTGCATGAAAGCCCGGGGTACACACTCCCACCCTACACACAAAGATCAGATGAGAGGCTGCGAGTGTAGGTCAGAGGTTATATTGCTTACCTAGCAAGTGCAAGGCCCTGGGTTTGACTCCTTTGCACCACACAGACTGGGCATAGTGACACATGCCTGTAATCCCAACATTTGAGAGGGTGAAGCAGGAAGATTGCTAGATGTTTGAGATCACCACGGCCTGCATAGTGAGTTCAGGATCGGTCTGGAATGCGGAGCAAGAACCTATCTCAAAATAAATACATAAATAAATAAATACCTACATAAATAAAAATAAAAATAAAAATTTAGCCGAGCTTGGTCTCTCAGGCCTGCAATGTCAGTGCTTGGGAAGCTGAGTATTGTGGTTTGGATGTGGACGTTCCCCAAAAGTCTCATGAATTTGAATGTTATTGATTGTCTTTGGAACCACGAACTGTTGGGAGATTGGTGTCTAGTCTGGAGGGGTGGGTTACAGGCACGTAAATTGGATTACAGGCATGTAAATTGGATAATAGGCATGTAGTGAGGGCTTACTACACCTTCCACACCTGGATCCTGGAGGGATTGATCACTGAGATCAGTCCTGGAAGGATACATAAGCTGCTTCCTGCCTTCCTGGGAGGACTAGTCTCAACTTCTCTTAAATTGGCTTCCTGTTTGTGAAGTCACGAGGAGCTGCCGTCAACTCTGTCTCTGCCGTGTACTTCCATTGCTGCCAGCTGACCCTGAATGGACTATGACCTTCTGAAACTGTGAGCTGAAATAAATCTTTCCTCCCCTAAATGTGTGGATGTTGGGTATCGAGTCACAGCAACAAAAAAGTAACTGAGACACCGATGCAGGAGAATTGCTGTGAGTTCAGGGTCAGTTTGGGCTACATAGTGATTTCAGAATCAGCTTGTACTACAGAGCAAGACCTTGTCTCAAAAAAGAAAGTATTTCCTCTCTTTCTAATAAAATTATAGGCGGTACAGTGTATATAAACTATTAGTGCAGATCTACTTATGTTAACATAGCTGCTGTTACAGTAGTAGGACTTATTTCATCTGCACAAAAAATAGTCTTTTAATGGGCACCTAGGGAAACACAAGCCTGTTTGGATGTTCATTACCATGTTAGAGATCGTGGATATATTAAGAGAATTATTTAAAAGAGTAAATCATATTAATCATATGCCACAAAACTATGAAAATTTATTTTCTTCTCTATCAAATTTAAAAGATTGCAAATTACCATACATACGGCTTTCTTATGAAAACATGCCTATTTGAGTGTTAAAAAAAGAATACAACTTTCTGTGCCCCTAGGGTAAGCATGCTGTCCAACACCCAACTCGTGATTGAGTCAAGATGTACAAACGTTCACCTTTCATTCTGTTTCGTCATTTCAACAGCTAAGATCTGTCATTTAGAAGCTAGCTTATGCCATCATTTCTCCAGCAGGACAAGTGCAAGGGACGAGTGCAAACCTGGAAACATGAGGATTCCCTAATAAGAGTGAGGTATATGGCAATCTGAGCAAGGGGTTTTAAATTCGTGTGAAGAAAACACTGAAAACAAACCTGATATTAATAAGGAGAAACTCGAAAGACTTGCCAGAATTCTTCATATGGATTTTCCTGAGTATATTTGCAATTGGGATAGAGCAATAAATTGTTTTCTTGTCATTTTTCAGACATTACTACATACTCAGGAGAACAGAACTTAGACATCACTTCATATGGCTCCCACAAAGGAAACAATGGCATAAAATTCACTTGCATCATTTTGATAATGAATCAATTCTCAAAATCTCAACCTTTTAGTGGGTGATAAATGCACTTTTATTTTTCTACTACATGCGTAAGATACATTAAGATTCATTCTAATGACTCAAGCAAAAAGAAACATTTTTATACATAGATCTATTTCGTCAACTATCTACCAGACAAATTGTCCTTTGTATTTACTTTGCCTACTGCATTTTTCCTCTTCACGTTTGCTTTTGCCTGTGGTCTGTCAATAGAGCCGGAGACAGAAACAATAACTTACAATGTCAACACCACGATGAAATCTGCACAGTGAAGAAAGCAATGCGAATGATGAAAGCCCAAGTTGCTAACAACTTGGAAGACATGATTTCTTGTCCCTGAAAAATATTTTTCTGAGAATCTTTTATATGAAAGTTAATGTCTCATTATGCTTAAATAGTCAAGTTTCTATTATGTGCACCAAGTGCACTCAAATATTTAAGGGGGTGAACAATTTTCATGGATATAAAATATTGAGATCAATTCGTTGCTTCTTGAGAATCTTCTCAAAAAAATGCCTGTTTGTAAACATGTGGGGACTGTATCTGACAGTGTTCGTGGAAGAAAGACCCAGGCTCCTTTTGCAGAATGACAATGACAGAAATATTGCAAAGGTTAGAATCCAATTACAATTCTTTTATCCATATAATTTTGATTATTCCTATGTTTTATTGAATATATTAATATGTAAAATAGATATGTCAGTGACATTATAAGCATCAGTTGCAAAATAAGTAAGTATGGGCTGGTGTGGTAGCTAAGTGGTCGAGTGTTGCCTAGCTCCTATGAGGCAGCACAAACAAACAAGTTAAGGAATATGAAGGAATGGATAAATCAAAAGGTCTTGGAAGATAATACATTTATTTTAGAATCTTTTATTTTAAATATCAACCTAGGTGATATTAAATTTTAAGTTATATATTACTTAGAAATAGAACTGAAAGGGCAATAAAGTGAGTTTCCTCAAAACATTACAGAAATAAAGAGAAGAAAACTTTCATTGATATATTAAATATCAGTATGAAAAGAATCATGTTCCTTTGTGTGTAAGGTCCAACAGCGTGGAGGATTTCACAGGCAAATGGAAGAAACTTGAGAACATCATGCTTAGTGACGTGAGTCAGAAGCAGAAGGTGAAACATTGAATGGTCTCTCTGATATGAGAGACCCAGACCACAACTATCTCATGGAACTTTAGACTAAAGACAAAGCGAAAGAGGGGGACAGGGTGGGGGTGAAGAGAGGGAAGGGAGGGTAGGGGGAGGGACAAAAGGCGAGCGGGAAAGCCCTTATGACTTTGACAAGAAATGCATGTGCACAAAATGCTCAACTCCATTGTAAACCTTAAATTCTGCACTTGTACATATCAATAAAATGGGGGAAAAAAGAATCATGTTTAAATGTACATTTAGTAAGCTTTTTTTATATTCACATAATCAAGAGATGAGTAAAAAGAAATACTGGCATAATGGTGACAGATATAGAAGTGGCCAAAAGCACAAAAGTTATCATCTGAGGAGACGATTTCATATGATATTTGGGAGGGACTTGCACTGTAACCTATCACTAGATTAAAGTTTATTTAGAAGGACATAAGGAAAAAACAAATGGAGAGTTCAGTGTAACTTAAAGTAAAATATAAAAGCTACTATTTATTCCATTAATGTAATTTATTGACAATTTATTAATATCTTTTAAAAACTGAAATTAAATTTATTTTAGCTGATACACTTGCTAACTCACCACCTATGATTAGCTTTACAAAACAAGTCAACTTATGTAAAGACTGCTTGCAAAATGATGAACATCAATATTTTGTTGGATTTATCAGGAATTATGTTGTTTAAGTGCATTTTTTTCAATTTGTATTTAATCAAGTTTCTAGAAATAACTTTGCTGATTATTTGTTAGAGGTCATATTGACATTTTTTTTGGTCTTGAGTTGCTCCATTAATCTATGCTGGAGGAAATTATTTTTGACTTCAACAAGAAATTTTAAACTTCAGAAATTTTGAAAGATATATGAGCCATCTGTTTAGTTCATCATGAGAAATACCTGGTCTTTTACCTTAAGAACTACAGATTGTGTATTTTCTAGAAAGATCTTGAAATTAACACAATATTCAAACTTCTTAATGTCAAATGATGTTCCTTGGGCCATACATGCTTTATACCACTACTGTGGCCTAGATCTGGAGTGTCCCCTAAAGACCATCACAAATGTATGGATATTGTGTTGTATTGGGAGGTGGGGCGTGGCTGGAGGCTGGTTCAGCCTTCCTTCCAGACTTGGCTCTGTTCTGCCATGCCATGAGGAGCTCTGTCCGGCTCCAGTACCGGCCCAGGCTCCAATCCCTGGTCTGGCCCCAACATGTGATTCCACCATTTGTAGCTACTCACCCATGAACCGACTATGACCTTCTGAAACTGTGAGCTAAGATTAATCTTTCCTCCCCAAAGTTATGAATATTAGGTATTCTGTCCCAGTGATTAAAAAACTAAGACAATGACCTAATATTTTCTATTGAGATTTTTTTCTGAAACTTGGTTATCATCTTTCATTATAAAAAACAAATATCAATTGCTAATTTTTTGAGATTATCTCTTATTGGAGAAGCTCTGCTAAACCCTCAAAAGTTGGTCAGGATTTTCAAATGTGAATTATTAATGAAATTTGTTTCAATAAGTTTTATAGCTATTACTGTAAATAATGGTATTGTGGTAATGGACATTTTGCCACTTTTGAAATCTCCATGCTAGTTAGCAGAATATGCTTCATTCAGTGGGGTCTGATTAGGCTCTCTCCTTAATTTACATGTTAAATTAGGGATGATTATTGGGGCCACTGTCTCCACTCTCCCCAGGGCAAACACCACATGAATGTTGATTGCATTTTCTGAGGGGAACACAAGTTCTAACAGTACATCACCACTCTGGTGATTTTGCTAATACGGTAAACAAACATGTTTTTTCAAAACAGGGAAGCTATAGTATAAGGATTGTAGCTTTTTCAATGTCTAAACCTGGAAATCAAGTGTGCATTTCTGGGAAATGTATTTTCTAGAAAGCAACAGATTATACAGCCAGGACACGATGTATGACTTTGGGAAATCTCAAAGCTCACAAGGGTCTCAAGGTAATGAAGTTCTGCACGTATTGAGATTAAGTTCTACATTGAAAACCTTTACTAATAAAATTGATAATTAACAAAAAAAATTCTGGCACTCTGGGGCTAGAGTGAAAGTGGAGCCTTAGAAAGGAAAGGGAGTTTTGTGCAGACTTTTGAGACAAAAACTATTTATATGTCCCTACTAGCCTCAAGGCTTAATGCTGATTTCATTTTTACAATCTGATCACAGAATAGCACACTTTTCTACCTATACTCTCCCCTTCTGAAATACTGCTATTATTTTACGGACTTCACTCAATTGTCTTTCTCAACCCTGTATGATTACCTTAATTTTTTATATATTAAAATTCTAACGTTTTAAAAACATCTCAAATAAATGGGATAAACTCTAGCATATATTTTTGACTTTATCTTGCTTTGTTTTGCATGACTTTTCTGCGTTGTAGGTCTGAGGTACGTAAGATAAAGATGGACCTAATATCCTTCTAATTTCTTGGTAGCCGATAGTTATAGCTGGTTAATTTGTTTTTTAATGATGATAAATGTATAAGCTGAACCTTTGTAATGATATTACTATTCTCAGAAACATAGATACTGGTTGTTCTTTTACTTCAATGGAGATTTAGATAATTTTAATGCAAAGAGATGCTTATATTTCTTAGCACAGTGGTGGGCAATATTAGATGATGTAATGTTTAAATCAGGAAAAAAAGAGAATTTTCATTATTGAATATCAATAGAATTACCCAAATATTTGTACTTTGATACAAAATTAGCTACTAGAAATGAGCTAAAAAGGATTTCCTTGATCCTTCCTTTACTATTTTTTATTTCTAGCTCAGCTCTGTGCCCTTAGTCAGCCATCAGGTAGATACAGGTGATCAGTCGCAAGTGGAACCCTGAGTAAGGATCACAGAGATACTGAGCTCATTCTATCCAGGCGTGAATTTCTGCCCAGTAGTATGGCTCTTTCCCTCAGAGAATGAAATGTGATGGCCATCACCTGTGGAATGAGAAAATCAGCCATGCAGCTGTTATAATACAAAAGATTTCAGGATATGGAACGAGACACATCCATAAGGAAACACTCTAGATACTGATTCGTCAGTGGACATGGTGGACCGATAGATCTATGTTAATGCTAAATGCATCCAGTTGTGTGAAGGGAAGAGTGCACGTTTGCACTGCACGGATGAGATCCCTCTTTCATCTCACTTGAGGAAGTTTGTTCAATTGGGCTGTTGCAGCACAGATGGCTTTGCGTGCAGACCAAGCAAATTCCTAAGCTTTCTTAAAACACGACATTTTTTTTTTTTTTGATTGCCTAGTTGATTGCGTGGCTCTTGAATTTGAGCAACATGACAATTTTTATGATTTGGGTTTGGAATGTTCCCCCAGAACTTCCTGTAATTTGACGTTGTGGGTTATCTGTGGATTTCATGTACTGGCTGGAGGTGGGGCCTGGTCACTGCAGCTGGACTTAGAAGGAAAGTTATGTGCTAGCAGTGCCCCTTCCCTTCACCCCACTTCCTGGCTAGCATGGGGCCACTAGCTTTCTTCCAGCTAGCTCTCTGCTCTGTGCTCCTACTACTACTGGCCACCCATGAATTGACTGAAACCCTGTGACACTATGAGCTAAAATAAATCTTTCCACTGCTCAGTTGTGGTTGTTGGGAGTGTTGGTTTGGCTTCTTTCCAAAGGCAGAATTTACAGAAATTGTAACAAAGGATCTATTAGAAGGGCTTACAAATCCAATGATAGAGATAGGATCTATTAGAAAGGCTTACAAATCCAATGATAGAGATAGGCCAGGATGGCGGCCTGCTCGCGCGAGAGCTGGAGTGTCTGATGGCTGCTCAGCCGTGAGGTAGAACACCCATCCTGAATTGCAGGACAGCCGGTGAGAGTCTGCTGTGGATCTCAGTTGTTTGAAGAACAATGGTGAAAACTGGAGCCTGAAGATTGGCAGCTGAAGATCAGCAGTTGGTAGACAGGTACAAGTCAAGACTAGAAAGAACCTGTGATGAAGTCTGCAGCATGTGGCAGGTCGGCGCCCACAGGCAATTGCGGAGGTGGGAGCTTTCCCAGAGGAAGAAGCTGTAACAATCTTTCTTCTTCGTTCCTTTTATACCATTCATCATCCACATGGGCCTCTCACATCTGGGTGGGCACTCTTCTCTCATTCACCAGTCCACAAATCACTCACACTCTAATCCAGGCTGCTTCTCCATTTCCGAACAAGGCGTGGTTCCCAAGCCCTGATCCAGCTGTGGGTCCTGATTGCCTCAAGTTGACATAATCTCTCCAGTGGTCACATTGGGTATTGTGTTCCAGCTGTAAGAAATTGACTGAGACAGAAGTATAGCAGAATGGAATAATCAGAACATGTTACCTCCACAAATATGTGTATTATCAGTGGTTTGCATCATAATTGTGAACAATTCAGCGAGAAGAAAAAAAACATTTACATAAGTTAATAAGATAAGGAGTTGGCTGATCCTCCTTATAATCTGAGAGCTGTCCAGAAGCCCAGCAATGACAGCAAATAGGTTCAGCAGGGGCCCATGGGCTACGTGCTACCAGAAGGAACTGGGAATGCCACCCTTCAAAATTGTAAAATTTTAATAACAGTATTGAGTGATTTTAAAGATGTTTTCCAAGACTCAGTTGCACAGTGGTTGAGTCTGAACTGCATAGGTGACCACGGAATGCTGTTTGGGGGGGTGAGTGGTGCAGAGCTGGGCTAACCCCACCCCTTCTGCCTACTGCACATAGTCAAATTGCAATCCACATGTACCAGATGGTACTTGTGCTCATATGACTCAGTGGGTAAAAAGTAGTGATTACTGATCCAAGCATTTCAACCTACCTACCTAACTACCTAGAGAGAGGTGCTTATGGTTATTAAGCAAATGGGTTAAATTTTCTTATTTGCTAAACCTGAGCTTGTGTTATTTGGTAAAATGATAAGTTGAATACTTTTTAGAAACAATAAAACAGAAGTACAGGAAATATTTTTGTGCACTATATTGTTATAATTACTCATACTATGTTACCAAACAAATGGTCGTATATCAACATTTAGAATGTAGAGTTGCAATTAGATATAACACTCAAATAAATACTCAATCATATCTGTTTTTTCAGTTATAGGGGTCCAGTTGAAGGACTTCACTTTGAACTACATCCTTAGCCTTTATTTGGGGGGGGGGTGATAAGTCTTACTGTGTCAGCGATTTACCCATAATGGGCATAAACTTGAGATCCCCCTGCCTCAGTCTCCCAGAGTGCTGGAATTATAGGCATGTGTCACCATACCTAGCTTGCTCCTGTCTCTACTAGACATTAAAGGCTTGTCCTTCCAGAAAAAGTGCCCCTTGCCTCATAATCACACCTCACTCATTTCACTGCTTTTTGGCAATATGCACATATTTGACCAACTATTTTCAAGAGTCAAGTACAATAAGAGTAAAATTATATTAAAAAAAACTCCTAAGGACTATATTGGGAACTCAAGAACAGTGGAAATTATTTTCATCAAACCAGGTATAAATGAATTAATCTCACAATCTCACAGAAACAGAGCCAAATATACAATTTTTTCAGTATATATCCTGTGTTTTTAATGTTGTAATAGAAATATTTTTAAATTAAGAAATTTTTGTTACTTATACCTGTTAAGTGTATTGTTTGTTTTATATGTTGCCTGAGACAATTCTTCCTTGCAGCCCAGGCAGGCTCAAATTTTGGATGCTTGGAAGCAGATTAACTATAGTTTTATTACTGATGCTGAAAAGGCAGCAGATTGAATTAATAATTCAAAACAATTAAAAGCATGTAAACATCATAAAATACATCAAAATCCAATTGTGTGAATATCCATCAAAATATTACAAGTGTTTGCTTCTGGGTATGTTTGTAAATTTTTTTTGCCACTTTGAGTGGTGGATTGATTTTGTGGTTTTGTGGACTGAGCCCAGGTTCTTCCCACTGATTTACATCCCCAGAACTCAGAATATTTTTTATGACAGGATCTTGCTTTACAGTCCAGGCTGGTTCTAAACTCAGTATGTAGCCCTGGCTGGCCCAGAACTCACAGCATTCTGCCTTAGCCTCCCAGTGCTGGGATTACAGATGTGGGCCACTGGGCCCAGTGACTGTACGATGTGGTGCTGGGGATGGAAACCTGAGGCCTCAGCTTTCCTAAGCAAGCGCTCCAATCACTGAGCCATGCCTTCAGTTCCAGAGTTCCAGGCTCTTGTTTATTTATTTTTTTGAGAAAAGGTCACCAAGTTACTAAGTTGCCAAGGCTGGGTTCACACCTGTGATCCTCCTGCCTCACTCTCCCAGGGTGCCAGGATTGCAAACCTGTGCCACAGGGCCTGCCCCACTTTGAACATCCGAAGGATTATTTCAGCAATTCTATTGTTGTAGAGCTCATTGTTTCTCTTTCTGTGACTGACTTTACTGATGGCTTCTTGGACGCTAATCGCCAAGGCAAATAATTTTAATACATGCTTAACAAGAGAGTCTGTGAGAGAGTCAATATATCTGCCGTAAGAAAACCAGTTCTCTTTGGACTGGTAATTGAGCTGCAAGTTTAATTGACTCTCCATGACTCAGCCAACAAAATAAAATTGAATCTGGCTCGAAGAAGGGCGACAATTGTAGGGCAGCAGGACTCGCGTGCTGACAAGTTTCCAGAGTGATACAGTTTGGTGCCAACGTACCCGTGAAAGGTCCTTCCTATCTAATGCTACTGTCATGAAAGAGTCATCGAGCCTCCAAAACAGTAAGCAATTCACTACTTTCGGGGGTAGATTTAGGCTTGTTAAGCACAATACAAATGAAAATTGTGGGTCCTCACTTTGTGTAGTCAAGCAAATCTATGACGAGCCACTGCTAATGGGACAGACACTCGTTTACGTGCCTAAACAGCAATTTCGTTCTTAGGAACAATGATAAATGTTCTTTCTTTAAAATGTAATAGGAAATCACTAGACCACAAACCATTCAATCTAGCATTATTAATTATGCAGAGAACCTCATGATTTAATGACATGTATATAGCCTAGCAGGAAGCACCAAGATTTAGTATATTGATAACAATTAACTAAGAAATGGATTGCGTACACCTCATTCTTATTTTTAGGCGGCAGCCTTTGATACACAAGAAATACAACAAAATTTTTTTCTAGTCTTTTCTCAACAGAAAAATTGTCTTCTTAAAGGAGGAACCATCTCTCGAAAACATTTTGTAATTAAATTAAGTTTATAACAAATTCAAAATACATGAGTGCTTTGTATATGAAAATTAGTTGAAATTCTTCAAGAGAAAAATTAATTAGACATTTGTGAGAAGTTAAAAGTTGTCCCTCAGAACTAGGTGATTTTAGTTTTTAAACTCTCGTAGGACTTTGGGCTTGTTTTGAAGCACATACTAATTTATCCTTTGTAGTCCATTTTTTTTTCCAGTTGTCTTTTCAGGTGTATTTTAAGATTTTTTTTTTTTTTTGAGACAGTTTGGCTCAGTCACTAAGTTGTCAGAGTTTGTCTTGAATTTGTGATCTTTCTCCTCTGCTTCCCCTCCTAAAATTCTGGAAATTTAGGCACATGCAACCACATCTGGTTCACTACACTTCTTTAAAGAATATTTGCCTCAGAAGGTTTTTGGGAATTCAAGGCTAGCCTGGGCTACATAGTAAATTCCGGACCAGTATGGGCTGTAGAGCAAGACCTATTTTAAAAGAATTCTTGCCTCAAACAGCATGTTATATTAGTGTCAGAAAGACCCAAGTTAAAACTACTGACAAATTTAGTTAAAATCTTGGACATAACTCTTCATGTTTGAAAAATGGACAACATGAACCTTAAAAACATTTTTATTATAAATATAATTCAAGCAAAGCAGAACAAATATGCAAAGAATCTAATGATAGTTACTGTACTAGACTGTAAATGATCTTTTTGTTTATGATATCAGTAACTTTAAGAGAAATGCATATTAAACAGTAGGTTTGTTAACCCTTGCCCAGAAGAACTTATAAATAGATTAATAATGAGAAAAATTGAGATTTAATGTCCTCCATCTTATTTAAAGTAGTCTTAATTGAATTTGAAGATCTATTTTTATTTTAAGACAAAGAACAAACAAATCTCAACTTTCCAATCTTATTTCATCTCTAATGCTTAATTCCTGACTGTGAACTTGACTTTTGGAGATGGTGGAGATTTATAACCGAAATCAAAGGTGTTTTGAAGCATGTTATTTTTCTTGAAATCTACCATGACGGTTATTCTTGGGAATCTAATGCCTCCATATTGAATCAAGCCAACTATACCCCATAATGATGGATTCTACACCCGACCCACTAGAGGAGGTCACCAGAATCCAGGCTTTACCCTGAAAGAGTAGTCCCTCTACGAGAGATCTGGAGTATAAAAGCACCAGGGGAGCACTGTGGCTGCTAAGCAGCACTTGGAGCACTTGGAAGAGGAGCAGGACAATTCTTCCCTGCAAGGATGAGGCGTGCTGGAACCAGCCAAGAGTGCAGAGAGCGTGTGGTGGACAGAACCAGCCTCGTGACTCCGGCCACCCCATGCATTATGAAACCAGTGAACTCTAGTGTATCTACCCAATAAAGCAATGCTTGCTTGGTGACCTCGGGCTTATGATTTAAACCTTAAAAACATCTTTCTATATTTTATGCGCATCAAATCATCATGATTGTAATTGAATACAGAGTAACTTTCATGAGAGAAAGAAAAAGTATTAATCTTTTATATTTCTGGTGTTTTGATACCAGTCAGGAATAAGTTTTGTGAGGGAATTTTTGTATTGCCTACTACTGTTCAGTTGTTTCAATGTAGTTTGGTAAAAGGCTAATTCTCTCCCGTGGAATCACAGTGCCTTTGTGAGAAGCAAACCTGCGGTGTTTGTGTAGATCTATTTTTACACTCTATTCTGTTGTGTATTCGCATGTTGTTACCTTTACCAATTCCTGCCTGTCTCAATTGTTGTAGCTGTTTGCAAACCAGGTTGTGTGCATGTACTACTGGAAGTAAAATGTTTGCCTTCTGTTTCCAGGGTAAGTCCTATGTGATCATATACTTGGTACTATTTCTTTTATGCAAGCCTACTAAGGATTTATATTATTTTAGGCACATTGTATTCGTCTTTAGTGTTCTTTTTTTAACAGTACTTTTCATTCACAATAGGGACAGATTTGGAAGCAGGTGATCTTTGGCTTGGGACATCAGTGCCATGCGAGTCCACTCTTACATTTTGTCATTCTTTTAGAGTAGGCTACTTCAGTCATGTTCACTAGATGACCTCCACCGGTCAGCCGGCACACCCTCTCTTGTCAATTTAAAATGCCAAATGAGATTAAGAATGCATTCCCTCTCTTATATTCCTCTGTCACATCCAAGGGCAAATTTCTTAAGTTTCCTCTCACAACTCATAGGACAGAATAGCCTATTACCCAACCAACCATGAATAGGGAGCTGAATTACTTTGATTCGATAAAATTGAACTGGATTAACTGCAGGTCTGGGGTGACCCTCCAGCTCCAGGCAAACAGTTACATGGTGAGTCGCATGGTGATATTCCTCACAGGGAATTGGCAGGGAATTCTAACTGTTGACTGGTCATACACAGAACCAGCTTCAGTATCTCTGAGAGCAAATGCTCTCAAAATGGGTGACCAAAGCCAGTGTAGAGTCAATGATACCTTCTCTATGTTAACGTCTTTAAGAAGAAAACAATATATGTATTTCTCTGGTGATACTTGGACATAAAGCTAGTCAGAATTTCACCACACATTCACAGAAAGAATGCATCTTAACAGCAATCACTGTTTGAACAACTGAGACCAATCACTGCCCCTCCATGACGTGACGTGCCAGGGCCCATCCATCCCAGGGATCCTATGGTGTGCCCTGAGGGAGTCCTCATCTGTGTAACATGCTTGAAGAAGATAAAATCTCTCCTTTTACACCAGAAAGCTTTCACTCAATTCTCAAAAAATATTATCATGTAGTAATGTACACAATAACATGAAAAATCACAATCCTAATGAAT
This sequence comes from Ctenodactylus gundi, assembly GCA_004027205.1. NCBI lineage: Eukaryota > Metazoa > Chordata > Mammalia > Rodentia > Ctenodactylidae > Ctenodactylus > Ctenodactylus gundi. The sequence goes on along the minus strand of PVKB01001540.1, from coordinate 11,016 downwards.
TTTTAAAATAATCCTATAAGAAAATTGTGATAAAAAGCACAAATTCTAGTAAATGAGCCTGTATTTTTAGTTTTGAACAAACTACAGATATGGGATAGATTTAGTTAATTCCTGAGTTTTTAGGAGTCACTCTCCACACGACAAAACATTCAGAAGAAAACAAAACCTGAGTCAACATCACTTGGTAAATAATTATCATTTTACTGGGCTAATACATATTAAGTTTTAATATTAAATCAGGATTTAATTGACCTTCAACAACAAGTTGTGTGATTTTCACATGTTATTTCACCATGTATAAATAATATTCTTTTGTCATTAGTTATGATTAAATGAGAAAATGTAGCTAGCGATATATAATTTTACCCTTGCAAACTAAGACACATGTATGTGCACAGTAGGAATTTAATGCATATTAATATTAACATCCGTTGTAAGCAAACATTTGGTTGTTTCCAGTACATGTGGAAACTCAAACATAAAACGACGCAACGCAGCCCCCTGGTCTGTGGGTACCACGTATACCACCTTCTTCCACAGCCCTGGCTGTGGAGGCCTGCCAGCCAGCCCCAGCTCCTGGCAGCCTGGCTTCTTTGTCTCTCTTAGCTACAGTTTCTTAGCAACGGCCAGCTTCGCTTTATCGCTAAGCGTGTGCTTCAGCGCGTCTGTGAAGCACGGCCTGGTGTCTGTTTCTCTCAAGATCTTCCCAAAGCATCCTGGACTTGTGCATGTGAGGCGCTGCTGACCACTACCCACAAATGTTCCCTTCGTCTTGCCTGGTTTTAAGCCTCCCCCTTGCTGAGTAGCCCCCACGTGAAGAGGCAGAACAGCTGTTGGCCCAGAATGTCACTCCAGGGCCAGTGACCGCGGTGCGTCAGCACTGACAGGAACAGCTTCTCGCCAGTGGCCTGGGACAGCACGATGAGTGTCCCTGAGTCAAATCCACCGTCTTGTGAAAAATTCCATATATCCTAATGTTATTATGACAGCAAAATGAAATTATGGCTTTATGATCAATTGTAATTTAATAATCATGATGAATTATTACTATTAGTCTTGCAATTATTATTAGCAATTACTACGTTTATTACTTTGGAATGATTTTTGGGCTTCAGGCACTTGGAAAGGCAGGATTCAAAGAAAACACACGTAGAATCATACGAGCAAAATGCGATGTTTGGCCGATAACTAATTTGTACGTCTTTTACATCAGCCCCTCCAGCCTTTTGGTTGTGTCATTTGTAACAAAACGCTGTTTGTATTTTTGAGGAATGCGTATGGTTTGTCTGTGGAGTCAGGGGTCCTATTTTTTTCCTCCTAAAAAGTCATCAAACTCCCTGAGTCACCACCTGCAGCTAGGTGAGGCTCCCTTTGGGCCAGTGGAGTAAGTCCTGATGACAGTAACAACGGGAACTGAATTTACGTCACCGGGAATATTAAAAACGGTTTTGTGAAGAAATGTTGAACTGCAATCCATCAAGGAAAATATGTCTGACTCTTGGAGCTTGGGAGTTCATTAGGGACTATATTCCTCACTGTAAAAAAAAACTGTACACCAGGTGGCAATCTTCTCTTTTGCGTGTTTGCAAATTTGTGGAACCCAGTGCCTGGATCTGTTGCAGCCATTTTGTGCCAAGAGGACAAGTCTACTCACCACAGAAGCCACACTTACGAATGACAGAGAAGAATGAGAAGATCACCTCTTCGCTAAGGGCGCTGGGCAGCTGAGTCACCAACTTTGAACCTGGTTTCACATCTATCATCCTTCAAGATACACGCATCCTTAGAAGGATCCTTTTGGCGAGAAGGATCAAGGATGAATGAATCTCAGTTAACTGAGTAAAAACTGGAAAGTCCATTTGAAAGAAAAAATTATGTTCCTGCAAATAATGCCGTGTTGCCATCTGCCTCTGTCACTGCTCCATTGTGCAAGTGGCTCTGCGGGTTTCCTCTCTAGCATTCTACATTATTTTAAAGACATAATTTATTTATCGATGCATATGAAACATCTTGATATTAGATGCTTTGGGGATGATTAGAAGGACATAGCTTAAGTAAAGATCAAAAATGAATTCATTTCTAAAATTTGTGGAGCCCTTCTCTGCTACCAATTATTTTTAATGGATTTGTTTCTTAGAGATTTCCATTCACTGGTTTTCAAACCGTTTCCAATAGTTTCATTGCCTTAGGATGGGGAAATTGTCTGGTCAGAGCATGTTCTTCCCTGACACTTACAAACGGTTATGTTACTTGAGACTAAGATGTATCTGAGTATGCTTTTAGGGTGATAGGGATTCAGATAATTTATGCAGTATTTCCTCTTGTTAAACAAGGTTGACCTTCCTCATCCAAGTCGAAGAACTGGGGTGGGGGGTGGGTTTCATAAAGCCGTCTTCTTCCAGGAGGAGCGACTTAGAAACGAACACAGCCGCACATTTTCATCTTAGAGTCTGATTAATCAGCTTTGGTTCTCAGTTTAGCAACCATTCTTAGGTCATTCTGGCGGCCATAGGGAAATACCGCAAAGCCAGGGGGCTTCTCAACAACTGGAATTTTCTGTTGCTACACAATGTCAGAGGCTGGAAAGTGGAGCCCTCTGAGGGCTAGTTTATTGGGTTTTTAAGGTCAGTTACACAGGTTCCACGCTCAAGATAGGATTGACTCAGTCGTCCCCACTTCCCTATAGCATTATACTGATATTATTTCAGCATACAAAATTTGAAAGACACAGATATGCTGACAACAGCAGTTATTAATATTTGGTGTAATAACAATGAACAAATTATTTTGTTATTCAAAATGCAGTTTCATCCATAAAAATGGAATAGAATTTAGAATTTACATTTCAGAGTATTTGTGAGGATGAAATAAATAATGTTTACATGGCCCTTAGTCCAGAATGTAGCACAAAATTATGATGATAGCATATCTCAGGTATTACTAAAATAGATAAATATCTCTCAAAGACTTAAACCATAATGAACCTTTGGACAATCTTACAAGTATACCCATAAATCTTACGCAGCCCCATCTCTGCGTCCACTGTGTTAGTATTCATTTATAGGCATGGAGGTCCGTTAATAACCTATTTGCAATGACGTCTGCATGTGATGAGAGTCATTCGTATCTCCCTGAGAAGAAGCAAAAGTACTCCAGTTGTTGCAAAAGGAATGCATACCCTTACCTGGAACCCATAGGAATGCAACTCACTTCCATTGCCATCTTCAGACCCCAGCAAGTTACCAAAGTTACTGCTTAACTGGTTGGTTCCCAGGGGCTCCTGCTCCTGGCCAGCTGACCTGCATTCTCTGTTCTTGTTCCTTCAGTTTGCAGTGATTCTTCGTCTTGTCCCCTCGATTTTCTCACGACTGCAAGCGAAGTCATTTAGGACTGGAGGAATATCCACCCGCCGTGAGTGCAGGGCCAACCTGAACTGCACAGAGAGACCCTATCTCAGAAAAAGAAAAGAAAAAAAAAAGATTATGAGCAGCAGTTGTTATTTTTGTTTTCTTATTATGGTGGCTTCCAGGCTGTTTATATATCATTGTAGGAATTAATTATTCAGTGCATGTTATGCAAACAAATTTTGAGTATCAAAAAAAGTGTTTCACCTACAAATCATATTTTGAATTGATTGATTATATTCTTTCTTTTGCGTTCTAGTGCTTAAAATAATTCACTGGTTCTGTTCATTTTAAATAGTATGTTTGGTTTTAAGCAACAGTACGCTGATAAATTGATTAATTGAAGGAATGTTGAGCAGCTCATATAATCAACAAGAATCAAGGTCAATAGCTAGTGTTCACTAAAGAAGCCAGAAACTGGGAGGAGAATCCTCCCCAAATTCTGCCTAGGGAAATGTTTTATCAGGGTGGCTTGTCATATCCCTGTCAGCACCAGAGGATGTCATGTCAAACATGGAAAGATAATTACACTAACATTATCTCTTTTATCTTTGTGTCAATTGCTTGATACTTCCAGCCTCATATGAGATCGTGAGTTAAAAGCTCTTATAAAAATGGGTCCTTCAGGACGACAGTAAGCAGAAGAGGAGACACAGAGCTAAGCTAAGGTGTCTAGTCTGTAGCTTATTCCCACAATACGCCATCCGCTGAGGTCACTTCTTTTCCAGGATGCCTTGCATAAACTGATGCAGATAGAAACTTGTTAATTAGTGTATTTCCTCTAGAGGCCATGTTGACAATAGACTTTTATAGGCTTCAATTGATAGAAGCTTCAATTTTCAATTTAGAGGTGCCAGTAGGAGAACGGTTAGTGTGAAAAAATCCTTGGATGGCGATCCTGTGAACAGTTTCGTAGGATAAGCACGTGGAACCTTCCAACGCACGAAGGAGCAGGGGTGGGAGGTTGATGGTGCCAATTGCGAGATTTCCTGTTCGTGACTGGTCCTGATGCTATTTCTGTAACAACAATCAGCCAACCCAGGGCTAAGAGGCACAGTCCTCTTACTACATTACTATTGAAATGATAGCCAGCTATTTGCAAGAAATAGAGAAATGAATTATCCTTATTATTGGATTTTTAAATGTACATTTAAACAAATCCTCATATTTCAGTACTTTAATATCTTCTCTTCACCTTCTTATATTTCTTTCAACATTTTTCTTTAATATATATATTTTAGCTATTCTTTATTTTTTCTACTAGGTCCATATAAATGATTGTCCTTGTTTTTCTATTTTTTGTAATCTTCTGACGATTTCAAAGAGAATTTAAACTTGTGATGAAGAATCAAGAAAAATACAGATGACAAAGAAAAGTCAAAAGTTGAGTTCAATTTTCACGAATGTTCATATTTGCTGAAAAATATACTTTAGAGGTCTGTGTGGCACTTGTAAAATAATATTTTGTAATTATAATGTCTTCTTAATAAAATTGGCTAACAACTTTTGAGCATAATTTTTAAAAAGAAGAGAATAAATCATGAAAATTTACATACAAACTTTAGATATTTGTTAGCCTGCTGATTCACTTGCACTATTCAAATTGTCTATTTTTCGTTTATAAATTAGAAACTCCACAAGAGGGAAGGAATTAATGAGTAGAGAATAGCAGGTTGTGTTTGCTGACTCTGACTGATGGAGAATCGCCATGAAAAATGCCAGCGAACCACTTGGAAAAGCAAATTGGCACAAATAATGGTCATGCTGAGGCTCGTAATTGAACTTTCTTTCACATACACTTAATATTCAACCATCATCCACCCACAGCGCTGCCTATCTCAGGAATACAAAGGAAAGGAAGACAGTGAGACAACTGGCTGGGAAACTGAAGAGACTGAGACCAAACTTGGATGACAATCATATAGGTGACATGTGTCAGTGGTCTCTCTGTGTTTAATCTGTGTAGAGTAACAAAACACTTTTACTTGTGAGTTTTAAATTGTTAACATATACTAATAGTTGCCATAATGTTTATGTACAAAAAATAGCTTGCCTGAGCTCCATCAAACTTATATTAAGGAAAAAGAGTCTGAAGCATGTTGTATCTTAATTTGTTTTAAGATTTAAGAGGTGCTTTGGTAGTCTATGGAAGGCGCCCCCAATGGTAAAATGGAACTTTGACACACTGAGGATTTTTGTCTGGCTTCCAATGAACAAGGATGTGATTGGTTCCTACATCCCTGAAGCACCTGCTCACTTTCATGGCTTGCTTCACTCTCAGACCATGCCATGTCTCTCTTTTTTTTTTTTTCCAAACCGTCTGTTCTACTCCTCTAGTAACATTTTTATTGGAAGTATATGAATTCATATAACATACTATCTATCCTTGAAATGAAAAACTCAGTGTTTTTGGTATATTAACAGACCTGTGCAACCATCATGTTACATAATTTTTAAGCATTTCCATCAGTCTCTGGAAAAAAACTATCAAATGATTAGGCAGCATCCTTTGTCTCTCTCCTCCCCTAACCCTTAGCTGGCTGCTGGTCTACTTTCTGTTTTCACTAATTTGTCTCTTCTGACTATTTACTAAAAATGTGATTATTCAAATTGTGATCTTTTCAGCCGGCTTCTTTGACTTAGTACAATGTTTTCACGGATGCTCCAGCAGGTGTGAATATCTGCTTCCTATTTACGGCTGAGTGACATTTCATGCTATTGCTTGCTGTCACCGCCTAACATTATCTACATACACGTAAGATTTTGAATGGGCATGTTCTTATTTTTTGTGAGGTATATGGCTACATGGAAAATTGCTGAGTCATAGTAACTAGGAATCACTCCATCGATGGTGTTGTTTTGAGTATAAAAGTTTTAATTTCTTGAACTACAATATATCCATGCATGTGTATTTTAGTGGTAAAAATACATGACGAATGTTTAAAACAAAGTAAAAAATTAAGGTACAAGACATGCCATTAACCTCCACCAAGACTCTTCATTTTGAACACACTTACTACATCATGTTTCCCACTTCCTAAATCAATTCTGGAAATTCTCTTTCATGTGTTTACAAACTGTGATCAAAAAGAGAGGTCAGTGCGGCTGTTGCGCTCAGCCAGTGGAAAGGCCGGCTCCTAAAAATAATACAGAGGGTCCTTATCCACCTTGTTCCCCAGATCTGGCACTGTGGTGCTTCTGCATCTTTTCCTAAGTCCACATAAACTTGAAATGTTTGAGTTGATTCAGAACCTTGAAGCAGCCATGAAGCCACAATGATGACACTCGCATAAAATAAAATACGTAGGTAATATATACCTATATACCACGTCTACCAGAGGTCAAGAAGACTTACTCCTACATTTTCCTTCAGGATTTTTGCAATTTTCACTCTTAGGTATCGTTCCGTAATCAATCCAATGTTAATTTTTGTGTTTGGTGAGAAGTAGGCAACCACATTCATTTTTTTTTTTCCTAGGTGGCCATTGTGGTTTGAATCCTCATGTATCTGTAGATATTGTGTCCTGTTGGGAAGTGGGGCCTGGCTAGAAGGGACAGATAAAAATATATGCCTTGGCCTTGACCTGGAAGGGTGGGTGCTTGTTCCACCCTTCTTCCCAGGCTCAGGTCTGCCCTGCCAAGCAGCGAACAGCTGCCTCTAGCCTCTAACATGTGTTCCTACTGCCACCAGCCATCCACAAATAAATTGAGGCCTTTTGAAATTGTGAGCTAAAATAAATCTTTTCTCCCTTAAATTGTGGCTGTTGGTTACTGTTGTCACAGCAATGAAAATGTGACCAACACAGCGGCCAGTCATTTGTCCTAATTATATTTATTGAGAAGGCACTTCTGTGTCAAAAATCAATTGATCATTAATGTTAGCGTTTCATTCTGGGATTTATTTCTCTTCCACTAGCCAATATATTTTCTTGTAATAGCACCATAATCTGATTGATACAGGATCTTCTTATTAAGGTTTGAAATAAAGTCTTGTAAATTTTTCAACTTTCTTAACTTTTTCTGGATTTTCTTGTCACTATTATAGGCCTTTTAGATTTTCTTAAGAAATTAAGAGATTGTTATTTTTTGCCTCTGGAATTTTGGGAGTATTTTTATATGTAGAAAAATTTAGTGAATGTTTTTGTGTTTAATCCATGAACATCACATTATGTGTCTCCGAAATTTCTTGTAACAGTTTCCAAAAGTCCTGTCACAAAAGCTGCCACTAGTCACAAACTGTCCAGGACCTTCAGTTATGCAAAGGAAAACTGTATTATCTCACTCATATCAAGGTCTTCAGCAATAGAATCTCCAGAGATAACCCTGAATCAGTTTTCAAAATATAGCACAGTCTGGGATAAAAAAACTTACCTCTCAGACCAAACCAATTTCAAAGACATCAGATGTGACTTCACAGGTTTCTGGGCTCTAAAGTGAATGCATATCATTTGTTTTTCTCAGAAAAGAAACATTTTCCCTAAATGATTTTTTCATTTGGCATTACTCAGAATTGAACCCAGAACTTTGACACTGAGCTACGAACCCAAGCCCTCCACCCTTTCTTTGTTTTGAGACAAGGTCTCACTAAATACCTAAGTTGCCCTGGGTGAGCAGGAAATGAACAATCCTCCTGCCTCAGACTTCCAGAGCACTGGGATTATATGGGCATGCCACAACATCTGGCTCCAAAATAACTGTTAGTAATTACTTTTAGTAACACTTAAGGACTATCACTGATAATGTCAAATTTCTATACTTTGGGGCTCAAAATTTAATCTTATTTTCAAATCTACAAATGCAGTAGTACCTTAAGTCTAGCTTGTGTCAGTCAGTATAGCAACACAATAATTGGATATATTTGAGACATTTTGTGATATAATCATTTCCCACTCCTGCTCCATACCACCATAAGTAGAAGACGTATTTCTTTCCACTAGCATCACTCAGTTACATAACAATATTCATAAAAGAAATTGAAAACTAAAGATAATGGAGAAGCATCGGTTTATTTTTCTGTCTTTTGTTCCCCTCACAGATTGCACTGCAAGAAAAATTTACATTAAAAAAAATGAATTTTGCTTGAGGACAAAAGTGGAATTTCGCTTGGAAAGAGGTATATATAAGTTCCAATATGAAAACAGCTGTTTATTAAATGTCTGAAGATTTTTTTCCAAAGAGCCAGTCAGAGTACCCGTAAGCCTGAAATATTATAACAGATGTAAACATCTTCAGTAATTTCCCCATGAAGCTGTTAATATAGATCAACACGGCTTTCCAGAGCTCCTGCCAGGAAGCATTACAACCAAAGTGTACCCTACAGGTACCTAAACAAATTATCCTGGTGTATAAAATTATTTGATAGAAATCAATCACATTCTGTAAATTTTCTGCCAAACATGATAACTTAGAACAGTTCATATGGAGCCATTTTTTGACAATAGTTCAATACCAAACCCAAGTCTCTAGTGAGGCCATATTTTGTCTATGCTAATAAAACCAAATTACCAGAATTTAGATCCATCTAGAGATTTTTCTAAATCTTATATTGTTCTTCAAAGGCAATTTTAAGAATAAATGTTTGCTTCCTACCAAGCACTGAATATACATGGTAGAAGACTGGTTATTAGGTAAGTAAATGCACAAGAAAAAAGTATTTATTGAGGTTATCATATCCCCTGACCCTATTCTCAACCAGCGCCAATGAAAAAATTATAGTGTTCCATATTTTTACTAGTCAGTCCTAGTTATTGTAAATGGTAGTATTCCTCTGAAATTTACAGCTTCTATGTTGTCTTACATTTAATAAAACCTAATAAAATTAAAAACCAAACATTTGTATAGATTTAATCAGACCTTAGGCTTTGGACTCACACAGGGGGGAGGTGAGTCCTGATTACACCACAACACACCTGTTTGTCTTGGGGCAGCTTGACCACCTTCGCCAAGCCTCAGGGCCTTCCTTGCATTGAGAACAACATTGACATTCAAAGTCATCACTAGAAGGTAAGTCACTTTGCGTTATAGCTGGCATATTCAATCAAGTTTTAATATCAATGCTAATATTATTCTTGGTTCTTTTGTAAAACCTTACTGTGGTAAAATTTTGTCATCATGACAAGTATATTTTTGTCACGGAGGATAAATTCAAATGTCACTGGCTGTGAACTCTGGTTTAAAATATCATAAAACTGAATGAATACCTTTTTTGAGAGAGGGGGTGCTGGAAGCTCATTTTTCTTACCTCTTTCTTTATACCCTTGTCAAATTATTGCAAATTTCATTTGCTACTGCCTGCTCACCCGTCCGGCATTTGATTCCCCCATTCTCATTGCGTTGAGGTGAACGGTCTTGCGAAGCTGTGCTCTCGGGATTGCACTGTGAAGGTCTAACTTGCATTAGCAAATAGTAATGATGTTGATTCCCCATTGCTTTGATAATAAAATCAAGCAAAAACTCTCACTTCATGATGAATATCAGCTTTGCAAGAAACAAGCCTAAAATTCTGCAAGTAGACCCTGGTGAGTGGTTCTGGTCAGGGACACGAAGACTGAAAAAATTGGCAAAAATGTGGAATGTAACATCTCGGCTTAGGTGATTTCAGCTGGAAATGAGAACTTTACTCGGAATTGGACAAAAGCCTGGGGGTATTAATCTCTGGCAAAGTATTTGTCTAGATTTTGTGTATTTTCTGTGACTCTGTTGGAGTCTGCCTTTAAAGGTAGCAAATTAAATGATATAACACAGAAGATGTCAAGGCAGCTCAACATTCAAACTCTGACATGTGTACTGACGGTGGCTTTTTAAAAATCAGATTTAAAGTGAGATTTAGGGTCAAAAACCTGAGCAGAAAGATTTGAAAATGTTTCGTTTGGCCAGATTTTTTTTTAAAATGTGTAAAATCAGAGGCAAAGAATTTACGTTTGATGAAGAAATTAACACCATTACAAAGAAATCAAACTTTAAACTCGGACAAGAAGAAAGACACAATGAGCTTATCTTAGGAGTCAGCAAAGCTACATGTGTGGCCAACTCAAAGGTGTGAAAATGTAAACAGCCTGGGGAGTTAGTTCCCTGGAATCCATGTTACCATGCTCAGCTATTAGGGTGCCCAGCAACCAGGGCATCCGTGTCCAGAGCGCCTCCCACCTACTACTGAGGCTGGTGACAGACTTGGGCATCACCTGGATGGTGCTGGTTTAGCAGTCATGCACAATGCATGGCTTTGCGGCGTCGTACGGACCAGCCAGAGTGAGACCAAGGCGTTCATGGTGGGGTTGGGAAGTTGAAAGTCTGAAAATCGGTGAAAAAAACACCTCACAAGCAGAACCAGACTGAGAGAAGCCGTGTGGCTTGCAACTGTCAGCTTCTCGGAAGCACCGTCTCAAAAAAAAAAAAAAAAGGTAGATCTAGCGGATGAGACGGGTGAGTCCACGCTGTACTATTTTATTTGACAGAAATTTCTACAAATGTTTCGAACAAAAAAGTCACTCCCAAAAGAAAACTTCCAGAAGGGCTTTAGGAGGCTGCAGGCACGATGGAGTAACTTGTGTTTGAAGCAGAGGGGAGGACGTATTTAGCAACATTGATCGCCGTGTGTCTTTTAGTGTGATTT
>PVKB01001539.1:300926-399178 GCA_004027205.1 Ctenodactylus gundi | reverse complement strand
AGGAAATGTTGGCCAGAAATCAGGGTAAAAGCCTAGCAGCTTCAAGCCAGGACTGCTGCATGAATAAGAATCATTTCTGTGAAATGTCTTAATACCCATTGTATCCCGATTTGTTCCAGGAAAATGATCTGTATGAGACAGATCAACTTGATCAAAGAGAGAGCATGCCAGAGCTTTCTGATTTCTTGCTTGGCATTTCGATACTTTCAACTCTTCCTGGGATCTTGTACTACAGCTGATATGTCATTGCGTGGCACGTGTTTTTCTTCCTATTGCTGGGATCTAGGCCTGAAATCCCAGCACTCTAGGAGACTGAGAAGCAGGATGATCACAAGTTTGAGTCTAGTGTGGGCAACTTGGAAAGACTATGTCTCACAATGAACACTAAACATGGGCCTGGGTCGGTCGCCCACTATCACGAAATGTACATGTGCTGAGATGCACATTTTGTCATCTTCTGCCTTGCTTCCTCATACCCTGACTCTCATCTTCTGAGAGAGAACATTTCTCCTTTTCTCACCCAGTACTCAGAAGATAAAGTCCAATTTGAAAACACTTAAGACAACTTTCTCTGAAAGGTGGCTGGATTGTGTTTTCTTAATATTTTTGGTCACTTGGTGGCTTTGGTGGTGAAGACTCTTCTTCTTCTTTTTTTTTTTTTTTCTCTTTGCATCATCTTGATTAAGGCATTTATCTTAAAAATTGTAAGCAACAAATATATGTGGTCTTGGCTTTGTGGGCCAACCATGTGAGAGTAGCTGAGTGCTTTGGGCCCAGGGTCCCTGACAAAGTTGCAGTTGAGATGTCATTCCCAGCTGTACTTACTTCGCTACGGCTGCGGAGGACCTGCTCCCAAGATGGCTTCCTCACGGGCTGAAGGCTGCAGCGCTGGCTGGATATGGCGGGGCCTTCCTCTCTCCCCGTGGAACTCTTCCTGGGGTGCTTTTCTCAGAGCCAGTGACCTGAGAAAGAGAGGAAGAAACGATTGCACAACAACTTTTTGGACCAAGCTTCAGAAGTTCAAGCTTTTCCTTTTACCCTGTTCTTTTTGCCAGAAGGGAGTCATTAGGGGAGCTCACACTCATGTACAGAGGACCTGGGCTGTTTGTTTTGGAGGGGTGCATCTTATAAATTTGTGAGGAGTACTTCAGCCATCACCCTTCTCTAAACCAAGCCCAGGCTGTCTGGCCTTCCAGGGCCAGCAGGCTGAAGCTTCATCCATTAATGAATTGCTCTGTGGTGTGAATTTTAGAACTGAAGAGCAAGGGGTCTTAGAGAAGGGTCAGCCCACTCTGGGTGAATCTTTTTGTGTGCTTTCTTCTCAACTCATTTCATATTCAAAGTCCCTTTTCAAAAGGAAATACAAGATAGTGGTTTAAACATCTAAAAATAAATAGCACATACATTGAACACTAACATCTTTTATATTTCTGTTTCTGAAATTAATTGTAATCATGATAAAATCCTTTTCCAAACAAACACCAAGAATGTTAACCAAAGGTCACTGACAAATTTTAATTAGATTAACTGATGTCTTCATTCTCTGTAATCAGTAGAATATGACTTTGCTACAATAACAAAAAGCTGTAATTGGTGTTTATGAAAACCTTCTTGCCGTGGAAGTCAATGTAATGGTTTCTGTAGTTTAAAAACATTAAGAACCTGAGGTAAGACAAAATACATAGTAGGTCTAAATAAATATTTGATACATCAATTTATGACAAATCTGTACTTATATTAGTATGTGACACATTATCATTTAGCACCAGGTGGGACACACCTTGAATTGGTGGCTAATGATTCCACTTCTGTTAATCCTATCTCAGTAACAAGGCTACATTCTCTCCAGAGGCCAAATTTAATTTTCCTTTTATTCCTCATACCTGAAAAACAATAGTTATTTGATGAATCATAAGTGATTTATGGTGTTGATTAAGTCTTGGCTTGGTTTTTGAATGCCACTTCTCATTTACACCAGCGCCAGGAGAAAAAAAAAGTTCATGTGGTTACAGTACATCAGTCCAGAGACACGGTGCTAATAGCCAATTGCTGCCAAGTTAACAATGTGTCCTCTCAAGTTATCATCACAGCATAAATTTAGTCAGAAAATCTAGGTAAAATGTCTAAGTAAAAGATTTGATTACACTGGGTGAGGCAAAGAGGGAGAGAGAAGAAAAGACACAGAGACACTCTTCTTACTTATTTTAATGTAGAAATGTTGCCGAGTGTGGTACACGGACCTGTGATCCAAACTACTTGGGTGGCTGACATGGCAGATTGCAAGCTTGAGGCCACCATGGGTAACTTACTGAGATCCTGTCTCAAAAAAAAGTTATGAAATGAACTTTGCCATTTTCTGAATTCCCTCCCAGCCATAGATCTAAGAATGTATGCTAGAAAGATAACATAGAGTAGTTTACATGATAAAACTAAGGTTGGTGTTACCTATGGGGATTCATTCTCAGTGGACTGGTTGACATGGCTTTCCAAGCAGTAAGTATATAGTAATAAATAAATATGCCAAAACACATTTTTAAAGGTGGACAAAACGTATGAGGAGAAGCTGTATGCACCAGTCTTTGCTGGGTCCATTTGTTCTAGGTTACACTTGGGCGTTCAATGACTAGGCACATAGGACAAAGTAGTTTGACTTTTCTGAAGTTCTTTGACAGTTTGGAAATGTATGGTTGGGATCCTAGAGAGAAAATGTGTTTAATAAGGAGTCCTTAAAGTGTGTTTAATAAGAAGTCCTTCGTGCTTGTTCTGAAGAGCTGTTGGTTCTGACACATTTGTTTCAGGTTCTGCACATCTTGATCTTGTCCTCATTCCAACCCAATTTGCTTGTTTCTCAAGGGTGGAAAACATGATATCATTTTTTAAGTTCTGTAAGGAATGCAGACCAAATTCTAATTTAGAAACCCTCAACTGGCTGAACTTAAAATGTTCTTCTCTTCTTAAACCCTAGAAGTTGGCTTATTTTCTCACTGATTTTGAATGATGTAATTTTCTTAATATTAGTGTTGTCATTGGTCTCCAACCCCCTGAGGGCCACGGACCAGAAGGTCCCTGGAAGGACCAGGCCTCAGGGGCAAATGAGCCTCCAGCAATAGGTGAGCTGAGTAAATCTCTGCCTCCTATCAGTGAGCTCCTAATAGGTTCTAATGTCACTGCTGATCTCACAGGAGGCGGAGCTTCACTTCCTGCTCCCCTCCTGCTGCTGCTTGCTACTTTCTTCCCATTCTTGGGAGAAAGGTCTTCAACTAAGCCAGTTTCTATTGTCAAAAAGTTTGGGAACTCTAGAGGTTGATATAATTGTGATTAAAGAACAATAGCACATATTTTCGAGCTAAAAGTAATGCAGTTAGTCTGTCATTCTCATGAACTTCTGGTCCCGGTGACAAACTGTGGGAACAGAAAGCCAGCATTCCTGGTGACTGCTGTCCTCGTGCCCTTCTGCCACAGCCTGCAGCTGTGAACAGCCAGCCGGTAGGTAACTACAACGGGCTGGTGTGTGCTGACGAACTATGTGCCACGCTACCTTCCTTTCCTCTTCCTTTTTTCCACTGTCTTTTCTCCCTTCTTCCTGCTGTACTCCTTTTCTCCCTCTCACTGTCCAAATTCAAGTGAGTCCATAAGCAAAATGCCATAGCATTGGCAGCTCTTCTGCCTGTATTATCTTGCATTACAATAGAGAGCGGTATAAAAGTACTGACTGCTGGCCTTGACCTTGATCTGGTGAATAGGTCCTTTGACCTACTAAGTGATCCTACACTCTTTTCTCCGGCTTCCTGCGGGGAAAGAATTTTAGTCTGCCTTAACTCATCCTAGGCCTTCAAGGCACCTGGGAAAGGCAGATCCAAGTTTGGTGCAACCTGAGGCTTAAATGGCTTGGATTTCTCCTTAAGAAAAGGAATACAAAAGTAACAAAGGCAAGACGAGGTTAGAATGTTGAAGGGGACCTGAGAAGGCAGAGGGGCATAGCCACACTCCAAGCTTGCCATGGCCTGGCTTTGACTCTTAGTGCCTTTTATTCTACTGTTCCCTCACCTAAAGCTGCCAAAGCTGTGTGAATCCGCTACCAGTTCCCTGGCCGGCCCTGTTGTCTGTCACCTGCAAGCTTTTGCACACATGCTTCCGGCCACTGCAGTGCCTGCTGGGGCCATCTTTATGTGGCTAATGGCTGCTCTGGGAGACTTCCTCCCGGGGGTCAGCTGTATTGAACAGCTTCCCACCAGTGCCTTGTTCTGTGCTGTCCACTCTGCTGTATCACATTGCATGATAACTGCTGTCTGCTTTCTCTGCTGCGTGATGACTTGCTATAGGCACGGTGCATGCTCTGACTCCAGAGCCTCGGTTCTTGCCAGTGAGACTGCAGACTCTTCTCTTTGTTTTAGTGATGGGTCGCTATGTATGGAGACACCATCTCCCCTGATGCTGGGCAGGACTGGCCAAGCAGAGCTATTGAAGCAGACTTTCTTTCTCCCTTCATTCCTACTTCCGCCTCCTCCTATGGCTCCTCTCCCTCTGGGACGCCCGCCTCCGTGGGACAGTCTGCCTCTATTTCTAGATCCTGCATGAGGCTGTAAGCTTTGGACTCTAGTCAAACCATTTTGTTTTATTGTTCCTACACTCCCAGGGGCAATAGAGGTTTATTGCTGTTGTTAATTTATTAATTTGGCATCTACATCCTTTATCATCATTCAATTGGTGAAACTCCCTCTGTCTGGAAGGTCTAGCATGGTTTGCATTTCCCTGGCTAATCCCTGAAGTGTAAACGCATAGTAGATACCCTGCTGTTGGTATAAAAAGGCAGCAGGGAGAGGGAGTTTTAACAAGATGTATTTACATTTAAACAACTGAATTTTCTACCCTGCCTACCTAAGCACAAAGCATGAAGGTTTCAGTATGTGAGTATTATTAGTCTAGTGGCCAAGCATGTAGATGTAGCAGAGCTTGGCTAATGCATAGAATACACGTAGAATACACGTAGAATTGAGTCCAACTAGTCTTCCTGCTGATAACTAGGGACAGAGTACTTTGCACCTAGTAGGCATTCACACATACCTTGAATGAGTAACAGACGTTTCTTGCAGCTCATCGCCAGGATTTCCCAGGCAACAGACAAATACAACACAGCTGAAGCCTTGCTCCATAGACTCTGTGTTTTTGGTACAATTACAAAGAAAGCATTCCCCAGACCTTGCATATCCACTTGGGCATAAATCCTGGAAGCTCCTCAAAAAGTCTGGGATCAGGAAGGAGCGACTGTGCTCTGTGGACCAGTGGAGACTCCATCCTGGACCAAGGGAACCAAGGAAAGGACTAAAATCTTCCTACTCAGAAACCAACAAGCCAACGAAAATAGGAAACAGGTTACAAAGGGTCAGACCCAGAACATGTATTCAATGTGAACAAGACAAATACTTCTAAAATGAACCCCAGCTCTTGCTCAGAGGAGAGGTCAAGTGTGTGCACTGACGGAAGGAGCTGAGGAAATGTGATAAACACAAGGCTGGATGTTGAGAGTGAGGGCCAAGAGGGCGTGCAGACAGGTCGGGAAGCACGACCCGGGTGAAGATCAGCAGCAAGGCCTGCAGGGCCAGCTTTGCATGCAGAGGCGGTGAGGCGGTGGTGCAGCACAGGATGCTGTGCTGATCGGGCATGGTTGAAATTTTGGCTCTGTTGCTTTCTAGCTAAGTTCGGATGACTTAACCTCTCTGTGTCAGTCTTTTCACAAGATAGATAGTAGTGCCTGCCTTCTTGTTTCTTGGAAAAAACACAAAAGCATTAAAGACCCAGTGCCGTAGTTAGCTGAATCAGGGTTAAATCATATTTTTGATCAGGTAGATCTTCATTTGTTGTATCTATGACCTTTAAAAATGTAAATAAATGGAGCCAATTATATTCATCTTTAAAAGGAAGTAGTAATTGGTAGCCACACAAAGAACCTGCTTTTAAGAAAGCAGTGTTCATATCACCCAATAGTCTGCAAGTAAATGGGAAGTTCTCGCCTAAGAAATTTGCCTGCTGATCCTTCAAAGGTTATGTTTGCTCGTTATAGACAGCTGAGGATTGGACCGGATGTGTTCATTCGCTCACTCAGTTTTCCTGTATTTGCTGGGCCACCTATTCATTCTAAAAGTCTCCTTGTACCTGATGCTAGAGCAACAAATAAGGCATGGTCCTTCCTTCGGATTTGGATGGACATGAGAATGTGCAGTGTCCGTGAGATAAGTGGTACCAAAGGAGGCACAAGAATCTTGAAAGCAAAGAAATTTTATTCATGTGTTAGTCTACTAAAAAATACTCATCTTGAGTATTGTCAACACTGGGGATATGACTATGAAAATGACAGCCCTTGTCCTCATGAGTTCATCACGACTCTGACTGATCTGGTTATAGGGAAGATATGAGTTGAGTCTTGGAGAATGAGGTGTATTTATGGATGCAGATGAGGCAAGAGAGTGTATCCAAAGGGAATATCTCCTAAATGCAGGAGTCCCATAGGACTTAGGACAGACTTCAGCAATGATGATCCTACCTTGGATCCTTGCCAAATAGATTTATTATGAGTGATAAGTGTGTTTTGTCCACAAAGAAAATGTCTTTGTATATAGGATCTAAAACCCTTAGGCATTCTATGAACAGTCCCTGGCTAGCATTTTCAGACAGCTGATTTCCTGTCTTTTAATCAGGACCTATAAAATTTATCAAAAATATGCCAGATCTATTTTTGGAGCTCCAAAGTATCTAAACTTCACCTTTAATTTCAATCTTCATAATTTTAACATGATTTTTTTCATTTACAAAAACTCAGCAACCAAGTTCTGTTGTTGTGGACATAAATATTTCCTTAAGTATGAGAAATATATGTACTCACTTGGACAAAAAATTACTGTATGATCATCCTCCTTGTAGTGTAGAATATACAACAACTTCAAGGACGACAAAATCGAACATTCCTCGTTAATATCACATTGCCTCTTTAGACTTCCTTTTTCTTCTTTATAACATTTTTAAGGGTAGAATATTGTTACTCATCACTTACCTTAATTCAGTTTACAGATTATCTCCAATTCCACTTATCTTTCTCTACCTAGGTAGAAAATTAAAACAATGAGATTTTCTGCTCTTCATCTTACTCAGGAACGAGCAAAGCATAGCTCAGGACGCGGGGGTGGCTGTTCCGGACAGCCCTTGCCTGAGCTCTGATTTCTGCTGGTAGAATCGTGAGCATCCTGCAGCACCCCGAGGTCCTGGGAGACCGTTTAGTCAGCACAGTTAATCAGGAGCAGCTTGGAGTTAGTCATCAGTCTGTTTTATTATGTTCTAATGCCTTCAAAATTAGCAGTTCCCTGTGGGTAAGGTAATGCCAATGCTAACACAATAAGGGAGATTTGTTTGCTGAATTCCTGGACTTACCTTAGGGCAAAGGCCTTGAGAAGAGAGGGAGCATCTATCAGCTAAGCAGAACTAACACCACCTAGCTCCTGTCCTCATACTCAGACTTACCCAAGGTGCTTTTCAGTCTGAATACATTGATTAGCAATTGAGGATGATATGGTAATTAGTAGGAAGTATTTGTGTGCTTTTAAAACTTGGAGGAGATTGTCCTTTTACTTTCAGAGATCTATTTGTAATTTTAAAATCTCTGAATCCCTTATAGGCAGGTCCCCTCTCAAATTAACTATTTTCATTTATTTACATTCTTTCTAGGCCTTGCCAATTCTGCATAATTTCTCAGTAGGTATAATTAAATAGTACGACATTTTGGTCTTTCAAAGCATTGTTGCCTCTGAAAAGCAGACAGCGGAGACTTTCTGGGATGTGAGCCAGGGCAACCTGTTTCCAGTCTGGTGCACCCCTGTCTTGGACTGAGTGTGGGCTTCAATACAGCTGCTCCTCCTCCCCGGTGATCTTGTGATAGGACCTGTTCGGATGCCGAGGTGTCAGAGGATGTGATGCTTTGTTGTTGCCTGTGAAAATGTATAGCTTGTTAATAGTCCCATAAATTGTTTGGAGTAAGAGGTCTGTTCAATGGAAAAGAAACTCAAATAGGTTTAGATTTTTATGGGCCTGCATCAGCCAAATCAAACACAGGCTTCCCTAGCACTTCCAAGTTTTTAATGGAAACTCAGGCTCTTCAGAACTTTGCTGCCTAATTATAATTCATGCCATTTGCAGATACATTAGAGAGTGGACCAAAAGGAAAATATTAGACATCCACTTGTGACTTCTATTGTGCTGCTCATGGAGTGCCAACTGCATAAGTTGAATGGCTCAGTGCATGCAAAGACAGGCCAACTCCTGGCAAGCTGAACGACTTCAGCAGGAAAGAGAAAGGTGAACTTTCTTACAGTACAGCAACTACAGACTACATGCTCAGATACAGAACCAGCCTCTGTAACTTAATTTTGCACACACTACCAGTGTCAGATTCTAATTTAACAGTCCCATGGTAGCGATAAACTTAAACCAACCACCTTCATTGTTTTCATCAGAGAGGTACTTTGAAACCTATAAAATACTTATGAAATAGACCTACCAAGATTTAAGTTTAAAGAAATCTTATCTTTCTTTTCCTTTTTTTTTTCTTTCTTTTTTCTGTTCTTCTTCCTCCATGTCTTCCTTTTTCCTTTCTTCATTTCTTTTTTGGAAACAGGTATAACTGGTCTCAAGGGAGAAAAAGGAAGCCCTGGCATTGGAACTCAAGGACCTAGAGGGCCCCCTGGACCAGCAGGTGAGTCCACCTAATGAGAAATTGCAAGACGTAAATACATCCATTCATTTGCGGTCGCGGGTGAGGAAAGTGGCCACGTCGTGCATTTGTATCTAATGCATTTGTATCTAACTATAGTGGCTGTGTTTCTCATTTATTTTATTGAGAGATCAGTTTGTTAGGAACAGTCCTCCCAGTATGCAACTCCCACAGGTTACGCACATTCTGGGCTCATGTTAATCGCACGAGTTAGGCTATGTTAGACTAACAAATCCCAAATGCTTGGTGCATTGGCGCAAGAGAGCTTTCTTTGCGTTCACTGAATTTGATGTGAGTAAAAGAAATCTCTTCCATTTTGGACCCCTGAACTCCACCATGAGCCATATCTGCTTCTGTCTGTAGATGATCAGACTTTTATTAGAATTATTAGTTTGTATCTCTATTGTCTATTTTATTGGTCTTCCTAATCTAGTATAGTGATTTTGGAATATAATTGCAAGAGAGATTCTTCATGTACTGGGACCATTTTGATGTTAATATTCTTATAATATTATAGATTATATGTAAATACTCATAATATCAAGAGATTATATGAGGAATTGAACCTGGATTATGTATTACACAGAATGTATGGTTGATGGCTAGAGATTGAATGGAACTGAATGTGTCTGAGAGCTACCACACTATTCAAATATTAGGTGATCCTTGTTCCTATGTTTCAGTGGATAATTTTATTTCCAGTAGAATATTGCCTTTTACATACCATGGAACCCAAGCTGTCAATGAAAACACACAAACAAACAAAAAAACACCCAGCCATATAAACTTAAATTGAAAAATATTTTAATAAGTCTCTCATCTCAGTTCAAGCCAAGATCTCAATTGATGTAAGATGGCCTGAGGAAGTTCTGAGTTAGTGGGTTGAATCCAATTTCAAACTTTTTTCAATTGTCTTGTCCTGGATAACTTTTTTTTCAGACTAAGACTAATTTATTTTAATTACCTGGAGCTATAAACCCATATAATTTACTCTTTCAACTACGTTAAGAAGGTTGAGCTTTGAGTGTGCTCACCTGTGTGTATCTATTAATATGCATTCAGATGAGTGTATGCCCAGATATTGATTTCACAAAGAGCTGTATTGAAAAACCAAAGGTCTATAGAGAAAACAAGATTGGCACTGGCTTGCTCTTCTCTCTTTAATGTCCAAGAGGTCATAGAAAAGAATGTACTTTGCTTCCCAGGATCCTGAGCTGATTATAAGCATTAAGATGTAGGAGAACATATAATTACAACGTGATCCCTCACCTGGGGAATCAGTTTAGGAACAAGAATCTCATGAGAAGAGGGAGGCTGATTGTCCTAATTATTAAATGCGTAAGGTTCCTTCTTGCAAGAGTTAGTTCACATTTCATGGTGGGCTCACAACTCACATTATGATAAAAGACCAATTCTTTCCATTTGTGACTTCTTCCTAGGTCCCTCAGGAGAGAGTCGGCCTGGCAGCCCTGGTCCACCTGGCTTTCCTGGTCCTAGGGGTCCCCCAGGTCACCTGGGTGTACCTGGGCCACAGGGTCCTTCTGGCCAACCTGGGTATTGCGACCCCTCATCGTGTTCTGCCTACGGTGGGGGAGGTAAGTGCTAGCCTCTGTGGGCTCCGAGCAGTCTTGCGTTACTACCAAAATACAAAGGCACTGTGTTGAAACAAAATAGGACAGAAAGGAGGAAAGCAGAGCCTGAGGTCCCTCCTACCTTGTGTTTTTCTGGAATCTCTTCTATGAAATATATTCAGCGAAAATTCCTGCAGAAGCTACTCCTTTTAAGAGCCTAAGAGGAAATTCAGAAAACAGCACATCTGAATCTTCCTTGTGTGCAGTGACGCACTTTGTAGACGTGGCTTGTGACTTCATATTTGGTCATTCGGAGGCTGTGGTCAAACCTTTTTGGGGACCCCTTTTAAACGTTAGGACTGTGGTGTGGCTGTGACATCCTGTAAAAGCTTACTCTTATTTTAGGGAAACCTCAAATTTAGAATTTTCCCTTAGTAAGCAGGCTCTTGAGATTCTTTTGGGTGACATCCTGCTCACCACACGTGTTTTAGGTGACCAAAGATAACTTCAAAAGAAATAAAAATGATCACACTGTTCTTGCTTCACCACTAACTACTAGACTGAGATCCTGAGAGACTGAGCTTCCTAAGAGCATCTGCAGTCTGCATGCTGCATGCTGTACCATGGAGCCCCCTCTGACATAGTTATTCCTAGGAATTGCAGAAGAGAGGTTCAGAAACAGTTGTGTGGCAATGAACTTATTAGTCAGTTAATTTACATTTTCTGCTTCAGGGAAATTTAACCTTAGTCGCCAGAGGAATTGATCCAAGTTTTGCTGATGTGTGTTTTTTCTCTGTTCATCTTTTCCCTCCTTTTCCTCTCAAATCCCCTTGTCCCTTATTAAGATCTGATCCCTTACAATGATTACCAACAGTGAAGTGGAAACGCCCCACTCTGGTCTCATTGGTCCGGGCATTTGGCCATGGATACAGAACTGTCCTGTTTGCCACCACCACTAAGCCCCCACCCCTAACCGCGAACACTCCTCTTTCCTGCCCACTTGCTTTACTGCCTTCTCACCTTCAGATCTCTTGCACTCGCTGCTCCACACGTGATGGAGTAATAACATGGAAACTTAGCCAAGTTACACAGCAATCGTGATAGAAGCTGACCTCTCCAGGTCAAGCTGGATGGAGGCAGTGATTGGGCACCAAGGATTTATCCCCACTCTCTGTGCGTGAAGGCTTTGTAATAAGGCCGCCTCACCGTGCCTTCTCTGTTCTGTCCCCACAGAGGACGGATGAGCACCTTTCTCCCCAACCACTCTGCTCTACCTTCCTCAACTGATCACCTCCCCTCCCCGCTGTTCCCGGGTGATGGATTGCTAACAATGAAATGAACTTTAAATTTTATTTTTCTTTTCACATTTGTGCTGAATGTTCAGGGTTTCTTTTTGTAAATAAAACCTATAATATTTAAACTCTTGGCTGTGATTCTGTTTTCTAACTATTTCTCTAACGAGCCATTCCCTTCCTTCTTTTGCTAACCATGAAACCTCATGGGGGAGGTACACGCGGTGTGGTGGGTTAGGCAGCTACTGCTTTCTACCCAAGCAGGATATCTCTGTAGTTGATTGACCAAATCTGCGTCTCTAAGAAGTCATGTGAGGGGATAATATCAATTTGTGGTTCCTGGGGCCTGTCAAGTCCCCACCCCGCTTTTCCTCCTTAGCTCCCCATCCAGATGAACCTGAATTTACCCCTGTCCATGATGAGCTGGAAGCCTTGGAACTGTGGGGCTCTGGGATCTGACAACTTCTGGAGACATTTGAAGACCAGTGGCAAGATTGCTAAGGAACTTTACTCAAGAAAATGTTGTTATGTGGTTTGTATGCTTGGGGGCTCCATTTCAACAGCATAAATCTCCTCCCTAGGCAATGTCAATATGACTCTTATTATTAACAGAAGGTATGTATATTTTTTTACATCCCCTTAATCTATGACACCATAGAAATTATTTCTCTTTGCTATTTTCATGGCATGTCACATAATTAGTTCAGATAAGAGTGCTTAAAGACGGATGAAAAAATATTGAATCCTAACATCTGTTCTCTGTTAGATGTTCTTATGTTCCAAAATGAACTAGAGAGATATGGTGATGGGGGGCCCAGAAGAAAAAAAAATACCAGGAGAGTCACCCTAAGGGAATGAATGTCCTTGCAGATGAGGACAAGGATCATTATTGGTGAAACTACCTCTTGCTTAATTGGTGTGTCCAACTCTGAGGTCATGTGCTAACTGGTTTCACGGGTATCCAAAAGAAAAAGCTGTAGAATATAACCTTTCTGGATTTGATAATTTTTTTTAAAAAAATAGACTCATATAAAATGATGACTTTCCATTAGCTCTGAAGCAGAGATCCAGTTTTGGTGAAAAAATATTTGTCTGGGAGTATGTTCCAGGGATTGCTTCTCCATGTGTACAGGATTACTTTGTACAAGAAGAAAAAAATTTTGCCAATCTATTTTTATTTTCTTTTGTAAGCAAATAAAAAATTTAAACTAAATATGTGGAATTTTAAAACTGAATTTCTAAATATGACTTCAGATTTTTCCTGGTTTTAGTTGTGTGTCCCCTAGAAAAACAACTCTCATTGCTTCATTCATTCATCCGTTCTGAATACGTTAGGAGGCTGAATAAAAGAAGCAGTGAACTTAAGACAAAAAGTCTGAATGATTTTATTATTCACTCATAACCCATCAGGTAGCAAATGCATTTCAAATGTATGAATTCTGCAAAATAATTGTTTACCAGGGGGTGACCAGAAATCTCCTCTTTCTTCCAATATGGAGAAGAGCCTGAAGAACTCTAAAGAGGCATTGATGAAACAAAATTGAAGTTAGTAGGCTTTAGTCCCTAAACTAAACTTGTCTTTCTATTTTTTTTCCAAAGTAAAAATATAAGTATTTGGGAAAAAATGAGTTAATTTGGAAGGAAAGAAAACTATAACTGAACATAACAGCTAATGTTATGACCTGTGTGAGTCATCTAGTTTGCAGTCATTGGTGATATAAGCTGTTTTGGGATACAATATCCAATACTAACAACATAAAAGAAGAAAGGTTTAATTTGTCTCATGGTTTCGGGGCATTCAGCACATGGTCAGTGATTTCCAAGGCAGTAACATGGCAGAAGCTGGGAAGAAGAGCAAAGGGACAGTGACAGAGGGTCAGGGGACAGCCTGTAGACCCAAGTTCATGCCTGTATAACCCACACAGACACCTCCAGAAGTGTGCCTTACCAATCTCCTGAGTGAATCCTCCAGCCAATCAATTTTATACTTCACCTCTAACCATCATGTTCTACCCCTGGTCATATTTCCCTAAATACATCTCCTTGAACTATACTTAATCTCCAAATAAAACAACAAAAAGTTACCATTTTGTGTAACACAGTACAACCATCATGTATCCAACTTGAAACACAATTCCTTTTCCAAAGTCTCAACAGTTCCAACAATTTCAGAAGTGTAAGTGAGAGTCTTTTCTCAAACTCCATGCCTCTTAATGATGAGCTTCTGAAAAAGAAAGTTACATAATCTCAAGGTACAATAGCAGAGGGAGAATGTTTTCAACCCAAAAAAGAGGAAGAAGAAAAAAATAAGACCTAACTAATGCAAGACAGAAATGCAGTAGGGCAAATACTCAGCGTTGTAGCTTCATACCTGGCATCCTGGGCACAGACATGACTTCCAGGGGGTTTGACCTTTTCTATTCCTATGGCCTTGGTGGTTGCAGACCACTCAGCCTCTCTTGGGTGGGCTGCATTCACTGCCTGTTGCTCTCACTGTCAGGCATCTTGGCATCTCGACTTCCTGAATTCTCTATTGCACCTTGACTTTGTTCCTACAGCTTTGTACATTGCCCTCTCAGGGGCTTCATGTTTGTCTTTCCAGGTCTTTTAAATCTGAGTGGAGGTCTCCCTGAAGCCACAACTCCTGCAGTCTGCACACGTTGTAGAATAGCCATTGTAGGAAAGATGCCAAGGTTTGTTGTGAGTGAAAGCAGTAGTCAGGCCCCTTCAGACTGGGTGGCAGTGGCATCTACATGTCAGATGATTGAGCATGGTGAATTGAGTTCCAAGGAACCAATTGCCTACATAGCTTTTCTTGAAAAGAAGCCTCAAGGGTTCTTTTTTTCAAATGAAATATTTACACTTTTGCACCTTTGAGCCTTGAAAGAGTGATGTCTTGACGATTCCTGAGATGCACTCAAGGAATCTTTCACACTGATCCCTTATAAAGCGCTTGGTTACTTTTTAATGGCACAAATCTGCTCAATAAAAGCATTTCCTTTGGTTTCAACGTTACATGCCCTTTTGAGCTGGTCTTTGTTAATTTCTTGTTGCTGTGACACAGTACCCAACATCCACAATTTAAGGGAAGAAAGATTTATTTAGCTTACAGTTTCACAAAGTCTCACACACAGTCCATTCATAGGGCAGCTGGTAATGACAAAGACTCTTGGCAGAGACAGGCTGGAGAGCTGCTCAACTCAGGGCAGACAGAAGCCAAGAGAAACAGGAGCCAAGTGAGTCTGGAGACTCAGGGAAGACTAGAGTCTTCCCAATAAGAAGTTGCAACAATGTTTCTTCTTCCTTCCTTTAATTATTTCAAGCTACTGGTACCACTACCTCATTTCCTGGCCCGCAAGTCAACAAGACACACCCGAATGCTCTGCCTTGAGGCCCCCTAATTGCAACAAGTAGACACTATTTTTTCAGGTCAAACTCCAAGTATCTGCACCTTCCAGCCAAGTAACATCTCCAAATAACACACAATTAATACACCAGGCTTTTGGGGGAAACTCAAGATCCAAACCCGAGCAGAGCTAAACTTTATAACTTTCAAATTTTTATGCTCTGTTGCCCCCATTCTCACTATGAATCTTGCTTAAAGCAGCCAGTAGTACCTATGCCACCACCTGAATTTTGGGCTGTATTAAAATTTCCTCTGACAGATAAACAAGTCCACCACCCATAATCTCAGTTTTCCACAAAGTCTTAGTATATGGAAGAAATGGAAACAAAAATTTTCCCCAGAGTCTAGCACACATAGCCTCTAGTCAAATTACCAGTGGGCCTTGTGTTCCCATCCTCTTTAATCTGGCCTTTACTGTCTGCGTTCCTCTTGGCATTTCTGGTATTGTGAGCTCTGATCAGAATCACCCACCAGACCCTGCTTACAGCAGTCTAGGACTTCCCTAGCTCGCATTTTCAAAGCATTCCAAACTATAGCAAACCAGTTCCAAAGGCTTCTAAGCCACATGGTTAGGCGTACTCACAACAGTGACCCCACTTCTGGTACCAATTTTCTTCATTAGTCAACTTTCCTACCAATGGGGCCCAATACCTGACACCCAACTTAAAGGAGAAGAAGTTTAATTTGTCACACAGGTTTAAGGAATTCAGTTTATGATTGGCTGGCCCCAAGGCCTTACCATCATGGCAAAGTTAATGACAGGGAGAAGCTGCTTGCTTCCTAGTGATCAGGCAGTAGAGTAGGGGAACAATGCCATAGTGGAAGGGTAAAGAAGCAGAAACAGGCCCTGAGTTCATGCCTCCATGACCCACCCACTCAAGTCCAGAAGTGTGCTCGGCTGATCCTCTGGGCTGACCCCAAAGCCAATTACGTTGACACTTTTTCTTAACTGTCATAGTGTCCTTCGCAACCGTAATATTGAATCTTTGTGGATTAGGAAAGCTAGTTATATCTACCTTGTATATAAAACTCAAATGGAAAGAAAGGGATAGCGTCTGTCTGATCACCAGGTTCTCTGTCAGTCCTCCTACTGGTCTCCTGTCCTTTTATTTCCATCACCATGTGGAGGATTCAAAGGATTCAGTCGTTAAGGTCTGTTTGATGTCTTTGGGGATCGGGCAGATGTTCTTAGATGTTTTTGCAGGGAATGAAAAAAGACAGTAAGCAGATAAACTGACTGCCTTCAGTTCTAGTGTATTAACCCACCCTGGAAAACAGCATCAGCAAGGTGGAAAGTGAACACAGGGCTGTCAGTGCAGCCTGATTCAGAACCCCTGAGAGAGAGCTCTTCCGTTTTAGCTGTGTGGCTAGTTTCTCCACAGCCTCTGTTGTCATATATTCCAGTCTACATTATTTAATGAGTGAGTCCAGAGGAGGACAGTCTATGTAGTTTACTATTTGGCTCTCAGAAATGAATAATGTAACACTTTGAAAATTCTCGAAGTTTGCTATAGATGGTGAAATGCAAAACACTGCAAGTCCTAATCTACTCACATCATTTGTGTGTTGTGCAGACACACTTGGCTTTGATTTTACTTAGTGACCTACATTTATTTATTTAAGCTACAAAAAATTTTCATTAGTTTAGATTGTGTCATCACTTGGACTCAGTGTTTCAGATTTTTATTGCGTGAAATGCTCAATATAAAAGGTGTAACTCAGATTCTAAACTTGTGTATTTATAATATATTGCCTGTAATAAAAGTTGATTTTGAAATGAATTCTATTGTCTTACTTATCCTGACAGGAATATAATTCTATCTGCTTATAGTTTATACCATTGTTAAAGTTGTAAGAAGTCATTTCATAAAAATGTGTTACTCCAGAATTTCCACCACTTTTGTTATAAAATTCTCAATTTCTTTTGGAAAGAGGCCTTTCATAATGGCACTGATTCACTGTAAAAGCAGCGCTTCCTCCCTCTTTGCTGTAATTTCTATCTCCTATCTTCTGGTATCTAATTTTGCTTTGTAGCAGAGTCTGTTTTAGTTCTGAGGATAAACCATGAACAAGAGAGATGTGAACTCTGTCCTCATGGAGCATCATTCCTTTGTGCTGGAGAAGGACCAAAATGCATAAACAAGAAAAATTAACTATGAATCATGATGAATAATAAAGACACAAAAGGGACAGGAATAAGGAAGGAGTGTATGTAGCACTGTTTCTGATTAGCTGGACAGATGATGCCTCTCGGCGAGGCTGACATTTAGGTGTACAAGTGCAGGCGAGGAAAGTAGAAGCGGAGGATCCCACCTGGGGCTTGTTCAGCCGGAGCCTTTGGCTGGTGGTAGGGAAGGCTTGTCACGTTCAGAGAACTTAAAGGAGGTCAGTTGGCACACGAGGGAGTGAGAAAAAGCTGGAGACCAGCCCAAGGAAGAAGCTAGTGGTTTCTATTTTATTTTACCTTCCATTAGAAACAATAGAAAGACTCCCAACAACTGATAGGGGCTTGTGTCTATCTTAAGTTAGTGGAGGTAAATCTTTCTTCCACTGAACCACATTGCTGTGCTTCTGGTCTAAAGCTGTTGTTGAACGGTTTTTCCAGGCCAGGCCAACTTCAAGGACTTTACAATTGCAGCAGTTGTAAAATTGTTCTGTCAGTGTGGACTATGCAGTGGGAACAAATGTCCTTAAAATTCGGAGCTCAGCACAATTTGTGCGGATCTCCATCTCAAGGGAAAGGTCAACAGTTGGTGATCCACGCTGCTTCTGTCTTGGGTACTTGCAGGGTGACGTTCCCTTCTCTGATCTCAGGAAATCCCATGACATGACATGACATGCTGAATGTCGCAGAAGTGAAGAAGTATGTCTTTCCTGTGTGCAGGGAAGCAGACGAGAACCAGAAATACTGATGAAGAGGATCAAAACTACCATATCTATCTTAGTTAACTTGAGCTTCATAAAAAGCCAAGAGCCAGTTTTTGTTGCCTTAGTTTTCCCAGGAAAGAAACAGAAGCACAAAGAAGTTAAGGTTTTTTTGTTTTGTTTTGTTTTCTCCAAAGACACACAGATAGGACTCCAATCTGGGCATTTTGGGTGAGGATAACCGCTCTTAACTTCTGAGTTACTCTGTCTCATGTGTCAGTGATCTTTAAACTTTGATTGCAAAAGGGAGTGGAAGTAGAGTTTGTTAATGTTCAGATTCCTTTTATCTTCTTTTTTCTTTTCTATTTTTTAAATTTTTCTTTTGTTTTGAGACAGGATCTTGATCTATAGTCTGGACTGCTCCTGGCCTCACTGTTAGCCTAGGCTGAGCTTGAATTCACAGCTGTCCTCCCACCTCAGCCTCCCACGTGCTGGACTTACAGGCTCGCACCAGCACAGCCTGCTCTGAAGAGCTCCGGCCATTCTGTTCCAGTTGTCTCAGTTGACAGCACATTGACTCTTTTCCTCTTCCACTGAACAACTCAGGACGCAGCTTGAAAAGCATTCCTTTGGGATTGTCATAAATACTTGGTAAAGAATGGGGTGGGGCGGGGCTGGAGCAGAGGAGAGAACAGTAGACATAGAAGAGGCCCAGTGACAGGTAATGAAGGGCCATCGGAGCTGGCCGAGTCAAAACGGCTCACTCACCAGCTGGAAGTGGAGATGAGGAATGCGCTTAAGGAGAACGCACGTTTCTGGTGTAAGCAACAGGGAGGGGCTGGAGATACATGCATTCCTCTGGGAATCACAGATTCAGGGCACAGAGTTCTGTTTAACAAATAAACAGTGTCAGGTGTTAAAAGGGCAAGATGGACCTTGGGAGAGAAACAGGTAGAGCGGTACATTTAGGAGTCAGCAGTACGTCGGTGGCATTGAAAGGTCACAGGGCAGGGCGAGATGACTCTGGAAGTCTGGAGGGACTTCTCCCCTTCCGCTTTCCCTCCTCATGTCTGTCCACACATGTTCTCCAACTGGGTTACTCATAGTTCATTTTTGATTAAATGTTTAAATAGACCTCACAACCAACTCTCTTACAAACAACAGTCCCAGTAACCCAGTCGTGCCCTCTCGTTTCCTTTTCTTCCACATGCTTTGCCCTTCCATGGCCAAGCCCCGGGCTGTGCCATCTCCAGCAAAATGACGTACTGAGAGGCAGACTCCAGTTTCAAAACTCACCCCAGGCTCTTCTACCTGCGTACGGCCTGCCCTAAGCCAGCCAGGCCACTTTGACAAGTGTGACAGCCAGAGTCCTTTTTTCCAGTAAGTTCTTCTACCTCCAAGTTCCCACCTTCTGTGCACCTTTACCATGCCAGAGTGTGCTGGGCACTTGCCGGATGCTCCGTCCGTGTAGACTGTTTCTAAGAAGTATCTTTTCCTTGCACGGTTTCATCTGTGTCAAATCACATCCCCTCCTTACAGCAAGAATTTTCTCCAGGCATAAAGTCAAAAGCTTGGGAGACAAGAATAGTGCAGAAAAAAGAAAAATCTGCCTATTGAAGCTTGAAATTTTCGTTTGATTAAATGTTACAGGATATGAGGTAAGTATTCAAATTTATTCATTCATCTCTCCACGCATGCATGCATTCATCCATCAAATTCCAATAAGCATCTGCTGTGGATTCAGCTGTGTCTTGGGTTCCGGAGGATCGGAGGGAGGACGATGTCGCAGGAGCTGCCTGGCTGAGTGCTCTAACCTGGCACGGGGATGACAGCTTACATCATGTTATGAAAACTTGTCTATTCTATGATAAAAGGTTCAGATTTCTACCTGAAGGCTAAAGAAAGACAGTGGATGTTTTGAAGCAAATGAGTGACTTAAATGGAGTAATTATTAGGGAGCACAGATTTGATAGGTGTGAAAGAGGCCGTGGGGTTGGGTGAAAAAACATTCAGTGAAAACCTCCTATGTGCTAGCTTTGTTCTGGGCATTTTATATTCGATCGTTGGGCAGGTTCTAAAGCAAGTTCTCTCTTTGTTACAAAAGATGGACTGTGCAAAGCAACAAAGCAACACACCTGAGCTTACACACATGGGCAGAAGAGGCAAAGCAAGAACGTAAAGGCTGATTGGCTTGTTCTGTACACACTACGCTGCCAGCTGCTGTGCGGTCTAGGTTCCTGCAGTGCAGTGGGAGACTAAGGGACTGGAGACTGTTGAGGGCGTGCTATGGGCAGAGCTTGGGGACCGGTGGGAATACGGACTAGTGACCCACAGAGTCAATATGGCTTCAAAGCGGAGTGTGACGGCACACATCTGGGCTTCCAGCACTCTAGGAAGCTGAAGCAGGAGGATCCCAGGTTTGAACCTAACCTGGGCACCTCAGCAACTTAGAAGATCCTGTCTCAAAAATACATAAATTTAAAAGGCTGGGATGTAGCTCAGTGTGCAAGCACTGGGTTCAACCCCCCAGTGCTGCGGAAAAGAGTGGCTTCAAGTCTCCAGAAGAAAGACGTGACTTGGAAGTCCGGGTAGATGGCAGTTTTACTAAATAAGACGGAAACTTGAGGAGGGAGAGAAAATGACTTCAGAATGGGATGTTGGCTATCAGAAAGTTTCTGCTTTTTCCAGAGTAAAAATATTATTAGTAGGAGATTGAGAATAAGAAAAGAGGAAACGGGGGGGGGGGGGATGGTTTAGATGACCAATGTAGGCTGTGACAGCCAATCAGGGTTTAATTCCTTTGGGTGCATCCCACCAGGAAAGGCTGTTGAATTGCAGAATGGAGGTTTCCAAGGTATGAACCAAAATATTTGGTCTAAAAAAATCATAATTTTTTATTCTAATTTGATGTGGCATTGGAAACGATGATGTAAAGGGTTCGTTGTGCTCAACAGGCTCAGGTTTTAGAGAATCCTGTGCCATGAAGTCCTGATTCTTTTATATTCTTTAGAACAACTAACATTAACAAAAAATTAGGCAGTTAATATACTTACAAGAGTAATATATTATCTGATGAGACAGTTTCATTAAAAATTCAGTGACATAATTTTCAAATTACTATTGAATGAAAAAGCAAATTGCAGAAAAGTGTATACGTCTTCCACATGAACACACATTCCATATTATTCTCCCAATTCATTGATTCTGACAACAGAGATGTGTAAACTCCAAACACGTAACAATGGCTACCTACAGAGTTATGGTTTGTGGGTAACTTATTTTTTAAAGCATTAATTTCACTTCAATGCTAATATTGCTAGATTGCTTGAAAATATTTTGAAGAAAGTGTAAGCTTTCAGCATCTTAGGGTATTACTGGAAAATAAAATATTTTAAAATAAAATCTTACTTTATAAACATCTGTTAACATTTTAATGATTATAATTAAGTCATAATAAATGAGCATCTCATATTCTGAGTATTTTTAAATATTTTGTTTTATATTTTAATTGTTTAAATATTTTAAAAAGACGGCAGGCAATGATTATCTTAAAAACAAGATAAGAGGTGCTAGATGTATGCTAGGAATGGTGGAATGAATTACCCATTTTGGTCGTATTTATAAACATACAAATGCTACTAAAGGTTCGATTTTTCTCTGTATCTAACTTTGTAATAAAAAACATATGCTGATACTCATAACCATTTTGGTTTTGCTTCTTTGTCTAATTTTATGTTATTTTACTGATTAAAAAAAAATGACCAAGCTAGGAAAATCTGTCTTTATTAACCTAACTTAAAAGAAGATTTAAAATGAAATCCAGGGCAATAAAAACAAAGATCTAAAATGAATCCCATGGGCCAATGAATCAAAAGCGACAAATGAGGAAGAAGTATACTTCCCGAACACAGTCGTCTCGTGTCCTGTCACTTGGCCCAAATCCAGCAAAGCCTGATAAAAAGCTGTAACCTCCTAATGACTCTCTAAAACAGTTATTGTCATAAAGTCATGAATGTGCCCAGCTTTCTCTGTAAGCATCCGTGCTTAAGCGTGCTTAAGTTCAGAGTAGATATTTGGAAGAGGATTTGTTTTGGGGAAACATCGGTGCCTTTTTTCTTTACCTGTCCTTTGGCACTTCAGGTTCACATTATGCCAAGGGACTGGGAGGTGGGAATCTGAAACGACTGAGCTTCACAAATAAAGGTCTTCTTAAAAACAGTCCCCTTATCAAATCTGGACACCACGCCAAATCAAGTCTCCACTGTTGCTGGCTGCCTGCTGCTATTCCTGGAGTGAATCCCATCAGGGATTCATCCCTTAAGTGTGTGCATGTCTTATCTAACAGGGATGAACAGCACCTTTGGAGACTGGGAAACAGAAAAGCTAGGGGCTCGGATGGAGTCCGAAAGCTGATTGTGCCTGTAGCAGCAACAGTTTGTTCGTGTTTGGGGGAAGTTTGTTTTTGTTTCCCAAACTCTACCTGTTGACCATATCTGTGCATGCTTTCCTAAAGAAATCAGATTTCTATCTGTCTAGCCAAAGGTAGCTTTTATGGATGGGGAGTGACAAAAGTGGCCACTGACTCAACAACCCATTCAAACAACAGCTTGATGACGTGTAATAGGCTGATGGTTTCTGTTGTCACATTAGACAGCTGGCCCAGGTCATTTCTGGCTATCAAAAAGACTCAGTTGTACACAATTTCTGAATCTGAACATTGCTGTTATGTGACTCCTATCAGAACAGGTATTAACTGCAGTAAACTCACGTGTGCTTGGACACAATCACTTGCTTTGTTCCTTATTAAGCACCTAGCTAAGCTTGGGGTTGCTGTCCATATATTCTTTCCTTCACTCATTAAAATCTGGCTTCCGGCCTCCCTGACTTGGGTATCAGTAAAGAGACACGCACAGACAGTCACAGAGAGTGTCAGATAGTCTTCTGTGTCTGAGATTGCCTAACTACCACCAAAGGTCTGGGCTATAAATTAGATTCTCATTTCTCAGACTCTTCCTGTAGGACTCAAGAATCAAGGAAGTTAGGAAGTGTGGGGTCTTCTCCACCTGTTGCTTTCCCAATTGACATCCAGAAGCAAAGGTCACCAAGGTCTTGGGGGAGGGTGAAGTCGTAGGTTGGAAGGTGTTTGGACTTCTGTTTCACTTCGTTTGGTCAGGAATACATGCATTGTATTGTTAGATGAACATGAAATAAATCTTTAGTGTAACAGCCTAGAACTCTATGTTTGTTACATGAGCTGACATTACAATAATTAATGGAACTATTGTCATCATGTAACAAAAGTCTATTATGGACCTACAGCCTACCAAGCACTCTGTTAGATGTTTCAGTGAGCAAGTAGTTGTGCTTGGGTCACATTTTCTTTCTCTTTCTTTCTTTCTTTCTTTCTTTCTTTCTTTCTTTCTTTCTTTCTTGAAAGGATCTCACTGTATGGTCCTGAGGTCACTATGTAGCCCCTGCTGGCCTCAAACTTGCAGCAGTCACCTGCCTCAGCCTCCCAAATGCTACACCTGGCTACAGATCCATTTTCTACTCTAAGCTCAAACTGACAATAGAAAAATAAATAATTATATTAGAATAAAAACCTGGCCATAATACCCACACGTGCAGAGAAAAGAGGGAGAAGAAACAAGTGAGTATGCTTGTCAGTAACAGATGAATGAGACACAGTGGATAGGGAGGGCAGAGGAGAGCTGGAGGGAGTTGCTCTCGGCATGAAAAAAAGATGCAAAGAAATGAGGGCATGATTTGAAAATTAACAGTGTCAAAGAGGAGCTAGAAGGTAAAGCCCAGAAGTGGGTGTGAGTGAACGTGAAGATGGACAGCTGGGATTAGAAAAAATTGTAGAGAATTTTTAAATGAATAGAATGGTCTCTATTTAGAAACAAATGACAGAGAGGGTAAAAACTCCCACTACCTGGGAGGGGTCCTGAGTGGACTGCCCCCCACCCCACCAGATCCTAGAGATAATCTTTATGGGCCCTGTTAATGTACGTGGATTCCAAGTTAGGCGATGAATAGTTGGTATTTTGGGGGGCTGGGTAACGAAACTGCGCACTTGGCTTTAGTGTGAGGACAGATCACAGTGGGTCTCAACTTGGATTCTTCCAGAAGTAGAACGTAAAACAAAGACTTCTGTTTAGGTTTGTTTGGGAGGCAAAGCAAAGACAATGATGAGGGAACACAGCAACTGAGATAGGAAACAAAAAAGCCACCAGAACGCACATTGCCATGGTCACTGCTGTATCACTGGGACTCAGTACCACTGTGACCTCCGAGAAGTGAGGAAATGCTTCTTGGATTTGTGTCCTAAAGGGTGGGAGAATGAAGCTTGTCTGTGCTGATTTCCGAATTCCACTTTCGATGAACTTTGCTCTTCCAAGTTTTAACTTTGGGCCTTGGGGTCCATTTTATTGTCTCCCCTGAGACAGAGCAAGAAAGTTTTCTTGCATAAGAATGAGATAGGGAGGGCATCAAGAGTAGGGATGAATCTGTACACTCAGAACAGCCCACCATTCCCAGAAGGGATCCCAATTCAAGTCTGAAATACTAGTTAGAAGACTTGCAATTGCCCAGGTTATTGTGTACGTAGAAACTATGGGAAGGTAATCCTAGAGCAACAACTCCATATTTCTGGCATGCTTTCAGGATTTGAACATGTCATCAAACATGATACACAAAAATCTTTAATCTCTTTGTGAATATGACAGAAACAATAATTTTAGGAAGTAATAAGTCAGAAAATGGTATATTACTTTTGTAGGGATTATGAGATAACAAATGTCAGAGATTGGAAGATCTTAGGGTAAGCGGATATGGGCTTTAGTTTTAAGTAAGATGATCAGTAGGGTCTATCAGAGAGAACATTTGGACCAAGACATGAAGGAGCTGAGAAAGGGAGGAGTGTGGGATGGTAGAACTTAAGGAATGCCCTAAGTCCTGTGGCAGGAATATAACTCGTGTGTTCCCAAGCAGCAAGAAGCTACTGTGTCTAAGCAGAAGAACAGAGGGAGAATTGTAGGAGATGGATCTGGACAGTGACCGCAGCTAGGCTATATGCATTGTATAAATGTGGCTTTTACTCTGACATAAATGGGAAGTATAGCAATTATTTGAGACCTTCAAGAAAGCAATATTTGAGAGAGTGGTAAGAGCAGAAGCCTGATTTCAAGAGAAAATTAGAAGGTAAAATTAAACAGAAATGTCCAGTATTTTCTACTCTTTGGATGAATATTGTTGCAAAAAGAAACAAGGAATACCAGAGGATAACTAATAACAAAAGTAGAATCAAAGAAAAACAATTCAAGAGGTGATAAATGACAGCACTGTGTGTGCTAACATGCTCAAACATAGAGAAGTAAGTGATTTTGGAGAAGATCATCTCCCATGGGTGTTCGGTCTTTTGGCTTGCCTGAACCACCTGAGTGAAGAGGAATTGTCTTGGGCTTCATATAAAATAAGCAATATGTATGTAACTCTCTTTTAAAATAGTTTTACTATAATATTTAAAGGGGCAATGGCTTTCTATCTTGAAAGAGGCAAGATAGAAAGGCTGGCCTTAGACATTAGATACATGAGTAGATCATGTACAATAATGGGGAAACAGGGTAATATGTCTGTGCCTGAATGTGGTTGAAGACTCTTCAGGTGACCTTCTAGTTGTTTTTTCCCTTGTAGGATCTTGTTGAGTGTGGATAGGCCTATGACTGAATTATAACCAATAGAATATAAACCAAGTTGTGTGTTGGACAGAACTACGCTACCTAATATTATAACACTCATTTTTCTAGCCAATGAAGTAAGTTGCTGGTTGGGAGGCCTCTGTGGCAAGGATGTTGAGGGCATCCTCCACAAGACAGCTTGCAAGAGCTTCTAGCTAACAGCCAGTAAGGAAACAAGAACACAGGACATTCAGTCCTACAGTTAGAATGAGCTTAGGAATGAGTACAGCCCCAGTCCAGCACATAGTTGAGACCCCTGTATATTAGTCACCTTTTTGTCACTGGAACAAAGTACCTGGCATAAGCAATGGACAGGAGAGAAAAAATGTTTATTTTAATTCATAGTTTAGGGGTTTTAGTCCACGGTGGATGGCACCAGCACAGAAATGACACAGTGGAGGGACTTGCAAATAAAAGCTGTTCAAACCATGGTAGCCAGGACAGAGATGGGGGCAGAGACAAAGAGGTGGGGACTAAAGAGCCCATACGATCCACTATGACCCACTTCCTCCAAACTAGACTCCAGCTTCTAAGAGCCCATTCAGCTGTGAACTTAAGCTGTTGATAAGATTAGTGTCCTCACATTCCAATCAAACTGTTGAGGCTAACCCTCATACCATCCTTGGCCAACACCTTACCTGCAGCCTTTTGGAGGATCCAGCTAACCAAAACCCACACTTTGGACCCAGATCCTGGGAGGTAATAAGTATGTGTATAAGTTGCTACATATATTTATGTATGTTTACAAGCTTACGAGATACTTAGCTGGAGAATTCTTTTCAATGAAAGCCCTTATTTATTAACAAGTGTTCAAAACTGAGTGGAGGAATTGCAGTTGCCTGTAGTCTAAAAATAGTTTATGATGTTTTCTCCAGTACTTTATTTTGTAAAACTTGAAGCAAGCGGTACTTCAAAGACAGAGACCTTCCTATAGAAACTATTGTTTGCAATCTAATGTGTCCTACTCGCAAAATTTCTTGCCTTTACAATGAATAGAGTAAGTTTAATTTATTTCATTGGTGGTGAATCTGAGGTGACAGGATTAATTCAATGTTTATTAAACCATAAACCACAATG
The DNA here is from genome assembly GCA_004027205.1 of Ctenodactylus gundi. Lineage (NCBI taxonomy): Eukaryota > Metazoa > Chordata > Mammalia > Rodentia > Ctenodactylidae > Ctenodactylus > Ctenodactylus gundi. Next base: position 372,470 of record PVKB01001539.1, on the reverse strand, counting down.
ACACTTATTGCAATCTTTTGAATTTTCTATTTTCAAATGAATGGAACTGTCTTGGGGAGATCTCTGTCAGGGCACTCACCTTGTGTTTTGTGTGGCCCTTAACACGGAACATGCTCATAAGCGTGCTGAGCCACTCTGTCAGGACCGACTGCAGTGACAGGTTTTATTAGGATACAATATACATAAACATACACATGTGAGGTAAAATTGCCTTATCCAACACATCTGTGACCATTGGAGAGATTGTCAATTTGAGGTAATCAGGAACCACAACTGAATTAGGTTTGGGAACCATGCCTAGATTGGGAATTGAGAACCAGCCTGGGTTAGAGTGTGAGTGATGTGTAGGCGGGCCAATGAGGGAAGAGCACCCACCCGGATGTGGGAGGCCCAACTGGAACTCAAATAGTATGAAAGGAAGGAAGAGGAAAGATTGTTACAGCTTCTTCCTCTGGGAAAGCTCTCCCCCCCCCCCCCCCCCCCCCCCCCCCCCCCCCCCCCCCCCCCCCGGCAGTTGTCTATGGACACAGACTTGTTTCACGCTGCACATCTTCATCACATATTTGCTGCAGTCTCGACTTGCGCCTGTCTGCCCGTTGCTGATCTTCAGTCACCAATCTTCAGTATCCAGTCTTCACCATTGTTCTTTGAACAACTGAGGATTTGCAGCAGACTGTCACCGGCTATCCTGCAGTCCCAAGATGGGATTTCTACTTCGTGGCTGAGTAGCCATCGGACACTCCAGCTCTTGCACGTGCCAGTGCCATCTTGGACTATCTCTGTCCTCAGATTGGTAAGCCTTCCTAATAGATCCTTTTTGTTAAAATTTCTGTAAATTCTGCCTTTTGAACGAACCCAAACGAACATAACATCTTCCTGTCATACCAGTGGGGAAGCTGACTCTCTCCACACAACGCTGGGGTAAGTGTTGAGGCTGCTGCCTCTGCGCTCTGGCTGCTGGTCCCCAGCTGCCCCGAGGACTGACTCAGTATCGTAACTCCTCTAACTCAAGCCCAGCACCTGTCGGGAAAGCTCTGGTTTAAATTCTTTGCTCAGGTACGCCCTTTGTAGGGATTCAAAAACTTTGTTTTCTTTGTATTATCCTCTTCATGTACTGGGGTGAGGATAGCGCCAGGTGAGAGTGCCTCTTGCATTGGTTAAATGCATGACAGTAGACCAATCTGGAGTCATTCTTGAGTCCTCTTGTTCCCACTTCCCTCAATCTATCAGAAAGTCTACTGATTCCAATTTAAAAGGATAGAATCCAACCTCTTGTACTGTTCACCACTGTCAACCGGGGTCAAGGTGGTTTCACTTTTCATTCCTAACTCATCTCTGGGTTTCTGTTTTTGACTCCCTGTAATCCATCATTGACAAGTTACTTAGCCTTCACTGTCTTTCTAAAGGGTAAAGCACTGCATGCTCTGCCTTTCAAAACTCCAAAGTTCCTTCACTGATCTACTAGGTTCCTCTTTACCTCTCTAAATTTTATGCCTACCACTCATCTACTGGCTCGGTTTCAGCTACATTGGTTTCCATGTAGTTCCCACAGATGTTTGATGTGCTCCTGCCTAAGGGTACATGTATTCTCTTTCTCTGTCTTGAATTCTCCCCTCCTTCAAGCTTTTGCTCGAACCTTAATATATAATGCATACATATACACACATGCACACACACATATAATATACATGCTTTACTGTCGGCATTCCTAGGCCTACGTCATTTTCGTTGTAATCTAGAAAATTTAGACATAAAACTAGCCACTCTTCCCTGTCCCTTGGCCCTTTCCACCACTTCCACGCTAGGAAAATATACCCCATATCCTTCAGTTTGCTTATTTTAGCCTACAGGATGTTAGTTACTGCACACAGTGTAAACACAGGTGTGAAAATGCTCTTGAGCACTGTGCTCCTGCCTTCCATGTCACTGCCCCCAACAAGATGTGTTAGGTAGCTACTGACCCAAAGATAACTAGGGACAGGGGGATTAGCCTTAGGCCCAAACTGCAGTTTGTAGGTAAGTCTAGCCGAGCCTGGCTGAAATCAATGGAACATAGCCATGAGCACAAGCAACAGTGGAGTGGCTGTGCAGCGTTATTGTGCAGTGGCTGAGAGGTCTCACATTTAGGTCTATGAGTGTAACTTGCAAACATCATACTCAATACACATGACGTTTGTGGTCTGACTTCCCTCACGAGAATGCAGTTCCGTGATAGGAACCTTATTCTACTTACATATGTATCTCACACACTTTAGAAGTTATTCTAGGTGTTTAGTGTTAAAGCATGAATGTTGGTTCAGTGACAGTAAAATACAGCAGCCAGTCGCTTGCTCACACACACTGGCGAGGTGGCTGCATCATCCCTGCTTTCAAGGTTTAGACTTCTAGGTCAGATTTGCAGAGTACACATATTCACATTTCTTCATGATTTACTAGTTCAGCCTACACTGGTTAACAGTGCAGAGTGAAAAATAGCTGGTAATACTCTTCTAACAAGTTACACAAATATTTTATTTGGGCTAGGTAAACTTGCCAAAAAATAAAGACAGATGCTTTATATTCAGTTTCTTCTAAATAGCCAGACCACTTTTAGTTTTGTGATTGCTAAAGAACATGCCAAATGTGATCATAATTTCAAAGTGTTGATTCTACACAATTTAATGCGCCAACAAGCTGGACCGTCATAACATCAATTTGTGAAGCACAGGTGCTCCACCACAAACAGAATGGCTTTCAGGCAGTCACTGTGTGCGAGGGTTTGGCGGATATTAACTTTGGACTGGAAGCATTGAGGGCACTGAAGGCAGATTTAAATCTTGAAGTAAAGATTTCTTTGAAATCAGAGGTTCTCGTGTTCCAAATGGCACTGGTACAGTGTCTTCAGAGGCCCTTTATGCTGTCTTCATGTGGAAAACACATCCTAAACCTTCCAGGCATGCTGCCTGATAAAAACTGGCCCTCAGGTGGAGCTGACCATGTGTTTTACAGGTAGTCCATCTCAGATTCGCATTCTTCCAAGGCAAAGCCCTGAGCAGCCTTGATGCTGCAGAACTACTTTTGTGTTAGATGTTTTGAGCACGGCAGGAGAAATAAGTCTCGGCGAGAGGTTGTATTTAAGCTGAAAAGTAGGTCTAATGCCAGTCTTGGAAAGCTTGGGCCTTCTTAAATAGGGCTCTATCCAGTTCAGGCTCCATCTTGTAGGGCTTGGCAGCAGAGCTCCTCTTGGGGCTCCCGGGCTTTGCAGATCTAGACCTCGCTACCTGTTCCTCTGGGGGATCTTTAGCCAGGAAAGCCCTGGCGACTTAAGGTTGTTCTTGGCTGAATCTGGTAATAACCCCCTTTCTCAGAAGGTAGGAAAACAGACCAGTCAACTGCAGCATACAGAAAAAGAGCACATGCACAGTGGCAACATCTGGGTCTGGCTTGGACGGAATCAGCAATGAAGGGGAGAAATTAACGGTCGGGATCCGGTAATGGCAATTCATATGCATATTTATAAACTTCCTTCATCCACATTAAATCTCTCAAGTAAAACAAAATTCTACTTCAGTGACTTTTAAAAATGGCAGCAGTGCTTCAAAGCTAGCAACCCAAGTCACTGGGCCAGTGCACGATCCAGTTATCTAAATTGAGAGATATTACTTATTAATCTCACTCATCATACGTCTTAGTAGTCCTCTTGTTAATTTAAAGTAGGTGTTAGGGTAAAGAATGGCCAAAGTCTGGGCAAAGGATGATTGTAAAGACCTGCTTTTAAGTCAAACTTTTTCTTGCCCTCCTGATTGAACCCGAGACTCTGTACCTGGTGATGGGGACATGATTCGACAAGTGACATTATGCCCGCTCAAGAGGCATTACTCTAAGTTCTGCAGTAGCGCAGCCATGGCAGGGGCATCCTAACTTATTGTGTAATACTTCCCTCCTGGGACTGGGAAACTGTGACTCTTCAGGACTTAGGAAGAGGAGTCAGGCTGGAAGGAGAATGTGATATACCAGGAATGACAGTGAGTCTAGTTGTTTTGTTAACGTGCACATACATTCCTAAAAATAATTCCAGTTTAACACAATTTTGCATTCAAGTTAGCAGAGCAATGAGGGGATATGGAGTTAAGCAGAGAAGACAACAAATTGCAGTCTTCTGAGATAATGAGAAAAAAGCTACAATTCTAAGCATCCTAAATTTCTAATTAATAAAGTCAGAAATATATGATTACTACCGCAAGTAGGACACATTATGTTGACATGCTATGACATTTTCTTGATAGAAGTGCCACTAGCAGAGGGTGCCTTTTGAGCTGTGAGGGATTGCTACATCTGGGGCCAATCTTCAGCTGTGTCAGTGATCACAGTATTTTGCATGACACGGGATAACAAAATGGCAACAGTGCATTGTCTCATCATTCATCTAAATCGGATTAAAACGGGAATCTGACTTTTATTAGTTGTCCCCTCTCACAATGACGCTGACTGTTAGGAACCCGGACGAGACAGGATGACACAAAGTCCTCTCAGGCTCCAGGAGGTTTCCAGTTATCTTCAATGCCCTTTCAGTTCAGTTTTCTGGAAAGCAGATGATTGTGAAGTCAGGAGTAAGCTCTCAATTTCTTTCATTTTCAGTGTTTCTCTGATATTGATCATTGAGATCAGATGAGTCCCACCCCTTAGAATACACTATCTTCTTTTGTTTCAAAACCTTTGCAACAATGCATATTATGACACAGCAGGGCAAACCACACAAGGCAGTATGCTCGGGCAAAACCTAAGTGGCGTGGGAATCCTCCTCAGGTCTTTATGCCCAGCTGGACAGACAGCACCTTCATCTTTACCTGGCATTAACCAATAATGCGACACATGGCCACCTGGTAAAAAGCGCTCATGCACAAACTGACATTGATTTTAATGACTTGATTCCTTAACTATTAATCTTCACATTAGAGACATACATAGTAACAAAATATGTGTATCAATTTTCTTGTCTTTCTGGTATAATTCTTGAGATAACTTAGGATGTTTTGGTAAGAATTATTTTTGAGGCTTTCTCTTCCCTTTACCTCAATAGCATCCGCTACTCTCTTGATCAGCTTGTCTTCCTCTTCTAGGTTAATCAGTCCCATCCAGTGAGCCACGACTCTGACTTGGGTATTGTGGCTGTGTGCTCTCCGGGTCTTACCACTCAACACCTCTATAGCCCATGCCAAGTTAATTTATTACTGTGTTAGGCTTATTTCAGTGTTACAAAAACCTAAAATAATCATCTGATAAAAAAGGTTTATTTTGTCTCACAATTCTGGAGGTTTCTGTCCAGTTAGAGGCATGTGGCAAGGCAGCATCTTACAGTGGGAGTGTGTGGCCGAGCAAAACTGCTCCCCTCAAGTCTGGGATGCAGAAGAGAGAAGGGTCTGGAATCCCACTCACCTCTGAAGATGATGTCCCCAGTGACCAGAGGACCTCTGATGACCCACTTCTTAAAGTTTCCACTACGTCCTAATAGGACCTGTGGGGGACCAAGTCTTTAGAACACAGACCTGGAGACGTGTCAGATCAAACTACAGTTCTTCCTCAGTGCTCCCTATTTTAAATGGGATAACTGTAAATCTACAGATGATGTACAGATTAAGTAAACTGCTTCATAAAAAGTGGTTGTACCTGGTATGTAGAAAGTTATGTACCAGCAATATTCCATATTTAATGGAGTTATTATTCTGATTCAAACGTGCTTACATCGCAACTCAGTTATGGCAGCACTTTTGATACCCAGATGCACTGTTACAGCTCCCTCCCAGTGCATGAAAGCCGGTGTATTTTCTGGAGGAGAACAAAGGTTGCAGGGGATTCGCGTCCATGTTTTCCCAGTGCTAGCACTTTTGCTGGCATTGCAGCAGTACTCAGTGTATCTTTGCTGAGTGAAAGAGAAAGGTGGTTTGAAAATCACTCCTTAAAGGGTTAGGGCAAGAAAGGAGAAAAACCACAGGGCATCCTGCTAAAGATACTCATCCCAGCAACCTCATCTAACAGAAACCAACAGCAGAGATACAGAAAACAGTTGAGGATATCTGCAAACATTCTATGGCCAGGTAGGGATATTTCCAAAGAGTGAGCATACAAGTATTATTTTTGCTAATTCGTTGTGATGGAGACCAAGAGCCTATCTGGGACACAGGCAGATTTGAGAGCAGTTTGTAAAAACTTCAGAGCTTAACTCTGCTGTACTGACCTGGAAGAATGAAGTCATTAGAGTAAAATAAAATAGCCAATGAGAGAAAAAGTGAAGGTGGGGCTTGTTCACCGGTGGAAGAACAGTGACATGAAACTTCAGATATTCCACGACCAGGCATTTTTTGGGCAACTTACAACCACAGTGCTGGGTCCATGTTTTTATTAAATGCAAAAAAAAAAAAAAAAAAAAAAAAAAAAAAAAAAAAAAAAAAAAAAAAAAAAAAAAAAAAAAAAAAAAAAAAAATCCACAAAAACTGAACAGCTAACCAAATAAGCAGCTTTGTGTATAATAATCACTTATAACATTTAAGTCAGATTACATAATAAGAAACTTCTACAAAATCCCAGGTGTAACTGCAAATTTCGTGCAGAAGGGCTGGTGAACCGCAGCAGTTGTCTGACTTAGGCCAGGGAGACTCCGTGGGAAGGGGCGCCAGGCGCCTCACTGCTATTTTCTGAAATTCTCTTACATTCGAAAATCTTCAGGCCTGAAAGACAAAAATCAATGTTTATTTCCTCATGAATCATTATTTCATTGTCTCCTGGCTGAGGAAAAGCTTTTAAAAAAAATTTAACATGAAAGTAACTGCTAAGAAATCCCTGCAAACACCAGAAATATCTGTGTAAGAAACACTAAAGGCAACACTTCATAAAATGGAAGAGTTGTGACAATTTCAAAGTTTCTTTGAAAATACAAAAGGGCATCTTGTGCCTATATATGCATGTGTTTAGTAGCACAACATCCGAAATTTACCTTCTGTGTTTTACTCTTAAATACTCCTATATTAAGCCCTTCTCACAGGAAGGATTAATATGGTTTTTAAAAGAGTTTAGGCAGTTTCAAACAATTTTCCTGTTTATATGATTTTATCGCATGCTAAACTTAATTTTCATTACAATACATGTACAACCTACATATATAAATACCACATCTTTGCTATTTTTACGTATAATTGAGTTTTTCTCATTTCTGCACTTATGCCATTAATCACACCTACCCAAGAGTCACTTCTCTTCGCTAATTTAATCACCTACTTCAGGGAAATGTCAAATATAACAAGTAAGGAATAAAACCATAACAGACAAAATAAAAAATTATCTGTCAATAGTGTATTTGTAGGTATTAGGCACTCATGGTATTTTATAAGCAAAGATAGTAACAAACTTAATGGTTATTTTTGAAACAGTGGTTAAAATATCTGATAGTTTGAGTTCCGCTTAAAGTAGATAAACTCTGGTTGCCCTCAAGTGGCCTGTCTAGTCCCTTTCCTCATTTGCAGCATGTTTTCTTAAGCCGAACACTCACTCACAAGACACCGGATAGCCCAGCTAAGGGGACCCACAGTCTACTGGCTGAGGAAAACAACTATATTATAAGTTTAAATTGTTTGTTAAGCTGGGGAATGCAGGAAGCAACCCAGATATGCTTCACTGTAATCAGACACCTCTAACAACAGCAAAACATCCCAGAACTGTGCCACTGGGTTTTTAAAACCCTCCCTTTCCAAACGTAAAATCCACAACTCAAGTCTGGGAAGTGAGAGCTGAAAGTGGCTCCAGAGTGGACCCTGTAACCTTTGCTGTCTGACTCAATGAAATCAAGCAGCTTTTAGTTAAGCGACCCGTGGCAGATCTGAAGAAAATCTTTTCTCCAGCTGGTTCATAGAGGTGTAAGTGGGGTCATGGTGATGCCGCTGGAAAGGAATGAGGCTAATTTACCATAAGAAGTCTCTGCATTTCACTTAGTAAAATTAAATGTGTTTAGTCACTGGTTGTTTCCACACCAAAGGGTAACTTTTTCAGTCAGAGTGACATGACATTATTACCTTTAAGTGGGCTCTAGCATCCAACTGTAAATACAGGTGAAGACTGTAATTGGCCAGGCAAAGGCAGGTGGAGTTTGGCCTTGAGGCAGGCAACACGGGCTTAATGAAGCCCAAACTTATCTGAAGGTTTTTTTGGATAAAATGACAAGCACTAAGATAAAAGCTCTGACCATAGCTACAGCTGTGTTAGGTGAGAAGAAGGGCCCAGAGTTCTGGAAGCAGAAGAGCAGTAACAGGCTGGGGTAGAGATAGGTGGGAGGAGGAGGGGGCAGGGGCCAGGGACGCAATGAAGGGAATTGCTGCAGGAAGGTGTCCATGCAACAACCGCTGACAATGCTCAGCTTGGCCAACTCAGTGAATGGCCGCGTTATTTATTTATTTATTTATTTATTTATTTATTTATTTTTGTAGGATAGAGAAAAGAGGATTGCTCTTGAATATGATGAAATGTGGACATGACAGGCAGCTTGAAATTAGGGTTTGGCATTTAGGAGAGCTGAGACAAGAGGGAACAAGGTAGACCATCTCTTGCCTTGGTTCCTTCTCTGTCATCACACCTCTCCAAAGCATGTGACCCTGCTTAAGACCTGTGAGTGGCTCTCTCTTGCTTTAGTTAAAGGTCAAATGCTTCAGAATTAAATATAGGATCTTTCTTGACATGGCCCCAGCTAATCCTTCCAAATCAGTCCTAAATTTCTGCACCCCAATCCCCCTGTGTCACTGCCTGTTCCCCAGATAAAACCCTTCATGTTGTGAGAGTTGGATACTGGAATTTTTCTCTGCTTGGAATGTCACTTATCTTCTCTCTGTCTGGCAAACTTGAGTAATCTTTCAAAATTCACCTCAGAGGCCCTGTGTCTGGCACGCTCTTCACAAGTGTCCCCTTGAACCCAGGCAGGCCTCCTTTCTCTGGGATTGCCAGAGAATTTCATCATATATCCCCCACAGTGTTCCTCAATTATACTGGCCCTTACTTGTAAATAACAAGAAAAAACTGAGTGAACATTCGCTGCCACAAAGTATAACTACCACTTTATGTGAATTATGTTGCTTTAACTTCACAAACTTTGCAGACATGGTACTGTTATTAGCCAACGTCTACACTGACAAAACTGAGGCGACAAGTGGCTCAGTAACTTATGTGAGGATGCACACCCAGGAAAGAAACGGCAGACATAAAACTGCGGACCCTGGGCTCTAGGGCCCGCAAGCAATGTGCTCTTCCATCTCACTGCAGCTGAGCTGCCAGTTCCTTAATAGCAGAGTCCTGGTGAGGGAGATCTCACACTCCCAGCATCTAGCGATGTCTGATGCCCAGTGGATGATGCATAAGATACCCGTTATTAGGGTAGAGTGACTGCCTTAAAAATGCCACTCTGTTTGCAAACTCATCCTTTCCTTCTTTCACTGGTAACTAGGCTCTCTCTCAGATGGTTGATTTGTTCCCAGGAGTTGTAAGATGCTGGCAGATAGAGAAGCATCACTTTATACTGGAGACAATTAACAATATAAATGGCCTAATAAGGTTCCTCTATGAAAAAACAAATTATATTAAATACAGCTGCACTTTTCTCTTAACCCAAACAAAAACAAGCACACATAGAACTTACTTGTACCGGTTACTTGCTTCTATCAAAAGGAAACCTAGCAATACGAGAAAGCGGGGAGAGTAAAGCTGTTTTCCTCAGTGCTATTTAAACATGGGTGGGCATGCAAACTATGTGGGCTCTTGTGAAGGTGCAGGCTGTGATGTCGTTGAGTCTGCGCAGGGGCTCATGGCTGTGCATTCCTCACAAGCTTCCCTGTGATGCAATGTTGGGACACCTCACTGGTCAGAAAGGGTTCAGCTCGGAGATACCCACGAGACTCAGGCAACAACTAGTTCAACATGTTGGCAAGAAGCACTTTCCTTAAGAAACTGACACAGTGCTGCGTGGAGTAAAAGGACAACATGCTTTTCCTTAGCCTCTGACCATTCTATGCAAGACACAGGTTCTGTCCTGGCTTTTTACCAACCTGAAGACTTTATTAACAGGCACTTTTATTCTCTTCTGATACAATAGTGCGTAACTTTTAGTAATACTGAAGGTCCTTTGGTGTTGATCATCAAGGAATGATTAGATTGTAGTTCATTAAGTTTTAGTATCAATTAAACATCCCTATATTTAGGTACTTTAAGAGCTGGCAGCCTTTACAGGGCAAGCCTGTACATACCGCAATTGAATTATGAGATTACATTGCTTATACATCCTATTTTGTGTTTAGATGTGCCGAATCTACTCATTGGATCAACTCATTTCTAAAAGCAAGAAAACAGCATTGCTTTTCACCCCTGGATGCTTCACACTGGAAACCTTATGCAGCTTAACTTCGGGCCAGAAGAACGGTGAGCAAATTCAAACTCTACCTTTGCCTTAGTTCTGCTTCATTAGAAGTAACAAATGAGAAAAATTTAAAATAAGACATGTAAGTTTAATGAATACATAAATAGTAATAAAAGTATAAAGTAATAAATAATATCTATCAATTTTATGGTGTTTGAAGGAAATTAACAGAAATTTGCCTCTTGATAAAAGTTGTATCTTAACGAAATTATCATGATCTCCTTAGACATGTGATACAAAGTATTCAAAATTAGGTATATTAGTGTGGCACTAAAGTATAGACTGTTTAAGAAAAATTTCTACTTCACCTATGGTTATTAAGAAAGCTTTAAGTAAGCATGAAAGTTCAAAATAACAAAATGAGCCATATTTTATGAATTAAAAGTCAACGTTTTCTTTCAGAGAGAATATGAACCCTATCATTCATTCATTCCTTCATTCAGCAAACATGAGTGGTCAGGTCCTATCGCAGCCAACAGTAGTGACCGGGAGAAAGTACATTTTCTAGCAAGTAGACATTTTATACACACAATATTTTGGCATTAGAAGACAATCCTCCTGCTTCAGTCTCCTGAGTGCTGGGATTTCAGGTGTGTCCCACCATGCTCAGCTCATGTGGTGCTGGGGAGCTGAACCTGTGATTATTGGGCAGCTGCGCTAATCTGCTATTCCTCCAACCCCAAGATTCTTTGTAATTTATTTCTCTACTGTGCTGATATTACCTAGCAAATGTTCCATAGCAACCATCTATTTGATAAGACTTATCATGACCAGAAAATTGTCTTAAAGAAGCATAATTTTTAAAACTTGTATTGATGCAATTCTACATACTGGAGAAATAATTCCACCAATGAAAAAAATTTCCTGATCAACATCATTGAAGAAAACTTAAAAGTTTCAAAGGCCATGAACATATATTTTTAAAAATGAGGAAACAGAACTTTAAAAGAGACCCGTCTGCATTATACAAGTACTGCAGAGTGGCTGGAATTGCTCAAAACCAGTTCCAATCCCAGCCCATTTCACATCCCTCTCAGTGTCTCCAGTGAAGCCTTTACCACACACAGGCTTATACAGTACACTGTCTGCGATCCACTAATTAAAACAAGCACATCTCAAAGACACAGAGATTCAGATTCAGAATACAGTAATGACAGAGATCAACACAATAACATATCATTTTGAAATGAGGTTATTTCTATAAAAAATTGCCTGCTGACTTCAGAAGAAAATTCTTGGATATTGTAACAGATGTTATAAAACTGGGGGAAAAACTCATGAAGTTTGTGGGACATCAGACTACTGAGCATGTGTTTCGCCCTGTGGCTCAATCAGTGGCAATATCAGTCTCACTGAGATAACTTAGTTTTCAATAAAAACTTCTCATATTAGAGTTGTAAATCTAAGAAGCTGGGTATATACAACTCAGTCTAATCTAAACATATTTTGTTTTCCCTTGGGTTTTCTGCCTTTATTCTTAAATATTTCTTAGAATAATGTTTATTTTACAAAACATTTGAAACTCTACAATAAAATATGAACAGTGAACTAATCTTAAAAAAGTTCATCAGTTTCACTGAGTTTAAGTAATTTCTACTGTGTAAATGAAATGGAATGAAATTATTTCGCATAAACCATTTCAGGAGATCCAGGGACATTACATATTCCTTAAATTAAAAATGTCAGCTGGGCATGGTAGTGCAAACCTGTAATTACTACACTTGGAAGCTGGGAATCATGTTTGAGGCCAGCCTGGGCAACTTAGTGAAATGCCATCTCAAAAAAAAGGCTGAGGATATAGCTCAGTAGTTCAATGGTAGAGTGCTTGCCTATACCATCCGAGGCCTTTTAAAAACAAATCATCCCAGGTGATGCAATTCTACATACTGGAGAAATAAGTCCACCAATGAAAAAAATTTCCTGATCAACATCATTGAAGAATACTTAAAAATTTCAAAGGCCTTGAGCCTTTATTTTTTCATATTGTCATATTAACTGAATATATTTCCCAGAAAAGTCATAAAGTTTACTCTCAAAAAAATAACAAATTAATTTTTTCCATTCAGTTACTAATGACACTTCTTTTTAGTCAAACCTATATTGACTGGGACTTGGAAGTGATCTGGATTTTATTGTTTAAAAAGATTGCTTTTATTACACCAACACCCAGTCCTGTACTGTTTACATCCACCTGGGCAGTGCCATTTGGAATACCTAATGGGAGCAATGCTCAGAACTGGAAATATTGGAGCCTACGGCTGAAGCCGCTGCTGAAGAAGTTAAAATGGGTGGAAAAGCTGGACAGCAGCCTCATTCCTGTGTCCAACTAACAACTTCTGACTGTAAAGAGGAGCAAATTATGTTAAGTCTTGTGGGGAAATGCCACAAGACTAGACTAGCACCAAATTCTGGAAAATCTTAAAAGCTGTCCAGACCCTAGCATTTTATGAAATAGAAAAACTTAAAAAAATCTAAGTATCTGCTTGACCGAAAGCATATTTTATAAACACGTAAGTAAATTTTTTTCTTAGGATCACTTTACATAAAACTGAGAATCTGTACACTTTTAGGATTGCCAGCTCTCCCTTCAGATGGCGTGTGCAAACCCTAAGTCCTTGCTCTTCTCTGGGGAGGTACAGGATGCTCTACCACGGCTGCTGTTCTTGCACCTGGAACCTTGCTTCATTTTGCATGTGGGATGAATTACACATTAAAATCATAATCCCCGCCCTGCTCTGAGGGAGGACACCCCGAGGGCCAGTCATGCTCATCCTCCCAAATCCTCACCTCTGCCCCTTCAGCTCTTTCCACCTGTGAGTGCACTTCTAACAGTACACTCTGTGCTTTCATTATAAATGGGTTTTCAAGCACTCTGTGATGCACCAACTTTCCACACTTAGTTTTTGTAAAAATTTGATATTTTGCTTAAAAATAAGATATTACTGAATTAATAAGAATTATAATGAAAAGAAATTTGAGTTAAAAAAGGAGAGTGGGAAAGCCCTTGTCACCTTGTCAAGATACGTATGTGCAAAATGCTCAACTTCATTGTAAACCTTAAATTTTACACTTATACATAGCAATAAAATGGGGAAAAAAACCTTTTACCTGTAGTTTTTTCAAGAAAATCCCTCCTAGAGACTTTTGTAAAAATTGAAATTAGACAATTTAATATGATTCAAGTTTTATCTTTAGACTATATAATAAAAAATTTCAATTGCAATGACATTATAATTTCCATAATTACAGGGGGTTTTGTAATTTATTGGCACAACTGAAATAATTATGGAAATGGTTAATAGTATTAAAATAAGCTGTTAATTTGAAAGTCAAAATTTCAAGTGACTGAATTGTAAAAAGGGATAGCAAATTGTCTGACAAATGTAATTGCTTCTCAACAGTGTTCACCTGCTGATGATAATAAGCTAACATTTTACCAAAAGTTAATGGAATTCCCAATTATGTATGGTTCCATTTTACAAGTACATTTTCAGTTTTATTACTAAGGAAACAAAAACCAGAGCAAGAGATTTTTGTGTTTATTTGTGGTGCAATCTAGGTACATCTGTTTCAGTCAAGTCTCTGCAGATTCAACATCAGGTCTATCTTGAAGCCATTCCAGCTACAACATTCCAAAGGAAGATTATATTTTTGGCTCAGCTATTCTGGGTGGAACACACATTTTAAGTAGTTTTCTCCTCTAAAAGGAGAAAAGACTTTTTTTCCATAAAGGCAAGCCTTCCAATAATGAGAAATCCCACTTTCAACACACTAAATTTCAGGTTAATTCTAATTCTAAAATACATAATATTATAAGGACTTTATGAAATGGTAAACAGGGACAGGAGGGAAAGCTCAGTGGTTAAATTGCTTATCTAGCAAGCTGAAGGTCCTGAGTTTGATTCCCCAGGACCACATAAACTGGCATGGTGGCACATACCTGCAATCCCAGCACTCAGGAGGCTGAGGCAGGAGGACTGTCTCCTGTTCAAGGTCAGAATGGGCTACATAGTGAGTTTAGGACCAGCCTGGACTACAGAGTGAGGCCCTTGGCTCACTCTCTTTCTCTCTCTCTCAAAAAAGAGTAAACAACAAAAATGGCATAGTCCCTATAAGATAGCTAAAATCTAAATATATTAAAACTACATAAAATTAAAAATTCAGTCACACTAAGTGCAGTAACATGTGGTCAGTAACTACTGAGGTGAAGTTCAAACAGAAAGCTTTCCCACCACTGCAGTAAGCTCTGCTGGACAGCCCTGGGTTAGAGGATGGATCATCTATTTCTTAGACACCAAAATCTGGCTGACTCTACCATTTTTTTCCCTGTTATGTAACAGAGACTAGTAGACATGATGCTAGCTTTAATATGCAGAGAGGACAATGTTACTAAATACCTACTAATACCATGATATATCCTCACATTTCAGTAAATGTCTACCTACTTCACTATTTTGGAAACAGAACTTAACAAAAAAAGGCACACTTACGGAGACCACACTCTTGGGAAAGCTTCTATTTCTTCTTGGGTATACTCATCCAGACGTTTAGGTATTTTCCGTGGCTGAGGAAGCTCTTCCACTAAATTCTTAAGAATTTCTTCTGGCACATCCTAGGTGAAACACCATACTTAGTTTTTTTTTTTTTCTTAACGTTTGTAGTACTAAAACATCAACAAAAGAATTTTTACAGAATGAGCAAAACTATAAAACAATTTCTATAAATCTTTGAAAAGTACAACGAGCACGTGATATAAGTAATACTACCAGAGTAACATACTTTACTTATTGTTTTAGAAGTGCTGTTTTACTTACTCACTTTTGCACTGTCTTGACCCCTTCTCGGGGGCTCTTTCACAGAGGGAGGGCATGTGCTGGGTCTGCTGAACCCAAGGCCGCTGCCTTTCAAACTGCACCTTGTGTTGTTGCCAGAGAAACAGTTTTGAAAATGAAAATGTGGGTGCTGGAGGAACAACCCAGTGGTTGTATTGCTTGCCTAGCAAGGACAAGATTCTGGATTCGACTTCCCAGTTCCACACAAGCTGGTGTGATGGTGCATGCCTGTGATCCCAGGATTTGGGAGGATGAGGCAGGTGGACTACTGTTGAGTTTTGAGGCCAGCGTGGGTTATATAGTGAGTTCAGGAACAGTATGAGCTACAGAGCAAGACCACAAATTCAACAAAACCAAACCAATCTAAACCAAACCATAAAAAAGAAAGTAAAAGTGTTCCTGTGGCCTTAATGGTAAACTATTTTTAGGGAGATATACTTATTTATTTTATAGTATGTTATAAAACATAATTAAATTCATACTTCTTTTCATAGTTGAAACTATCAATGCACAACTAAACAGAGATTGATCATAGTTCTTTGTTTAAAAGGAAAAGGTAAAATGAGGAAAAACAATAACGAAAATCAGAGATTTTGGAATTTCAGTCCATGATGGGTCATTATGGTAGAGAATAAGATCAATTATCCATATATATATATATATATATATATATATATATATATATATGAATATGTGCACTTTAAAATTCAGAAAGTGAGATGAAATTATTGAAAGTGGGTCTCCGGCAATTCATCTGAAATGAAGAGAAAATGTTTAATTGAAAAGGCAATTAGGAAAAATACATTATCAGAGATCACTGACTCACCTCATCTGGAAAGAGATGCAACCTTTGCATCATTGTTCTTCTGTGAAGATTTTTGGGCAGCATGCCGTACGTAGCTAGTTTTACAATCTGAAAAACAGATACATTGAGGACTGACAAACGTGACTTGGGATAGAGAGAAAGCAAACACTTAGAGATAGTAATGAAAATGAGTATCATGAACACAGGACTCAAGTAAATCTGTGGGGGTAAGCAAAAGACAAAGTTTTATGACTTTGTACACTATTATTTTCTTTATGCTCTGTTTAATTACTTAAAAATGAACAAAAGGAAGAGATTCAACTGTCTGTAGCCATTTCTGACAGCTTGAGAAGAAATTCTGTAAGCTTACACAAGAAACTGCAGTTCAAATATCTATGACACACTGCTCAGAGCAGAACCTAGGGCACCTTAATTCGGTCCGACCCAGGTGGGATACCAACATGTTTGCAATTCATAAATTAAGCCTGACCATATAGTTAGGAGAGAATTATTCCGTAAGACACAAGTGTACAATTCGTACTTATGCTGCTATGAAGTCATAGTACAATTAGCTTCATTCCACAGCTGAGAAAACAGATTCAATGAAGACAAAGAACTTTCCCAATTTCGTGTATTAAGCAAAGGGTGCCGGAATTCAAACCAAGAAGTCTGACTCCCAGAACGTGCAATCATAACTGTTTTCTTCATAACTTACCAAAACAAAATCTCCTCTTACAATACCCATTTCCAAGATGACAAACTAACTTTTCCATGATTTACTTTCCCCTTTTTAAGGTTACTCTCACTGTTGATCAGAATGGGATTTTATATTTGGTCAAAAGAAGGCCACACATTGTCATCCTGTGCCTCACCATCTCATGGTGACCTCCTGGTACGTAATACATGCAAAATACCCTGCAAAAACATTTTTTTTTTTTGAGACAGGGTCTCCCTCTATAGTTTATGCTGGTTTTGAATTATGGAGCCCAGACTGGCCTTGAACTTGAGACAGACCTGTTTTAGTCTCCTGAGTGCTAGTCACAAGCATGTGCCAGCTACCACGCCCAGCTTATGTGGTATTGGGGAATTCAATCCAGGGCCTTGCACTTGCTAGGCAAATGCTTTAACCTTGAGCTATGCCCCAGCCCTTCAAGAAGTATGTACTAGTAGACTTTCGATTTTTATTTCTTGCACATATAATTGAAGGATATTATTTGATGATATGTGTTAAAATCAATCCAGGGCAACTTCCTTCAGAGGCCCCCTTCTGGTGTATAAAATCCTTGCTTTCAAAATGAAACTATCCTCTTTGCAAAAACAAAAATCAACAACTAATCCATCAAAATAATACATATTTAAAAAGAGCTGCATTATATAAGGATTCCTATTCCTTTTATTCTCTCAGTACATTGTACTATAAAATATTATTACATAAAGAAGCTAATGACATATCACATATTTTCTATTTCTTACATTGAAGCTATAGAAACTACGTTTTTGGATTCCAGACTTTATTAAGTATAGGTTACATTGTTAAATTAAAAGCAGCTGTAATTGTAATTCATTTCCTTGGTCCACAAGCTCTACTTCAAGAGGCCAGCTGCCACATGCGGTTAGTGGTCACTCTACGGGGCAGCGCAGACAGCGCTTTTCCATCACAGCTGGAATTTCTATCGGACAGCACTGACCTAGGTATTTATTAGTGGTTACAGTTTTTAATGTTTTAAAAATCACACAGAAACCTGACAATGTTCAGACCACTCAGCAGCTTTTCTGGCTAAGCAAATCCTTACTTCTCTGGATATTATCATGATAGCAACTGTGCTGTTAAGGGTTACATTAAGTGTTTTTCACAATTTAAGATTAGTTGTATTTCCTTGAGTCATCAAATATGTATTTTTAAGAATATGCCCCACTAAAATATACAATCATCACATTAATTAGGGAAAGTTAAAAAGTGTGAAAAAGTAGTAATCTAACAGGAAGAAAAAAGAAGATATGCACACAAACATAAGGTAAACAAAAAATGTGAAACAGAAATTGGATTCAATCAAGTAATTCCAGTTGAACAGACTTAAGGGTAAATTTTTAAAAATTCAGAAAATAAAAATGATAGGATAAAGTGTGGTTAATAAATATTACATATTTAAGGGCTTTCTGCATATAATTTGTAATCCAGGGGCACATGCCATTTATTTCACAAAATATAATTCATTAACTCTAAGATAGAACATCAAAGGCAGAGAAACTCTTAAACAAAAACACACAAGAGAGGGATAAAGAATGAGAAGGAAGGATTCAATCAGTATGTTTACATAAAATTAGAATCTTCTACTTACTTCCAAAAAATTAAAAAATTCAAACAATACCCATTAAATATTAATGTATTTTACCAGTAATATCTATTTTATGCTAAGAATCAAAAAGTTGCATTAATAATACAAATTTTCTAACAAGTTACAAGAATCAAGTACTGATTAGCATATGATGACCCCTGCTCCAGATATGCACAATGGCTGAACTGGAAATAAAATAACTAACCATTCTTTCTCAAAATACTAAGACAAAATTAAGACTTGAAAAAAATTAAGAACTTTCAACAAGGTAATACTGCAAATGGATCTAACTGAAATATTTTCCAATTCTTCATCAAATACTTTATAATACATTTCAATTTTTGATCATAAAACATAATTTGAAACAATTTCTACAAATGTTAAGTTCTTCATATTAAAAGTAGAACTCTGCTGCCTCCCAGTGTACATTTAAAATACCTGAAAAATACAAAAACTAATTTTTAAAACTTAAAAAAATTGGTTAAGTATTAAAACTATAATGTTTTAACAGTTATAGTATATACTATTAATAGTCTTGGTAACTTTGAATGTAAGTCATATTAATAGTTAAAATAGAATACAATGGCCTACCTGGGTAATAGTCTTACAAAACATCAATTATGAAACAGAATATTAAAGATTTTTCCAAGAAGCAATCTCTGGGTATTTTCACAAGCGATCTGAGTGACCAGAAATAAATGGTACACAACTTTGAAATGATTTAATACAGTTCTAATAACAAAACATTTGTTTTTTTTTTTAGCAAGAGAATTTTCAGCAGTCCTAAATCAAACCACCAGCTGCATCCTGACAATACATATATATGGGGTTTTTTGTTGTCACCATTTTAGTTAAATAATTGAAAAAAGTATCTTTTAAATCTAATACTTTCCTCATTTATAAGAACATATTAAGTAAAACCTAAAACAGTTCCTAAAAGAGAAAATGCTATCTATCCCCTGATATAGTTACTGCCAGGTCTTCTGAGAGTTAAAGAAGAAAAACTAGCTACAGTTTTGCTTTTAGCAATGACTAGAAGCAACATATGGGTTAAATCTTCTCCTGGGATATAACTCAAAATGATAAAGTCAGAAATACCAGTGAAGCTAATCATATTGCTTATTACAATATATTTTTAAAACCATGAAACTAACTGGAGGCCAGAAATAAGAAATAACGATTGTAGGACAAAGTGAGTCTTTGGGTTGGCACCACTCCATTACCATTTGGACAAGTAGGATCCAAAGATTCCTTCAGACGGGCTGAAGGAATGGCTCAGTGGTTAAAGTGGTTGCCACTTTACCAGATTTCCCCATCATCACATAAGCCTGGCATGGTGGCATACACATGACCAAGACCCTGTCTCAAAAACACAAACAAAAAACAAAAAAAGGTCCCTTCAGAAACACAAATTTTTATCAGAAAAGACAACATAAAGATGTACAATGAGGACATCATATACAAGGTCTTTGCTAAAAGGTAACTGTTATTATGATCATGACCTCACAAGCTTTTGAGGTCCCAAATTCATCCTTCATCCTTATGGGGCATAAATATCTCAAGTTAGTTTCATTTAAAAAGCTTGTCTCAGTTACTTTTTCATCACTGACTCAATACCCAACATTCACAGATCTAGGGAGGAAAGACTTATTGTTGCTTACAGTTTCAGAAGGTCACAGTCCATTCACAGTTGGGTGGCTGGAAAATGGTGGAATCTCATGGTGAGGCCACAGCTAGAGCCAGAGCCAGAGTCGGTGCTCCGGGAGACAGGTTCTTACAGAATGGTGGAACAGAGACAAGACTAGGAGGAAGGGCAGAACCAACAGATGCCCCTCCAGATCAAGCCCCAAGCGCTTGTCCCTTCCAGCCAGGCTCCACCTCCCAAGAGTATACAGTATCCATAGGAACATGAGGCTTGGGGGAGATACTCCATGTCCAAACCACGACAAAGTTTTGGGTTGATATAGCCTCAGAAGGTAAGTAAATCTTAAAGAAATCCATTTTTCATCCAGCTCTCAAGAAATTCCCTGAGATGAAGTTCCAAAGTACATAAGTTTATCAAGTGTCCTGAGTAGAAGCTAAGCTGCACATCAATAAAGACCATATATATTACAGCTAGATATAAATGATAAAAATTATAATTATTATGTTTATGGAAATGTAACAATGAACCAAAATACTAAAAGGGACAGGAAATTATCAAAGCTGGCAAGCAAATCTGAAAAAGAACCAACTAGTAAGACCAAGAAAAAGGAACAACACCCAATAACTCAATAGAAAGATAAATCAGATGAGACATGGGTCTAAAGACAATTAAAAAATTGGAACAGGAATCTACAGAAACTAATCATCAAACAACCACCACCAACAAAAACGAGCTCTTAAATAAATGAAAACCAAAACAAAAATCTTAAATGTACCCATAAAAATGTACCCATAAAAAAAGAAACTATATACAAAGAAATCAATTGACATCTGACTCATCTGTACCAATAATGAAAACTGGTAGCTTCAAAAAACTGAAAAAATATAATGGTTATTCTAGCATAACATACAGAGTTAGTCCTCTGTATCAGTAGCTCTTTATCTACAGGTACAATCAACCATGCCTTGAGGATATTTATGAGAAAAAATCTCATCTATACTAAACATCCATACACCTTTCCAAATCCTTCATCCCTAAACCATGCAACAATGACTTACATACTACTTATGTTCTATTAGGTACTGTAAGATGTTGCACAGTCCACAGGAGGATGTGCACAGGTTATGCGCAAAGACTACAGCACATTGGTTAAGAGACCTGAGCTCAATCCTTAGTACTACCAAAAACAAAAACAACACCAAAACCCCCAAAATAATAGCAGATAAAACAGTAATAAGAATGGTGAATTTAAAGAGTTTTTAAAGCTGGGTGTGGTAGTGCACACTTGTAATCCTAGAACTCTTGAAGGCTGAGACATGATGACTGAAATAAACTGCAGTTCAGCAATTAATTATTGCTTACAATAAATGCATTTATAACAGAAGGAATAAGTAAAGTTTAAATAAAATTTAAATAATGGGAACTAGTTTGATAGGCAAACAAGTCAAAAGGTGGTGGATACAGTTATTTTAATATCAGAAAAAAGAACTCAAGGTAAAAAGCATTATTGGAGATACAGAGGGTCTAGAATATTCATATATATCCATCCTTATCCAATTTTTGAAGTGATTATAATTCCAAACTTTAATTCATCTAACACAAATCTTTAGACATGCAAACTAAAAACTGACAGAACTGTAAGGAGAAAGTAATAAAACCTGCAATTGAGATTTTAATAATAAATTAGTAACAAAAATATGGGCTTCTCCAGATAAATAATTAACCAAATAGAACTCAAGCCAGTTACCAATATCGGACTTGAATTTTGGTCCCTATGCACATCCATACACCTGTCTTTCCCTACTTCTTCTCCCTGCGAAGTATTTGCAGTAAGCACATCACATTCTAGCAATTATGTAGGTGTCAAAAAACCTTAAGAAAAACATTAGAATTACCTGAATTACTATAAAATATAATAAATAGTAGTGAAACACAGGACTGAATTTTAATAAAAGTACTTATAAAAACTTGTATGCTACAGCTAACCTAACGAACTTACGGCCTCGAATGATAGCTACATTAGAAGAGAGAAGACTGATGAAACAGTATCTGAATCAGTCTTTCCCCAGATGATAAATAGAAAATTCAAAAGACTTACTGCCACTGGGTCCCTCAGGTGAAGCTGAGCAGCTGTTACTTGTCTGAATCCACCAGGGTAGCTGTTCAAAGAAGCAAATGCATTAACGCTGGTGTGAGCTATTGTACTGTATTCTTAAACAGATCACTGCTTTATACCGGGAAAACTATTTTAATAAATTATATTTCTTTCTAGAAACTAAGCTGTCTACTCATGTCTTAAAAATTAAGTAGAATCTCTGTTACCAGATATACTATTGTCTTAGTAGCTCAAATACAATTACTTCATAAATGTTCTACATGTTGGTATATTTTCATCTGAATTTTAAGTTATCCATTCATTCATTATGGGTAGATTATTACTGCCAGTTAGACAAACTAGGCAAGGTAGGAGTGAGGTTTGGGGAAATTGGGTGGTAGATCATTTGGTTCTGAAGCGAAGTTCATGCTGTGAACAGGTAATGATGATCCTGTTTCCTCTTAATTATTGGTAAAAGGCCATTAAGAGTTACATGTGGCTCTAAGTAAAACAAAACGAAACAAAAACAAAACAGAAAGAAAAACAAAAAAGCAACTAACCACTGTTTCCAGATCAAATATTGTATATAAATAGGTAAGCAGGCAATTGAAAGATATTTGGGAGAGTATCTGAGCCCATTCAGTAATTCGGTTTTCCCAGACCCAGATCTGAAAATGAGGTTTGACCAGTGACTCTCAGAGTAATATCTGACAACTCATTTTACCTGTATACATTTCATTTTACTCATATAAAAATAAGACCTGCTTTATTTCATAAGATTTCCATGAGTCAAACAAGATTTCTAAAAGAGCTTAAAATATAGAAAAAAACAATACATACATACATGTAAAAGTTTATTACCCCGACTAGAAGAATAAAGTTTCCCTGATTTTTAGGAGAGAGAAAAAAACAACAACAACAAAAACCAAAACAAACAAACAAAAAAAACCCCAGAAAACCTGTAGACTCTGCAAAAAAAAAAAAGAAAAAATTACCTAAATGTGATTTCTTTCATAAGTTTCTTTGAAGAGAATTTGAAAAAAATTAAAGATGATGTAAAGAATCACAATTTAGGAACAAAATTAGAAATCAAATTCAGAAGTTTGCTGACAAAGACACCTAATTTTCAAACACATTTTATTTCTTTTATGGAATTTCAATTTTAGAAAAAAAGAACCTGTCTAGACTTTCTCTCCATGGAAAAGTACTTTGTAATTTCTATGCTAAAGATCACCTTTCTGTTTTTAACACTGAGATGGCAAATTCTAAAGCACAATACCATTTATGGTGTATTTCATGAGTTAGACATTACCCTAAAGTATATGGAAAACTAATGTAAAAATCTAAGCAAGGAAGGACGAGAAATCCAACACTCAGTTGATTTTTACTAGAGAAAAAAAATAATGACTTTTCTTTTTCCATGGTGGGATATCCTGGATGGAGAAAAGGAAAATTTGTTTAAAATGCTAGCCATAGATTTTAGGTTTCTCATTCCATTTAATTCCATAAACATAGAATGTTTATTATGTTGGGTACTGGTAATACAGATATATATGACAAGACCCTGCCTTCAAAAAACCCTGATACAGTAAATTCTGAAGTACACTATACCCCTAACTCATGCCAAAATATTTTAGGCAACTCAAGAGTTAGATGAGAAATTTTAAGGTACACAGGTAACCAATTCATCCAGCCTTTAAACAATTAGAAGTGAATTTTATAAAATACCTAATTGAGAAAGGATATCTTCCTGAGATTGGAAAACAGAAGGAAAAGACAGAATTAATTATATAAAAATAGTAGTTAAATCATGAAGAAAATTTATAAAAATTAACAACAACAGTAGCAAATTAATATGTTTAATACATAAAATGTTCACAGAAAGTGACAAGAAGCTTTGCCTGGTGACATAGGCCTGTAATCCCATTACTCTGGGAGGCTGAGGTAGGAGGATAATAAGGTCAAGCTCAGTCTGGAAAAACTGTTAGTTAGTGGGACCCTGTCTCAGAAACTAAAATAAAAAGTGGTTTGGTGACATAAGCTCAGCATGAAGGCTCTGAGCTTGATCCCCAGTCCAAAAAAAAAAAAAAAAAAAAAAAAAAAAAAAAAAAAAAAAAAAAAAAAAAAAAAAAAAAAAAAAAAAAAAAAAAAAAAAAAAAAAAAAAAAAAAAAAAAAAAGATAAAAGAAAAAGAAAAGAAAATGATTCAAAAAATATGGAGGGAGGCCTGTTACTATGCAAATAAAAACAATCAGATGCCTGTCAATATAGCAGGGCTTTGCTATAATAATTTTAATGGTAATATTGTGCCAGTCATTTTGAAATAACAGGCATTTGATTGGCTAATTAATTTATTAATTATTTTTTGCAGCACTGAGGATTAAACACCCAGGGCTTTTGCACTGAACTATGTTCTCAGTCCTTTTTTTAATTTTTATTTTTGAGATACTGATTTCACTAAGTTGCCCAATCTTTCTGGCTCAGGCTCCCAGGGTGCTGAGATTATAAGCCTTTGCCACAGGCTCAGAGAGTAAGTGTTCTTACACAATAATAAACTGATTAGAAATACTTGTCAAAAGACCTATGTATGACCATTTCTCTGATCCTAATATTCACTATATTTCCAGAGAATTATTTTAAATAATCTTATATTGTTAATAGTTAATGGATTTTTCTAGTTTTTATAAAAGCCAATATTTTTATTTCAAAAAAATAGAAAAGAATTATGTACAGTATATCATACAATATATCACTACATAGTGACTAAAAATGATATTTACAGAAAAGTTCTCTAGGAATTTTGTATTAGGTGGGCAAACTTGCACATATAATAAAATATTAAAACATGGGATCAGAAGTGAATTGTAATATTTGAATTTTTTATATTTTCTAAAAATTAGCTCATATTAAAAATGTAAAATTCAAAAGGTAAATTTTAAGTACATAATAGTGTTATGAGTGTAATAATAGACCAATATATGATAATGTCCAACATAGATGTGAACAACCAACATAAGACGAAGTGACTAACTCTTTGGATGATGAGAAAATGGGAGAAGCGTCCCAGCAAAAAATGACATCTTAGCCAGCTTTTAATGGACAAGCAGGCAGGTTCCTGAGAAACACAAGGCGAGATGAGATTCTTGTCAGAGCAACAACATATGCAAAGGCTGAAAGGTAAGAAATAGAAATATATTGGCTAAACAGATTATGAAACAACGTAGTAATTGGATGGAAACAACTTGCAATGGAGTTTGAACTTAATCTACCAGGTAGGGAGAAGCACTCCTAGCAGGGCCTCCTACCAGGTGACGGACACATGCCTTAGTTGGTTACTACTGGCTGTACTGTTATTTCTCTTCATGTGCTGTAATTCTAACAGACATTATTGCTATAGTAATTAGCACAGCACTTTCTTGGGCTATACTTTCTTCTCGGCTTCTATCATATTATATTACTCTGACTTCACATTTCTTTCCCAATTACATCTCAGTTTTGAATAACCTGGCTTATATGCAGAGATTAGTCATTAGCAAAAAATTATTAAACAAGGCCATATGTTCATTTTTGTCAAGTAATATAAAGATTTCATGAATATATTTTAAGGTTAATAATGGGTAAAGGCTGGCTCAAGGAAGTAAAAAGGTTATTTCAAGCATTTAAAATTCATTTAAGTCAGCAATGAAAAGAGAAGAATATTGAAAAGATCCAATCAGAAGAACAATTCAGTCAAGAATAATGTAAAGTCAACATTTATAATTAAAACTTGGAAGTCAGTAAAGAAGGTACACTTAATTAGATTTGCCTTTGACTTGATCCAATATATTACATGACAAAATCAAGATCTTGAAATATCTTGATAGGATGGAGATTAAATTTAACATAAAGCAAAGTTAAGGTTCCTGTATCTGTAGCATACAGGAAGTAAGAGACACAATGGAACAGGAGCATGTGCGTATAGGACTCAGAAGCTTTAGCTGACAGCAGCTCTACAGAACCATTAGGTGATGTGGCTTTGAAGAGAAGACTGCCTAACTGAAGGACAGGGACAGCCACACAGTGGCTGGATACCACCAGAGCACACGCAGATGAGTGGGTGTACTTAAAAGACACACTGAATGAAAAACTATCTAATAGTTATTACTTATTAAACATTTTATGAGATTTCAGATGTTTAATAAGGCAGTTCTGAAAAATGCAGTATGATTATAGGAACCAGAGAGAAGTGAAAAGACTGACAAAAAATGAGAATAATTCTGATTAGAGAGGTTATATGAAAAAGCTTGTAGAACAAATAGTATTGTCAGGTAATACTCAGTAATTGGCATAGTTTTGATTGAGTAAATTACATAGCTTATGTAAAATTAGTGTTTTCTTAAATGTCAATTTCTGGAAGCACTCCCTTTCTTTTAAATGGCAGCAACAGTACTAATAAAAAGATACATTTTTCCTAGTTTTTCCTTGATAATGTTGGTATCTTACCCAGTATGTGAGGAATATACTTTTTGTTCCCATTTGTTTCCAGAAAATGCAATGTGTCTTGTGTTTATTATGACCACGTGATCTCCACAGTCACCTAGATTTAAAAAGAAATAAGCACTGTATGAATAATCAAAATGTTAAAATCAGTGGCCTTGGTTATATATAAAGTCATCAAAATCTAAACAACATGTTGAAAAAAAAAGCAAATCATATGTGGCATCAAAAATCCTTCAGCAGATTTTTGTTACTTTTTTATGTACACGTAAGTATAGAAAGAGTTAGCCATAGAAAATCTCATACTGGAAAGAAAAGGAAATCTAATAAAGATGCCAACAGTAATAATAGATCTCTTAAAGCCAAACTACTCCTATTTCGATTACCCTTCTCTTAAACAATTATACTTCACTAAAATATTATATTAGTATCTTTAATCACTTGATACAAATTTTCTCTTATAAGCAACAAAAAATGAACATAATACATATATAGATACAGAAAAATTTGTTTTCTCAATAGATAACTTGAAAACAAATGTGAAACACTAAAACTGACTGTCATTCTTTACAAATTTAGAAAATAGATAACCATGATTTCATGATGAACTACTTTTTGAGACAGGGTGTCATTCTGAAATCCAGGCTATTCCTGAATTCACTATTGTAGCCCAGGCTGGCTTTCAAGTCCTGGGATTACAATTTTTGATGCTGGAAACACAGCCATGAATGTTATTGAAGTTTCTGCTCTAATAAAACTTACGTTTGAGTGATGATAATGAAATAATAATCAAAAAACAGATGTTCAACGTATCAGCTGTGATCTCACAAAAGTAGGGAGACAGAGACAGAGAGTAAAAGGATAATTAATTGGTACTTCTCCCTGAGAACTTAAGCGTGCATTTCTCGAGGATAAACTTTGAAGAGTACAACTGCTATGCTGCATGGGAAGCTTATGTTTAGTTTCGTTTAGTTTCATAGGAAACTGACACGCTCTTTTCTAGAGCATCTGTATCATTTTACACCTCTCCAGCAATAAATGTATGGTCCCGTTTCCCTGCCGTCTTATCAACGCTCACTGTCTCTACTTTTGAACAACTTTGATAGATGAGTGTGATATCTCACTGTAATTTTAATTTGCACTTCCCTGCTGGCTTATACTGAACATCTTCTTGTGTGCTTATTTGCCATCTGTTCACGTATTTTTCCCATTTTTATTTACTTTTTTTTTTTTTTACTATGAAGTTTCAAAAATTTTCATGGATTTTAGACACAAATCCTTTATTGGCCACAGGACTTATAAACAATTTTATTTTTTTTTTACAGTTTGTAGCTTGTCTTCATACCCTTCAGCATCAAATCTCCTCTAGCAAGTTCTAATATTGTATTTGATAGAATACTGAGGTCCTTAGAAGATAAATCAGGGGCAAGAGGCCAAGGTCTTTTCTCTCCTGCACTACGTCTTTAAATATTAAGAAGTGGCTTGAAAAATGTTTGAAAAATACTTATTCCAAGTTAGGAATAAACGCTGCAATTTATCTTACGACTTTATGTTTATCTCCAAGTTTAGAAGGACAAATGTCCAAATATCTATTTCCACATGATATTTTTTTTGGCATTCCTACACTTATGTGACAAAAGATCATGTCCATTACCATGAACACTGAATGTGACGGCACTGTGATGGCAACAAGGCACAATGTTACAACTTATTACCAACTTTCAAAAAGAAATGAAGCACTCTAGATGTAATCAGAAGGAAAAGTCCCCTCTGTCCTTGGTAGGAGGAAGCAAAAAAGAAGTGAGCAATTCTGAGCGAAACTGAAAAGGATGTGATAGTAACATTTAAGGTAGACAATTATGAGAAAATAATGTCAGGCAATTTTATAAAGAGTATCATAAACTTACAAAGCAGGTACTTGATACTAGATCATAAATCTGATCTTTGTTGAATTGTAGGGCCTGCATGCCTTCAAGCCCCTTTTCTTTTTAAACGAGGTCTCACCTAAGTCACTGAGTTACCCACGTGTGATCCTCCTGGCTGAGGCCCTAAGAATACCGGGGTTATAGACATGCACTACCGTGCCAGGTGCTCACATTTTTAACATTAACCTTTAAGAACTGTGTGCAAATTTTATTTCATTTCATGCAGATCAAGGGTACTTTTAAGAAAGTCTAAAGACAGTTATTTTGTGGGGGATGAAAGCAATACAGTTCTCATGAAGAATAAGTAGCACTCTACAAATTGCCAGTTGCTCTTTCTTTAGGTTTTAAAATATAAACAAGTTTAACAAGCTCTCTGGTCTCAAATTCAGAACAGTCCTCATTGGAAGACCAACAGAATTTATTTCCTAGTCTCATACTATTTCCATTCTGATTTATATTTTTGACAAAAAATAACTTTGTAGAGTTTAGGGTACAGCTTGCTTGCAGAGTGTTTGCCTACCATGTATAAGATTCTGGTTTCCATCTCCAGCATTGCAAAAACAACCAAACCAATCAAACCAAACCAACCAACCAAACAAAATTATTATAAACATATTTGAAACAGTGAAGAAAGTTGTTTTTCCACAATACAAAGGTCCATATATGTAACATTAGGTACACTATTAGTACACTTTATAGCTCTACCTAGAAATATGATCCTCACTGGGATAATCAGGAAAATTTAAAAATTCACTTACCATCAGACTATATAATTAAGTTATTGTCTGTTTCCTTAGTGTGATAATAGCATTTTGGTTACACAGAAATACATCTCTATTCTTAGGGGATACACACTAAAGTTTGCTGCTGTTTTGTTTTTATTTTTACAGTACTGGCAACTGAACTTAGGGTACCTGCACTGAGCTATATGCCCTGCACATTGTCATTTTCTTGACACAGTCTTGCTAAATCACTAAGTTGTCCAAGTTGGACTTGAACTTGAAATCTTCCTGCCTCAGCCTTCCTGAGTGCTTGGATTACACACATGTACCACCAGACCCCTGCTTAAGTATTTGGGATGAGACATAACAAAAATAAAATCTGTAACATTTTCAAATGTTTGAGTCCAAAAAAAAAAAAAAAAAAAAGACAGCTAACAACCATGTAATCTTGTTGAAGAATATGAGCAAATTCACCCTACTACCCTCTCCTGAAAACATAAAATCTACTGTAATAGGAGAAAAAAAGAGAAGTGAAGGACAAATAACCTAGTTAAAAAAGTTATCAAAAGATATGCACTGACATTTCATAGAAGGGAACATTATAAGGCCAATAATAAATGAAATGATACTCATCACATATTTATAATGAGGAAAATGCAGATTAAAACACGAAGAACATTTCACATCTACTGGAGTAGTTAAAATTCAAAATAAAGGGAATATCATGTCAAATATTACTGAAGGTAAAGGGTAACAAATTCTTATATGCTGCTGGCAAAAGACAGTGGCTGAAAGTCTCAGTAGTGTGTCCCATGTACCTGTAATTCCTGTCCTATTTATACACCTTAGAAAATCTTTTATGTGTGCATGGAAAGAAAGGCAGTAAGATATTGACACAGCAATGTTTGTAATAGCAAAAGAAAAAACGCTGCATATATGAGTACTGATTTCATTGTTACTATCATTTTCAATTTTCTTTAAGACATATATACATACATCTTTGTACATTTGATATATCTCACAATAAGAAGTTAAAAGTGTGATCAACTGCAGAAAGTGTTACTGATAGGTCAAGCAAGATGAGGGGGAAAAAAGACAGCTGGATCTGGAAGTGAAATGCTTTGGTCAATTGAACTACTCAGAAGCAGAACTTTTCTAGAATGAAAACAACCTCTTTGTACTGTTCTAGGAAAGGTATATATAAAAGCAAATTTATTAATCTGAAACAGTGAAAAGCTTTCACATCTAGCTAGTTTCATGCATCTTTCTGAGGAAAAGATTTTTCAGTAGAGACAAGATTACTTATCTTCAAAAATTCAAATGTATGTCATCATGAGAAGACACATGCCTAAGGACTCTGTAATTCTTAGTGCAAATCAGGACACTTCTGAGAATAATATAGCTTTCCCATGGAATAAGCCGAAATCATTTCAGTCATTTCAGTGCCCCTGTAAGTTTTTAGAAAAAAGAAAATGGAATAAGATGTGTTTGGGGGGGGGGAGGGGAGAAAGAAGAGAAAAGAGAGGGGAAAGGTGGAAGGGTGTTCTTAAATGTGGCTCAGTGATATTTCATCAAGATTATGTTCTAGTACAAGAGTGAGGACTGTTGAATATGTATCTTTAATAATACTCTGGTTTTTAGTGACAGGTTAAAAACAATACTTACTTAGCTGATGGTACACTGGTTTATGTAATCCTTGAAGTTTTATTGAAGCCATAGCAGCAAGTTTGCCAGGAGGCTGCATCTTCCCATCTAAGAGATACCATATTCGAGCAAAGGTGGCCCATTGCTTGAAAAAAAAAAAAAAAAAAAGACAGTCCTTAGAAAAATGGAAATGAATCTATTACTTTATGCCATCATGTATACTTTAAGAGTTAAAGTCCACACAATTACCTTGAAAAAGACTACACTAAAATTGTTTTGATTACTTTCATTTCTATTTCTTGGAACAGGAAGTCTTATTATTTTCAGATTAGTAGGGATATTACATTGAAAGTTGAGTAACTAACTGGAAAATAAAGATGAGTCAAAAATTCAATTCCTGGGGGTGGAGGAATAGCTCAGCTGTTACCCAAGTTTAATTCCCAGCACCACATAAACTGGGCGTGTTGTTCCCCACCTGTAATCCTAGCACTCAGGCTAGGGGAGGAGGATTGCCATGAGTTCTAGGCCAGTCTGTGCTACGTAGTGAGCTCAGAACCATCCTGGACTACAGTGTGAGATCCTGTCTCAAAAAAATTTTTAAAAAGGCAGTTTCCGGGGTAAGTCAAAGACATTTAAATTCTAAAGATTTGTCTTAGATATCTTTAGGTTTTCTTACATACAGACTGATTTTTTTTTTTTTTTCAGTACTCATTAGTATCTTCAAATTCTAAGAAATTCCAGCCCAGAAGGATCTCAACCAGATTCTTTCCTCATGGATAAACACAGGAGGTAAAACCATACTGGAAAAATACAGCTAAGCTGGTGGTTTTATTTTAAATTTTGTGACCAAACTAGCCAATCTGTAAGCAAAAGTCCAGTTTCCCCCATCCATTGCAGACTAAGATTTCACTACTTCGACCTAAGAATACTCTGATTAAAAAAAAAATACAAATGCTGCAACAATACTCAATTGCTGCGAAGGTTTTAAAGCGTTTAACTTCACTTTCTGCATTTAATTCATCACAGTCATGTAGCAAGCAGTGATCAGACTCCCACCCTCTGGCCTGTGCTTTCCCAAGGGCACCTCTTGGGAGCGGGTTTCGGATTCTCCCCCGATTCAGTGTAGCTACTAAATCCGCCAGAACCGCTGCATTCCTCCCGCTAATACGATCAGCACCGATAAACCACAAGCCTCCGCTCACCTGGGGCGCCCTGGAGAAACTAGACATGTTTCCCCACCATTGGAACCGTCTCCGCCGCAGACGTCCAACCGGGTCATCAGCATTACCAGCTCGGTCGGAAACGCATACACCAAAGCATAACAGTTCCTAGCTGTCGCGCACCCGTCTGCTTCTCCTCCTTCTTTGAGTTCCTTCTAGTCTTCTCACGATAGCAGTGTCATCATGGACAGAGGAACTAAAGTCGTTGTTGAGAGAAGAGTGCCCGAAAATGATTCCCTAAAGACCCTTATCTATGGAGAGAAGACACAGTTCCCGGACGACCTATGCGGAAGGAAACCGGAAGTGCGCCTAGAGGGCGGCTGTTTTGAGAGCTGGAGAGGAGCGGTGGGGTTCGGTCATGGATCGCTACCTGCTGCTGCTGGTCTGGGGCGAGGGAAGGGTCCCGTCGGTGGCCAGCAGGGAAGCAGAGCACGAGCCGGAGGTGTCTTCGGTTGAGGGTATGGAGAAACCGCCAGGTAAGCGCGGGGCTAAGAAAGGGCGGGAACTGGGGGCGGGAGGGGCAGGAGTTTGAATTTATGATTACATTCGATAGGAAGGGACGTATGTCGAATTGTTCCCTGGAAGCTGGTCTTCTGCCTGGTATGGATCTGATGAGGACTGAAAAGTATCTCAATGGGGAAAATCGGTGCCAATGCAAGAGTCCCACAGCCAAAAAGTCTTGGCACAATAAAACTTTCACTCACCGACCTCCCCCCCCCCCCCCCCCCCCCCCCCCCCCCCCCCCATTCCTTACTAATGGGACTTCTGCTCTTTGGAAACGTGTACATTCTGAAAATATTTTGCCTTCTGCGTTCCACATGCAGGGAGCAACATAGAGATCATGTAGCTTATTTCTAGAGGAAAGAGACTTCTAACATAAACGCTAAATGTTAACTGAAGTTGTGTTGCTTTCCAATGCTCCTGTCTAGACCGTACATTGCACTTTACTTGTTTTGATCAGGCATTTTGAGGAGGAAATGTATGTGGTTGTATGTGAGGTATTGTGACAATTTTCCTGTTCTTTTGGGGGATTTTTGCTTTGACTGGCATATACAAATCCAGAAAGTTTCAGATTTTTTCTGCTTGCTTTCTCTTCACGCTATCAAAATTTGACTAGCTCTTGATCTGCCTGTAGTTATCTAAAATACAGAATATTGGTACTGAAAGGCTGATGCTGACATTGGAATTTGCCTATATTCTATAATACTTGAACCCACTGAATTAAACAGTTTTTACCTTTTCAGACTTCACAGCGGCGAATGTTTATCACCTCCTAAAAAGAAGCATCAGTGCTTCCATTAACCTAGACGAAAGTACTTTCCCTGGTAAGTATAATATAAACCCCCCTTTTTGCTGGCACAGCTTTTGTAATTGGGAATTAGCTTGATTAACTTCATTGTTTAGGAGTACACGAAACACTTGACTTTGAACAAATTACTGGAATACAGAGGTAACTTAAAGGAATACAAAACTGGAAAAAAATTACCTTAAAATTGTAAATGTCATAAAATTGTTAGAATTATTCTAATTTCTGTTTATGACGTGTTCTTGCCCATCTTTAGTCATATATAACATGGGGCAATGTGGCGTTACCCTGTGTCACAAAGAAAATTTTGTCCTGAGGAAAAAATACATTAAAATACATTATTAAAGCTCCACACTGGCTTTTTTAAAAATCATTTTTCTTTTTTTCTGTGCTTGTCTTTTCCTGATGCTTTTAAAACATGTGGTCTTTTCTTGGTTCTCATCTGCTCTATATTTGTGAAGCTCCTCCTTCCGTGTCTTTGGGCATTTTATAAATGCACCTACTTATTTTAATATTTACTCTTTTACTTCCTGTTTTTGACCTCTGAGAATGTCTTTTAAAGGTCCAAAGGAAGCATAAAATAGACCAACCCTCAAAGCTTAAGGAATTTATTCAGGTGCCAACCAGTGTGCTTCGTTTGATATCTTTGTGGTTCTCCTGACTGTGTAGTCTGTTTCCTCCTCTTTTCTTTCATTGGAGAACCTCTCCTCTCACTACTGGGAAATGATTTCTAATATGTAAGTCTATTTTTCATGTCCAGTAGTACTCATTAATTTTCCAAGTTGGTATGAGTTTCGTCAGTGTTACTCTTGTTGAGGGAAAGATTTTCAGCTGTGGTTCAGCTTACTATGTATAAGTTCTTGGGACCAGTGTAGAGGTTCTCCTATAAGGTTTTACTTTCTACCTGTGTGGGTAAATTTTCTTACGCAGACATTCCTTTTTCATGGTAGTGTAAGATTCTAAAAGATTCTGGAAGCTGAAGCCATGTAAAGTTATCCTAATATAATAATGGGAAAAATGTAATAGTCCCATAGCCTTTACATTTTGGCTCAAAACATTAAAGTTTCTTGTGATTCTATATACATGCTTAAGGAAATGAAAAATAAAACTAATACTTTATACACTATGATTTTTTAATTTTAAAAATATTTATTTACTTACTGTAGTACTGAGTATTGAATCCAGGGCCTTTGCATTGACCTATATCCCCAGTCCTTTAGTTCTTATTATGGGACAGGACCTTGCTGCATTTTCCAGCATGGGCTAAAGCCTGTGGCCCTCCTCCCTCAGCTTCCCTGAGTGGGCCACCACATCTGGTCTGTATGCTGTGAATTAATAAAACATCAGAACCATTGGTAGATTTAAAGTATTTTATTTTTTTCTATAAACCTTAGGAGGAATAGTCATTGGGCAACATTTGCTGCCTGCTTGTTGGCGTGTAATTTCTGAGACAGTGAGCATCTTAGGAATATCATACTTTAATTATATCAGCGTCCGGTGGTATATTCTTCACACTTT
Organism: Ctenodactylus gundi; assembly: GCA_004027205.1. Classification (NCBI taxonomy): domain Eukaryota; kingdom Metazoa; phylum Chordata; class Mammalia; order Rodentia; family Ctenodactylidae; genus Ctenodactylus; species Ctenodactylus gundi. The sequence goes on along the minus strand of PVKB01001539.1, from coordinate 337,521 downwards.
CAATGTTGCGAAATATCCCGAGTTCCTTTACTTGAAAGTTTTTGCCAGCATCATGTTCTCTGGGCTGACTTCACCCTTTTTTTCATGTTTGTCACTCTGGCTGTTTCTAGAACTCTGCTTACGTTATACTTGAATGTCATCTACAGGGTTAGAAATTTTTATTGGCTGTTATTTCGTGTTTTTTTTTTAATTCCATCATCTAGTTACCTATTTTTGTAAAATATGGGTTTACATTACGAGTCCAAGAGATGATGTAAGTACATCTTTTTCTATCTGTGAGTGAATCTGCAGATACTGTGTGACTGGTGACAAATGATAACAGATTAGTCACTGATCATGATATTTATCTTTTATATATGTATTGATTTGTGGGCTGAAAACTTAGCAGTGAAGTTTTTCTTTAGGCGATTTTTGGTAATATGCTGCAGTAGCTGAAGTTTGAAATGATTTATTTAAACCATGACAATTAAAATCTGCACTTGTCGAAGCCATACAAAGAGAGAACTTCCTGAATTGAATTTTGTCCCATGCTATGTTTATTGCTTTCAGTGATATGGCACCTCCGAGGAACCAGAAGTGCCATATGATTGCATCTGGGGCAAAACTGGAAAGGTAGTCATGGCTGTGCAGAGGGCTGCATAAATGGTGTCAGGGTGTTTGGACTTTTCTTAATTGTAATGAGCAACCATTAAAAGCTTTAACAGGAAGTGATGCGATCAGATCTGCTTTTGAAGTATTCTAATTGCAGTGGATACATCAAAGTATTGTGGTGTCAGAAGACCAACTGAGCTGTCAGAGAAGTTGATGGGGTTGTGGGAGTGGAGAGAGCTAAAGGGAACTATGGAGGTGGAATTCACCTTAGTGTTGAGTTGGTTTGCTTTGGAAGCAGGGAAAGATAGAAAGGCTGATATAAGGTGCCTGGCTTGAATACCAGTGTGCTCATAGCATTTAGTGAGATAGGAGAAGTGGATTTGAAGGGAATATGACATGGTGTTTGGAACATATGCATTGTTTCTTAGTAAGGTGTCAAAATGACTATAGAAGTTGAATACACATGTTTGTAGCTCAAAATACAGGGTAGGACTGGAGATAAATTGAAAGATTGTTGATGACAGTTGAAGCCGTGAGAAAGACAAGGTTGCTTATTGATACTGAAGAACAGAAAATTTAAAAGCGAATCCCTGTATTTAAATGAATTGAACACCAGTTTTTAAAAGACTGAGAAAGGGCAGCTATAAAATAGGGGTATACAGAAATCATGTATTTAAAGAGAAAGTTGTTAAATGAGTTATTTTTGCTTCTTTTTTTTCCAATGAGACAGAGTCTCACTCTGTAGTTGAGGCTGGTCCTGAACTTATTATGAAGCCCAAGCCGGCCTTGAACTCACAGCAATTCTCTTGCTTTGGCCTCCTGAGTACTGGAAACAGGCGTGTGCCACCATGCCTCCCTTATGTGGTGCTAAGGAATTGAACTCAGGGCCTTGTGCTTGCTAAGCGAGTGCTTTAATCACTGAGCTATGCTTCTAGTAACTCTTCTTATTTTTATGCCGAGAAGTCAAGTAACAGAAACAAGGGAAAAATTTGATTTAATTCAGTCAGTTATTGGTTACTTTGGTGAATACAGTTTTCAGTGACATTTGGACACCAAAATGAAAAAACCCAGATGTCATGGCCCATGTCTGTAATCACAGCACTTTGGGAGCCTATCGCAGGAAACCTGGCAGGTTGAGCCCAGCCTTAAAGTTCAGTGAGTTAGGGAGACCTTCTCTCAAAGTAAAAAAAAATGAAGAGAGCTGGGAGGGGGCATCTCATCTGGGACCCCCTTCTAGGTAGTGGGAGCTTATACCCCTTTCCTGCTTTGTCTTTTGTTTCTAAATAAAGACCTGTTAATTCTGTTCCTTTCCTCGCTTCCTCCAGTAGGACACACACACACAAAAGGGCTGCGAATGTAGCTTAGTTTGCTGGCCTTTGGTGCTATGTTCAATCCCCAGTACCACAAAACAAAACAAAATAAAACAGCACAGACTGAAATGTATTTGCAGGGAGTGGGGGAGGTTGGCACGGTAATGTAGGCAGTCAAGCCCACTCAGAACATTTCACTGTAAAGAGAAGTAGAGAAAGTGACCATATTCACTGAGGATTGGAAGTGATTTTAAAAGGACTCCATTTTAGAAAATAGTGATTTGAGAATAATTGTGTGTATGTAAATGCTCATGAGGAATACACTGAAATGAGTGGCTGAGGGTCGCAGAAGAGTTTGAGGAACAACCTTGAACTGTAGGTCAGTGCTTCTTGCCCGTTGCCAGGAAAGGAGTGAGGAATAGAAACGCAGCTAGAGTGCTGTGTTTCCTGAAAGGAGTTATTACCTGATGACTTCTATTTTCTTAAGGAAGTAGGAGGTAAAATCTGCTGAGATTATTGAAAGAAAGCAGTCGTAGGTTCCTACTTCTGTGAGTCAAACGTTTCACACCACATTCCTTCTCCTTCCTTTGAGTCTGGCTTCTGTAGCTCGCTCTAAACTCTTCCTGGTTCTTCTCATACATGCTCTCGGGTGGCCTTTACCTTCATGTCATAGTGGATTTTGCAAGCTGAGTCTCTTCTGCATTCAGCCGTGCTGAAGCCAGCCTATGTGGTCTTTGGAGAGGGAATTGGTTTCCCTTGTTAGCTAGTATGGCTTTAGTTACTTAGACTTCATTATGTGAGTATTTTTTTTCAACAGTTTATGGTAAATTTTAATGTTTTCAATGATTAAAATAGTACAAATATTGAATTATGTTGAACTATTGCAAAGTGCTTCGTAGTTTTGCTCTGTAGACAGGTTGTTCTGTTTGAATTTTTAGCGGGTTTAACAGATTTGTATATATGTATTTCATACTTATATATATGTATATAATTTGGAAGATTATGTGTAACTTTTATAAGCTGGGCATGGTGGCACCTGCCTGTAATCTCAACACTTGGGAGGCTGAGGCAGGAGGATTTCCATGAGTCTAAGGCCAGCCTGGGCTCCATAGTGAGTGACTTCAGGACCAGCCTGGGCTACAGAGCAAGACCCTGTTTTTCTTTTCTTCTTCTTTTTTTTTTTTTTTAAGAAAACTACGTAACTTTTTAAGTATATATGCTGTGACATTTGCTAGTTTGTGGTCTACCTTCTAACAAATGCGATTTCTTTTTTATTTCTAAGCCTGTTCCGTGGGTGGCATACCTGGCTCCAAGAAGTGGTTCTTTGCAGTTCAGGCCATATGTGGATTTTATCAGGTAATAAGTTATTAGTGAATGTGTCTACGGCTCTAAAAGTCCCACTAATCCGTTTTTTAATGCAGTCTTTTGTTAGTTTTGCAGTTCTGATTGGCAAGAGATACATTTTGATGCAGAAAGTGATAAGCTTGAAGATGTTCTTCAAACAAATATGGAAGAATGTGTAAAGGCCCTTGAGTGTTTTGAAGAAGATGACAGTAATAGCCGGGAGTCCGTGGCTTTGGCCGAGTGTGTTTATGTTCTTCCTGTGCTGTCTTTACATATTTAGCATTGGGTGGTTTCTTGAAGCAAGAAGAGTGGGTTTGTTTGTTTTAGCAGCTGTACTAAGGAAATTTCAATTAACTAAAATTTTTACCTCTTCATTTTATAAGATAATTAGGCAACTTAGATCTTCTATCTGAATAAAGTTCTTTTTAAATTTTGGGGGTTTTGTGTATGTGTGTGTGGTTGTGGGGAATGAACCCAGCACCTTTGCACTGAGCTACATCCCCACCCCTTGTCTGAATTTTTATCTTGACATAGGTTCTTGCTCAGTTGCTAAGTTGCCTATGCTGGCTCAAACTTGGAATCTTCCTGCCTCACTTCCTAGAATGCTGGGATTATAGATATATGCCACCACACTAAGCTCTGAAAAAATTTCTTTACAGTAAAAAAATTGAGAAGGCTTGGGGGATAGCTCTGTGGTTAAAGTGCTGGTCTAGCAAACACAGAGCCCCTGGTATGATCTCCTAGTGCCACATAATTGCTGGGCAAGTTAAAATGTGGCTATAATCCTAGCACTTGGGAGGCTGAGGCAGAATTGCTGTGAGTTTGAGGCCAACCTGCCTACATAGTGAGTTCAGAACCAACCTGATTTACAGAATGAGAGCCTGTCTCAAGGGAAAAAACAAACAGAAAAGAAAAATTGATACCTGAAAATGTTTTGTTTCTTAATTTTACGTAAGTTGTAAGTATTATAAAGTCATATTTTAGTTAATGTCATTTTCTTAAAGAGAAATTTTACCTGATACTACGTGTTAAGAACTTGACTAGGAATGCTATTTACTATTAATAGCTAGCATTCAAACCAAAGTATCATTTTAATTATCCTATTTGAGGCTGGAAAATGTAATTTTTTTCAACTTATACCAATCATTAGCATTCTTTTTTGTTTATTTGTTTGTTTTTGAGACAGGGTCTTGCCCTGTAGCCCAGGCTGGTCCCAAACTCACTGCAGAGCACAGGCTGGCCATGGACTCATGGCAATCCTCCTGTCTCAGCCTCCTAAGTGCTGAGATTACAGGCGTGCGCCACCATGCCTGGCTTATATGTGGTGCTGGGGAATTGAATTGGACTCTTGTCCTTAACTCTTGACTTAGTGCTTGCTAGGCAAGCGATTTAACTGCTGAGCCATTCCTCTAGCCCCTCATTAGCATTTCTTACTTTGAGATTTTCTATTTTTGAATTGTGGTGCAATATGTTATGTCTAGGTGACAAGGTGCACTTAGGTTTTCTTCATAAAGTGTCCTGTTTCTGACTCACTGTTCATATGTTTCATTATATTCTTCATGTGTTATTTCAAAAGTACTTTTGTTTTCATATTTATATACATATAATTTTTAGGCTTTAGATGTTCTCTTTTCCTCTTTCAAGAAGATACTGTGTGTATTGGTTGGTGAAGGAGATCCTTGTATAACCAGAAAAAGAGCGTTCACCTGGGAGCCAGAGTGGCCGCAGGTTCTCTGCTCCCCGGCCAGTCACCGACTTCTCTGGTCCTTTGTTTTCTCACCCATCAAGTGTTGGGGCTCTTTAAATGGTTTCTAAAAGGTCTTTGTTCGGCCTTGAAGTTCTTGGTAACTTGTGTTTTCCCACCACTTTTAAAACATGACAGTTACGAAAGTATTTCCAGCAAGTGACTTAATAGTTACTTCCACAAGAGGGAGCTTGAAAACTGCAGTTCACGTAAGATGCCAGTTTATAATAAAGGATGTAGGTATCTTTCTATGACAAACTAATTTGAGAAAAAACTTTAGTCCTTTGTGCTTTGGAAAAATCTTAGGAGGGCATTATAGCTCTTCAGTTAAGGCTATTAAATGGAATTTAGGAAAAAGCAGCATCCTTTATTAAACATTCGGTAAAATGTTACTTTGAAGATTAATAAGATGATTGAGCTATTATCATTTGTATTTAACACACAAAATATAATGTAGGGGCTTTTTATTCTCTTTCTTACTGTTGTTACTTACATTTGAATTTTGGATGTGGGTAAGCAGCTGTACTCAGTATTGGAGTCTTAGCTTCTGCACGTAGTATTCACAGGACTTTAGGCAAGTTACTTACAGTGCTGGTGGTAATGGTTTTATGATAATGCTGCCTTGCTTTGTCACCAGAGTTGAATAATGTGTACACCATATTTTACACATAGGTTATTACTACCTGTTGTCATGTGGGTGTTTTCCTCTTTTTATTTTAGTTTGTATGAAGAATCTGCAGAGAATTTGCATCAGTTATCAGACAAGCTTCCTGCTCCTGGTAATAATATAACTGCATTCAGTAATCCCTATCTTATTTTACACTTCTTATGAATGACACATTTAGTCTTTATAATAATGTTCTCACTTCTAACATTGAAATTCAAAATGAAAAATAATTCCTTAATTGAAGTTAATACAAAATGTACTTCATTATTTTAATAAATTATATTAAATTTCTTTATGATTTTCTAAATAAGTTAGAGTTCTTTTAATTATGTTAATTATTTATTTTTTTGAGACAGGGTCTCACTCTGTAGTGCAGGCTGGTCCTGAACTCAGTATATAGCCCAGGTTGGCCTTGTACTTGCCAATCCTCCTGCCTCAGCATTTCAAGTGCTGGGATTACAGGCGTATGCACCATGCCCAGTCTTTATGGGTGCTGGGGAATCACCCAGGGCTTTGTTCTAGCTAGGCAAGCACTTAAAACCGCTATGCCATTCTTCTAGCCCCAGGGTTCTTTTAATTATTTTTGAAACAAAAAATTTAGATAATTCAGTATCCATCTGTTTTCTTGTTTAATTATTACTGAAAAATGATCTTGCCACTCACTTTTTAATATTTTTCAAAATATGTTCAAAGAATACTAATCATATAAACAACTGCTGGAAAGCTAGCTTCTTTTAACATAGATAATTTGGGTAACATTTTTTAGATTGAAGTTAGTACACATATTACCAAATGGAATGTTGCGCAGTAAAAGAACCTCTTTGCTCAGCACTTTTTTTGCAGAACCTGTTTTTCTCTTTAAATGGAAACCATATTTTTGAGAACTGTATTATAATATTCTTAAATTATTCTTTTTTGTCCTAAACTAACCTTTCATTATGTTAAGTAGATGTCACCTAAAATGTGGTAAAACTGGGCATTCACAAATACTTAAGAGCTTACTTTTCTAAATGTCTTCATTATTGAAGGTCATTTATTGGTCAGATTTTAATTATGTCTGTTATGGCTGCGTGTACACCAGGAGCTGAGTAACTGATGAGTGAAGCGTGGTTGACTTCCGTAAGGAAGCTCGTAGCTTGCAGAAAAAATAGTCTTTGTGTTCAGGGTGATTGTGTTACACTGTAAGAAGTTTCACACAGACAATAATCAAATGTATTGATGAGTAAATGTATAGACACTTTTTTTTTGGTGCTGGCAATTGAATCCAGGGTCTTGTACATGCTAAAGATGTACTCGCCCTACACCCACACCCTTCCCCTTTTTTTGCATTGAAGTGTATCAGGTTCTAAATAAGCATTGAGATATTTTACATTTTCTGATGTGACCAGTTAGAGGAATTAAATTACCAAATTTTATTTCCTTTTTGTTTAATTTACATTTTTCTGGTTCTACAGTAAATTTAGAATTTTAGATGATTTAAACTGATGTGAAGTTAGTGTTATTTCTCAGAAACTAATGGTATTGTCGGTATAATTGTTTTTTCTGCTTGTTTTATGGTCCTTTCAGGAGAAATAACTTATTTGAGCATTACAGTTTTATACTAATTCATTTCCTCTTGGATAACAAAATTAAGTGTGGAAAAATGTAATGAAATTGTACAGCTTTTTTTCTTTGTGAGTATAACAATAGCACTGATGATCTGCAGAGTGATGTGTGTAATTAACCACTGCTGTAGAGTGGGCAGGTAATTATGATACAGCTCATTGCTTTCTAGTGTGTGCTAGCTATTTCAAGATAACATGGCTGTAAATCAAAGGATGAGCATTTAAAAGCTTTGAACTTGTAAGTGTATGTATTGTTTTGTGGAATCTTAGAAGTTCAAGTTAAAATACTCTTTTATCCTCTAAATAAATGTAAAAATTCAGTTGTCCAGGGTATTATTTTAAGCTTTTCAGATCTAAGAACTGTAATTTTTTTTCTAGGTAAAGCAATGATAGACATAATACTGTTACCCTCTGACAAAGATCCTCCCAGACTGGAAGACTGTTTGCCTGCTGTTGGTGCATTAAAACATTTGAGAGAATGGCATTCAGCCAAAGTTACTGTAGCTGGGAACCACCGTGCACTGTAAGCTTGACCCATGGAATGTTTTTGATGTCTAACCAGACTACTCTGTTGTTAACAGACTCAGTATTTGAAAATTATTTTAATGTGGCAATGTAAAGATGTATGTCAGCTTGTGATTAAAGATTTATATCTTGAGAAGAATCTAGATTTAATTTCATATTTCTAAAACACTTAAATTTTTAATAAATACTAATTTGTAACTACTATTGAACATTAATTCTCCAGACTTAGTTTGTGCTTTTAATGGGCTTGAAAAACATGATAAAACTGTGATATGTGGATATACCAGATTTTTATTTTAATGTGATTTTTATTTTTGGTGTTATGTGCTGATACAGAAAAAAATATACACCGTTATCTTTGATGACATTTATTAGGACTTGATTGTATGCATCAGTTTTGAGTCTTACTATTCAAGTTGGATTTACTGACTTTATGATTTTTCTTCTATAAAACATCAGTAGATGCTGGTTAAGTTTAAACAGCAAGAAGACATTTTAGGAGAATGCAAGTGGAAACAGGAGTGCTAATAGTCAAGCTAGTATGTGGTGAATATTGACCAAGTTTTTTGATGCAGAACTGCATGGATACAATTTCGGAGTGCAGTTCTGGCTTTGAAGATAAGGAACTATCCTTGTGTCTGTGTGTATCTGTATGCGCATCTGATACATTTAAATCAGTAGTAAAGTAAAAGGTCTGATTCTTTATCCTTAATAATAAGGATAACCACTCTTAAATTTGTGGAGATGTGGTATTAAATCAATATGTATCAGACCTCACTCAGGTCTTTAAGGTTTTTTTTAATCACATTGATATAAAAAAAGAAAGAAACCACATGATAATAAACTTCACTTCATAGACCATTAAAGTAAGATATACACCATTTATTTAATTATCACAACTTTTTTTTTAACAGAAATTGTCAGAAAATTGCAAAATACCTTTCTGCTAATGTTATATCTTTAGAAGAGCTAAGAAATGTTATTGACTCAAAGGAATTATGGAGAGGAAAAATTCAGATATGGGAAAGAAAGGTAAACAAGTTTCTTAGTTATCTCAATATACAGTGCTGTCCTTTCAACTTTACAATGTCGATAGCTTAAATAAATCTTGGTATAAATGTACCTTATCAAGATGTTCTAGGTAAGCTCTAAATAAAACTTTCTACAGCAATAGAAAGGTGTTGTATCTGTGCTAATACAACAGTGCATATGCCAAATATTGTTACTAGGCCCTTTATATGTGACTAGTTCAACTGGTAAACTGAATTTTTAATTTATTTGATTTTAATTATTATAGTCTGAATTTGAGTAGTAGTTTTGGATACTACAGTTCTAGAATATAATTCTTTTAAAATAGAATTTGACATTAGTCCAGTTCTTGTTTCTTATCCAAGTTGTTTTATTTTATTGCGTGTGTGATTTACTGGAAATAGACCTTAAAACAGTTTATTTAATGCTTAGCTTTCTACTGAGTAGCTCCCTAATTTTGAACATTTCTTTCCAGATTTCTTAGCCACAAAAAATGGGAATATTAGGTTGTTTGAATTCCTTTAATCCTAAATTTCTCCAAGGTTCTGATTCCATTTTTGTATTTTTTGTTATGAGTGAATATGTTTGATGATTTTTGTAAGTTGTATTCATTTTAAAAGAAGTATCCTTATTAATTTGTATATTTTTGTTGGCAGGCAGGAATAAATGATGTATCTTAATGGTTGTTCAGGGTGTCCTGGAACCATTAGTAGGCCCTTGCATTTCTCTAAAGTTTTTTTTTGCAGTAACCATTACACTTTTTCCCCTTTTTTTCAGCTTTAATTTAATTTCTTTGTAGTCCTAGGACTGAGCTTTTACACTGAGTTACATCTCTTGACTTTTTGATTCCCCCCTTTGGAAACAGTTGCACTAAAAAGTTTGCCAACCTGGTCTCAAATTTTTGTTCCTCCTGCCTCATCCTCCCAGAATACTGAGATTATGAGAGTCTAGTAAGACTCTAGTAAGACAATAGGAATTAATGTGTTGGGCCTGTCTTGCTGATTTACAGGACAGCTCATCTTAATCCCAGAAAAGTTAGAGCTGTAGGTTCCTGATAGCAAGTTGTTTTTTGTTTTTTGTTTTTTGTTTTTTGTTTTTTTTTTTTTTGGCAGTTTTAGGGATTGAACAAAAGGCCACTGGCTCTGAGCTACATCCTTAGCTCTTTTTTACTGTTTGTTTGTTTACTTTTTTCATTTCAAATCAGAGCCTCCCTGAGTTGCTTAGTTGTCCAGGTGGGGCTTCAGCTAGTGACCCACTTGCCTCAGTTTCGCAGAGTGCTGGATTTACAGGCATGCACCGTCACACCTGGCTGGCAGTGGTTTTGAAGTCCAAGTGGAAGAGTGGAAAAATAAGATTAGCTAGCTGCTTGTATTTTCTGAAACTTCATATTTACAAACAGGCTGATAATGGCAGAGTTCTTGTCTTACGATTCTTTTTAATAACAAGTTAAACATCTATAAACCCGCCAAATGTTAACATTTGCGGTCACTTCTTTAGTGGAGGGGATGTACCAGCCACACAGCCTTGTGGTGATTAAGGACTTAGATTCTGTAGCAGGCGTGCCTGTGTTCCCTTCCTGGTTCTTTCTTTGTTAAATTGTTGTGCGACGCGGTGGTGCCATAGTTTTCTTCATCTGTAGAACAGGGACAGTAAGAGTTCCAGTTCATAGATTTTTATGGGAATTTAATTATTCAAAGCACAAAATAATTGCTCCGGGCCTGTTAGCTGGTTTTATTGTTGGTACCGTTTACTATTATTGGCACCTTCATCATGATATCTGGAGTGATTTATCTTCTCTACGACAGCACATGTTGAAGGCGCAGCATGTCTGTGGCCCCATACTCCGTATCTAGTGGTAAGAGAGCCTCTGGCTGCATTGCTTACAGGCTGGTACCAAGCCAAAGATGGGCAGATATACGCGAAGGAAGTTGCTTGGTCTTGGGGCTGCACAGAAAGGCCACAGCATCCTCCTCATTAAGGGTCAGTGTCAGCTTTTTATTTAAAAAAATTTTATGTCAAAATAAAACAGAAACACGCCTATGTTGAGGAAGTAGCCTTTGAGGTGAGGCATCGAAAATCAATTTACATGTGAGATTCCTCTCAGCTTTTGCACGGTGATAAGTGAGATGCATTCACCTTTATAACTACTGATGGTGCCTGTGACCTCCTGGTTTCTCCTCAGTTTGGACTTGAAATCAGTTTTCCTGAATTTTGCTTAAAGGGAGTCTCACCTAAGGATGTTAGTACATCTAAATTAAGTACGCACTTTCCGACCAGAAAGGTAACACCATCAAAGGACAAGAATATTCTGCCAAAGGTAATTTTGTGTTTACCTTTTTGCTAGCATGCCTTTGTGAAGATGTTAGACCCTACAAAGTAAGCTTGAAAATGTGTGCTTACGTGTGCTCATTTGCATGAGTCTTGTAATTCTTATAATGAGGTGCTTGAGCTGTGTCATGTTAGGTATTAAAGCTATAATGTAGTTGTGATGGATTTTTTTTTAATATAATGGACCTAATTTTGAGACACTGAAGGTCTAAGATTACCTTTGTGTAGTCCTTTTTGATGTGGCTTTTTAAAGGCTCAATCTGAAAAGAATAAGATATATTGGAAAGTAGATGGACTTTCATATTAGACAGACCTGAGTCTGAAACTTGACCCCAGGAATAGCCTGGACAGGTTGATTTAACTCATTTGTGAAATGGGGGCAGTCATAACATGTGCTTAATTTATAATTGGTTCTTATAAGAAGTTATAAAATGCTTATACTTAGAAAAAAGCTAAGTTTTTTTAAATTGGAAAAATACCATGAAGTTTTGTAGACAAACATTTTAAAAATTCATTTTAAAAGACCCAGTTTAATAATGCCCAAAACACAAGGCTCTTCAAGTTACAAGGATGCGAAATTGATAATTCATATTTTCTTATCAAAGGGTGGTATAAAAAAGGTATAATTACTAGTATGAATTGATTTTCACTATTATTTAGAATTGCTTAATTTAAGCAACTTAACTATCATTAACATTTTTAAGTTTTCTCTAAAGAATAGAATCCTGAGACTTCAAGTTCTCCTTAGTAGTACAATATTCAAATATAGTAATGTATCTATTTGAACTTGAACTTATTGGCCTACTTCAGTTTTCCAAATACTACCTGGCTAATTTTTATATGGTGCTGGGGAACCAAATCCAGGGCCTTGTGCTGGCTAGGCCAGCTCTTTAATCACTGAGCTATGCCCCAGCTCCTTTTGACGATAATCTTTGGCACTAACTCTTCAAAAAGTTTTAGACCACCCTAGTTTTGATATGGGTACATATTGTACCTATGTGTGTATGTATACCACACACACAAAAATAATCATCTGTAGTGCAGTTGCTCTCCTTTCTGCAGTCTAACTGGAAAATCTTTTTCTGTCTTTCATGTGAGGCATTTAGCTCTTACTATTGAAATGACTCTCCTTTAACTTATCTTTAGGCTGTACCCAAAGAAATACTCAACATATGTATTTCAGAGTGGGGCTGTCTCTGTTAATCAGCACCTTTGGTTTTACTGTTTTCTCTCCAGAATTTTTTTTTTTTTCTTAAAATCTCGTAATCACTCAACCCAGGTTCATCCTAGAGAATCTTTTCTCTTTCTCTGTCTCTCTTTTTTTTTTTTTTTTTCCCCTGTGGCTCTGCCTGTGAAGGTAATTTCCTGATTTGTTTCTTCAACACCGCAGCCTCTTGGGTCACCTGTCTTGCTAAGGATAAGCGGCATTAAGTTGAGATCAGTTACCTACTGTCGCTTTCCTCTTTCCACACTCATTTCTTGTTCACCGCTGATTACAAAGAAATCTGTCAACTCTGAAAGGGAATTGAAATGGAAGAAATTCTTGCTTATTATAGAGGATTACGTGGTTAGGTTGCATTAGATGTACAGAAGTTGAAATCTGAGATGTATTTTAAAGTCTTAAACTCATAATCATTAATTTGTATGCTTTTATTTCATTTATGATAGATTATTACACAATTTTAACTTTTTTTTTAGGTTTTCCATTATTATGGCACTGCTCTAGAATTTGTGCAGATGATAAAATTATCAGATCTACCCTCCTGCTATCTTTCGGACATTGAATTTGAATTGTATCCTTTCATTTGCATATTATGTTAAACGATACTTTTATTATGTTAATACTTTTGTCTATTCTGGTATTGGCAGGTAAATATACATTTTAAGTGTACGTGTGATTTTCGGTCATTGTTCTCATGGTTTTAATATGAATACTTAGGTGAAAATCTTTATTATAGCTGCTTGTAAAAAGTTTTGATTTTCTCACATTCTGAATTTTATGTTTCCCCTACAGAGTCTTTCTCTGTGAGGCAAGTATCTTTACTTTCATTTACTAATTATTAGGTGGGGCTCTGAAAGTAATAGAGAAGAGGTGGAGCCTTGCTTCCAGGTAGCGGTCATGTTCCCTGAGCGCAGGCTACATTTCTTTCCCATGGGGTATTCACTAAAGCCTTGTCTTTCTCTCTTTCCCTTTTTCTGGCCAAACATCCTTAGGTGAATTTTATGTGTGGATTTTTTTTTTTTTTGTCTTTGCTGTTACTTTGTTTAGTGCTAACGTGCTAATGCGTTTGAAAAGTAATTTTTCTTTTTCTACATGCATCTTTATGACTTGTGTTTATCAGTATGTTTTGTTGAAAAAGCCCACAAATGTAATATGGATAGTGATAACACATTCTAGGCGCTTAATTAACTTTGCAGAATATTTGAAATTTCAGTATGTTTCCCAAACCAAAATGTTCGTAATTTTCTTCATGTAAATTCTTTCCTGGGGAAGAGATAACATTTATGAAAGTGTCTGAGAACCTCACCCCGCTGAGAACTGTCTGTAGTCTTGTATCATAAGAAAATTATGTTTTTTTGGTTCTGAGGGTTTTTTTGGGGGTGGGGTGGGGAGGTGCTCAGTAATCATGTTGGCGAGCCTTTGTAAAGTGACCACATCCTAAAATCTTCCCATACTGTGAGTGGACATTGAGTTATATCCTAAAGATAATGAAGAGTCCTAGAAGGATTATACGGTAGGGAGTGGATTGACAGAAGTAACTTCTAGTGCATCCTGGTAGGATTTTTGTGAATTTAATGGAACTTAAACCAAAGACGTAGCATTTGCAATGGAGATCCAAGAAAATGCCAGGACATGTTAGGAGTATAAAATCCACGGGTCATCCTGATCTAAGACATGCAGGTAAGGTGAGGGGGCTAGGTGAGTGTAGGATGATTTATTTTTGAGATAACATGAGGAAAGGAATAGGTTACAGAAGAGAAGCTCAAATTTGAATAGTAACACAGAACACAGAAAAATTGACATATTTATCCTATTTATATCATTTTAGATCTTGACTTTAGACCAGTGATATCCATGCTGTTCAGTGGAACATTACGGAGTCAGAGCTCCCTGGGTGGAGGGGCTGGAAGGTGGGATGAGGGGGCGTGGACGAGGCCCCCCTATTTCTTCTCTATGCTAGAACTGTCCCTCTTTCCCCAACTGTAAATGTTGGGCTTCCAAACAGTCTTACTTGAAAAAGACTGACTACCCAAGGATCTTGAAAAGCACATTTAGATGCTGGTCTTATTTTTTAAATAATATGTTTAAGTAATTTTTAGTATACTTGTCATTGCCATGGTTTTAAAAAAAATTCTTCAACTTGGAAAAAATAGTCTCCCTCGTGTACTGTATTTCTTCTTCAAGACTAGGCAGAGGACTCCTTGGTTTTGCTACTCATTGTTTATGAGGAAGGGAGAAGGGAGAAGTGGTAGGAATCTGTGGAGAAAAACAGAAAAGCTTGTACGCTCCTGAAATGTTCACATATTTCTCCCGCCATCAGCATGATTGATATGTAAGCATGAGTGGGCTGATAGATTTTTATATACTTAAATGTAAATGATAACACATGTATCTGTAAACATTCAACATATTTTAAATTCTGAAGCAAATATACTTACAACACTTCTAGAAATACACCTAAGAGCAGAATGTTTTATTTAAGAAGAAATTGTTGTTGACTTAGAAATGGAACATTAACAGTTTGCTCTTGGATTTTTTTATTGAGAAAGTTTTGCACATTTCTTAGTCTGACACTTTATAGTAGTGATATTCAGAACATGTATTCAGAAAAATAATCTTAAAAGAGTAATTGTTAGTTTCTAAAGTTAAAATTTTTTTTAGTAAGCGAATTTAAGCAAACTGTGGAAGAACTGAGGTCATCAAACTTACTTTATGCGGTACAATTGTTTCCTGGTTACTGTTTCTTCATTTCTTTAATTCCTTTGTACAGAGGATTGGCAGAGAACACCACCAGGCAGGATTCCATTCTGCTGGTGGAGCAGCTTTCTTCTCTGCGTGGCAAGGTATGGAAAACATTTTTGGTGTCTGGTTTTTATGTTTAATGTGTAAGGATATTTAAGGAAATGAATATAATTTGTTAATTTGTTTTTGCTTAAAACCTTGTTTTCTTTAATGTAATAAAAAATTATTTTGGCCCCATCTCATGTTAAGATAACTTTGGACTTTCCATAATAAAGTATCTTGCAGACATTTTTTTTTTAGTTTTACGAGAGAGTTTCCAAAATAAGCTGCATAATAATATATCATTATTATTTCAGTAATAAGCTAGCAGTTACTTAACATTTTAGAACACTGCTGGTTAATCTTGATTGTCAACATGTTTGCTGGGGTGATGCTTGGGGAATTCATAAGCATCCTTCTGAGTGTATTTAGGTGAGTTCTGGGGGCCTCACCCTGTATCAGGTCCCTGGCCCATCCTTGGCCTTCCTGCCTGGCTGTGCTTTGTGGCCGACAGGAGTTGAGCAGCTGTCCTGCATCCCAGTGTTTGTGCCTTGGCGCCCGCCAGCCATTCACGGAAGCAACTGAAACCATGAAGCCAAGTATACTTTTCCTCTTCTAAATCGCAGGTGTCAGACATTTTGTCTCAGTGACAAGAAGGTGATTAATACAAACATTGTTTTTGACCTGTCCCTTTGATTTCTCAATTCTGTGAGAAAGCATTTGTTTTTATCTGTGTTATCATTTTCCGTGGTAGAGCAGAGAAGGAAATGTGAGATGCTTGTATAGCTTCACTGAATTATCACTTGCAAGTTTGTATTTTTGTCTCATAAATACAGCGATATTTAGGAGATTTGTAGCTACTTAAATGTTCAAAATAGGTATTTTTTTACTTTTAAAAATTGGGATATGAAAACTTGTAAGTGGAATCATGTATGTAAAGTCTTGTATGGCTTTTATTAGCAAGAAAAATAAAAGTTGGCAGTTCTTTCTGATTAGCCAACTATGATGTTTCCATGAAGATGACTTTTAATGCACAAAATATTTACTGTATTTTTGGAACACTTTATTATTTTAACCACAAATAGACTATTAACAAATATTCTTATGATTGTTTAATTGTAGCCATTTCTCCTTGGTGCTGTAATCCAATCTTGGTTCTAATTCTTTTAGAAAATTGTTAGAGGAAAGGAAGTATGATTTTGTCTTTAAGATGTTAATTACATGATAACTTAAAATTTTGGCTTCCAAACACATTTTTCTATAAGTTTAGTTGTATTTTGAAGAGTAAAAATTCAGATACATACTTATAATGTATGCAGTAGAGGTGTAAAATAATCCTTAGTTCATATTTTTGACATAGGCAACTATAATTCTAGATGTGAGCTAGGCTTGTTATTTAATATCGTATTTTCAGTTGTTTAAATCTGTTGTATTAGATTTTGGTTGTTATTGCTTCCTTGTTACTATCATCTATTAGTAAGTACTAGATGGAAACTTAAACATTTTTCACTTTAATACAAAAAAGATAACATTTAGAAATGTACATAAATTATGAAAAATAACAAGCCTCAATTTGAAGCAATTTTTTTTTCTTTTATGTTGAGTAATTTATGTCTTACACTTTTCGTAAGTGGTACTGAATGTTATGCTCATGTTCTGAATTGATCGTCTTGCTTCGTGGCTTTGTTTTAATCTCTACTTGTTTGCTGCCAGTGATGTGTCAGTTGCTTGTTTCCATATCAGAGACAGTGAGGTAGACAAGAAGGCCTTTCCTTCCTTGGGAATCATTTATGGATTTTAAATTCTAGTAATAATGACCTTCAGTGAAGTTTAGCTTAAAAATTTATCACCCAAAAACAGAAATAAAAACTTTGAATAAAGCTCATTTTCTTAGAGGGTCTAATGTCCATTTGTCCTATGCTCAGGAAGATACACACATGTACAAACATGCACACATATATGAAAAATTTGCAAGATTGTAA
Organism: Ctenodactylus gundi; assembly: GCA_004027205.1. Lineage (NCBI taxonomy): Eukaryota > Metazoa > Chordata > Mammalia > Rodentia > Ctenodactylidae > Ctenodactylus > Ctenodactylus gundi. The sequence goes on along the minus strand of PVKB01001539.1, from coordinate 320,394 downwards.
AATTATTTTTATAGTGAATGTTAGGAAGAACCTTTTGAAATGATTGAATCAAGGATTTGTAATTTAAGACTGAAATGCTGTTTGGCCTTTAAATTCTAGAGGGAGAATGATAGCGCAAACAGACTGACTACCTTCCAGTCTGTCAGTGGTTGTCTAGTGATGACTGTGTGGGTGAGGGACAGGTGATCAGAATCCCAGTTTGTAGTGAATGCTGTATAAATAACTGACATTCACAACGTTTGTGAGATTTAGAAATTCTTAATCTTCCTATTTTTGGCAAATGTTTAATCAAAATTAGGCTGTTTCATAAATGTGACCTATTCTTCACCTGGTTGGTTGTCATATTTTTATATGAAGCTATAACTTATTCATTGAACTCCATTTAACATGTCTAAAATACGAAGAAAGTTGTAGCTGGGATCTGATCAGGCATATACACACTATAGGCTGGTGGATCTCTTGGGCCATATGGTGTTCTCATGTGGTTGGGCCTGTGAAGCATTAGTAATGCAGGAAAAGACTGGGATTTACTATATAGAAAATGTTATGTATTTTTATATCTAATGGTTAATTTCTATTGCTAAATATTTTTATTTTTAATTGCCACTTTTATTGCTATTTTTAATTGCTATTTTTAATTTTACTATGTAAAGTATAACTTACTTTAAAAGTTATTGCTATAGTAATCATCTCTATTTTTACCTTTATTTTGTCTCTAAAATATTTATTTTCATACGCGTTGATTGAGAATATATACATAAAAATAACAGCAACAGAACTCGCACATTAAATCTAATTGAGAACCACATACCGCATATAAGTAATCCATCTACATAGGGCAATTAAAAGTAATTTTGCATTAGGATTAAGATTTCTGACTAATTTAGCTATGCTTGCATTTCTTCAAAGTGTTTTTTAAAATTAATGTACTTTATTAGAATGTGTTGATTGATGTAGCTACTTTTCTAAAATAGGTAAAATACAATTTTCAGAATCATAATTTGTTTCATTTAGTCCTTAATCAAACTGAGAATTTAACTAAATGTATTATGGTATTTTTGTTTGAGCAAAGATTTGATAAACATCTGTATGCCCGATGTTAGATGTTGAGAGATAAATAAGTTGAGTTTGTTCATAAATCAGTCTGAAGCTGTTCTGTGTTTTCTAGAATATAATTCAGTATCTTCTATACAGTTTTTACCTACTAGCAATAAGTCTATGATTTCTAGGAACAAAAGTTCCTACTTTGCCTTCATTTGTATTATTATTTTGACAACAGAACAAGAATATATCTAATTAAAAGTTCTAATGTAATAGTTGACTAAGATGATTTTTTTGATGGCAGAAAATTCAGCTTATCATTATTGTATGTATGTGTATTAATAGAGAGAGAAAAAGAGAGAGATTAACTCACAACCTGAACATAAGGTAAATAATGTGAATAACAAGGTTTTTAGTGATGTATACTTCAAGAGAAAGGGGATAGAGGAAGATCATAGCTTTGAATGTCTTTCTCTTTTTTTGGCCTTTTTTTATTGTTGTTGGGTTTTTTTTGCAGGGTATGGAACATTTTTTCAGTTCTTTTAGTGAAGTTCTTGAGTGAGGGGATTACTAAATACTTGCTACACAGGTGAAATATGAGTGGAAACTGGTTTTCTAATGCTATTCCTGAGTGGATTTCTGTTTGCAATCAGTAAAAATACGTTTTGCTTTTCTAGGTTGGTGCTCTTTTTGTGTTGCCATGTACTGTTAGTAACATACTAATGCCACCTCCCAGCCAACTCAGTTCAAGAAAGTGGAAGGAGTATATAGCCAAAAAGCCTAGATCAATCAATGGTAAGTAGGAAGTCTTATTATTTAGTGATATAAGATAATTATTTACCCAACTGAAATAGAGATTATTTGGGTGGGGGCGCTTGTAGGTGCTGGACATTGAACCCAGGTATTAGTATATGTCAGGCAGGTGCTCAACCACTAAGCTACATCCCTAGTCCAAGACAGCATTGATTTTCTGTAAACATATTCATTAAAAATTCCAGTGATCTTATGGAAGAACTTTCAAGTGGGTAATTATATTGAATATTGATGTTTTAGAGACATTTGAAGAAACAAATTTTTGAAAACAGTTTATTTCTTATATGGTGCATTTAAGAAAAGGACCCTATGGTTAGAATTTTTTGAAGAAATTGGAAGTTATTTAATAGTTTAGCTGTATGTTATGCAATGCTCTGAATAATTGAAAAATTAAAAATTATTTTTCTCTTCACTGTACAACTGAGGAAATTCAGGGATTAGAAAAGTTAAAAACTGTTATTTGAAAAAAACCTTGGTTTAAATCCTAGTTCTTGCCATTAATAGTTCTGTAACTTCCCTTGGGATTTGAACCTGGTCTCTATGTTTTGCTTTTCTAGTAATCTGGTATGTTCAAGATGTCATTATAAAAATAAAATTCTAACTTCTGTTATAAAGTAGAGATTGAATCCAAACTAGTATTTCATTATACAATTGTGAATCAAAATGTTACAATTACATTACCAAAGTTATGTAGCTAAATAAAGTGTGTTCCTTCATACTTTTGCTTTGGTGGAAGTTGTATTTAAAGAAATTGGACAAGAATTAAAGTTTCTTTGAGCTGATAGTTTCTGTGACTTATGCTGGTGATGGAACTGCAGTAGTAACACGTCTCTGAGAATGGCTATAGGAGATGGGCATGGAAATGCTTTTGCATGGCAGCTTTGGGCAAACACAAAAATTACAGCTGCCAAGGTTTTTTAAGACTCAGTCCAGAACTAGGCTAGTCCCACTGCTGCATTGCTGTTTAAAGTTAATCACAAGAACTGTTCAGATTCAGGGAAGGATTTACTATACAAGACTATTAATACTGAAAAGTCACCAGTGTATTAGCTTTCCATTGGTGCATATAGGTACTAATTAGAAATGATTGGGAAACAAAAAACAAACAAAGTATGAAGGAACACACATGCCAATATTGTTAAAGAGAGCCAAAGGTAGGGCCTTTAAAAATACATGCATTTAGGTCAAAGTGGAGAAAAAGTTAGGAAGTGAGTTCATGAATTGTCATTAGATGACCATAGCAAGTTATAATTAACGTCAGGATCAAAGTACCTTTTATTGTATCCAAAGACATTTTGTAGGATATGTTGCAAGCTTATAGGAAGTAAAGGAAAGTGGGACGGGGTCCAGGCACTTGAAAAGGTAGATTTATGGTCCTTTTTGGGTGAAATGTAAATGTAGTAAAGCAAGGAATATATTTTGATAATGCTGGTGATTTTTTTTAGCCAGTAGTGTGATGGTAAATGTAAGGGTGCTTCCAGACTATCTCGTCTAACATAGCCTTACAAGTTTGAGAGCATTTTCCTGGGGAATGAGTTGTTATTGGTATAGTTCACTGCACCCTCTGGCACATGAATAAGTGCATCTTTAACTGTTCTCACCTATTCACAGAGAATATCGAATGATTTTAGAGAATGCTAAAACAAAGCCAGCGCTACATTTAGGGCGTGGAGATTTAGCCAGTTTCACTGAGGCTACATGGAGTTGTGGATAATATTCATTTCTTAGCATTGCATATGTCCAAGACTTATAGTATGAATTGAATGTTCATATCCTCAACATAAACGGAGTATATCTTACATAGCCAAATGTTACATATTTTTTCTTACAACTTTCTACTTCAAGTAGCTATTTTGTGGAGAGTTCAATTTTTAGGTAATTTATTGATTTATAATATATTTAAGATTATTACAACTTTAGTATCAGGTGACTTGATTGCATTTTTAAAAATTGTTGCTTGAAATTTAATGAGTAATAGTGGTGGCTTCTGAATAATGATAAGATATTTCATATGATAATCTTTGAAGCTAGATTTTTGATTACTGATTAAGCTGGATCATTAAGGGCTGATTAAACTGACACTTTACAGTATTCTTTTAAATCTTAGAAGTAGCAACAAAATTAAACTGGATAGCTAATTATTAAGTTCTGTTTTACCTATAATCCTTTCTGAAGGTGAACTTTATCACTAATCCTATTGACAGAACTCTTTTGGTTGAAAATAGAGGAGCCCAAGTTTTAGTATAAAAATTTTGTTAATTCTTACATCCAAAAAAGTTGCTATCCCTACTACTACATGTCTAGCAGTGGCTTTTCTCACTCATCCAGACAATATGTGAGCTCTCAGGTCATCTTTCCAAACCATAACCCTGTTTCTCCATACTCTACTGAATTATGCCTAACTATTCCATATTATCGTCGCAATGTTCTGGTCTCCAAACTAAACTGTACTTTTCCTGAGACTATTTCCTGATTTTATTGCTTTGTGACTTTGTTGTTGATCCAGCCAGTCATATGTTTCTTTTATGTATTTGAATATGGAACAGATTCTTTGTGTCATGTGCAGCAGTGTAATGTGAGGATTAGTGCTTAAGGAGATAGTCTTTATTGTCCTTTCCTGGAATTTTATGGAAGTCATTTATTCTTACATAGCAAAGTATTTTTTTCTGATAGATTTGATGTTTGATAATTTTATAATTTTGAGTTTGTTGTTTTCATACTTTTTTAACTGAAATTTTTTTTTAAAGGAAAACTTTTAAAGGTAGTCTTGGAGAAAAAGCATGTCATCATTTTTTTTGATTGACTAATCTAATAACAATATTTGTAAAGGGACTAGACTAATAAAGCCTGATGAAATGTTTTGAAATGAGAAAGCATGTGGCTTCTTAATACTCAAATAATCATGATGAATGTGTTTCAGAGTAGTCCAACTGGTGAGGTTAACAAGGCACTACATGACTGATCTATAAGTAATTTCCATCTTGAAAGACAGTATACAGAGGTAAAGACATTGAAAATAAATTTGAGTGATGGAGACTTAATATTCTTTCAGAAAGGAACATTCTTCAGGATAGTCTATATGTATACACTAAGTCATGAAATGACTCAGTAAATTTAGAATAGAAATAATACACATATATTCTCTAGTGCAATGAAATTAAATTTTTACACAACAAACATCTGAGATATTTCTCAAATATTTAGAAATGAGCACTTTTCTGAATAACCTGTAGGTCATAGAAAAAATAAATAGGAAGTTCTAAAATACTTTTAACAAAATGAAAATAAGTAAAAAGCATCAAAATTATTTAAAATAGCTAAAATAATATTAAGAGATGAAACACTTCTTATAGATTGGAAGAAGGAACTAAAATCAGTAAGTAATATAAGCATCAGACTCAAGAAGCAAGGAGACCTAATTCCAACTAGAAATCGAAGAGTAAAGTATTGTGAAATGTGTATACCAAAAGAAGTACAAGGCCTGTACACTGAAGATCACAAAACATTACTAAGATTAATTTCAAAAGATACTTGAGTGGAGAGATATAGTATGTTCAGAGATTGGCAAACAATCTGCTGTGTTTTAGCCTGAAATGTTGCTCAAAGGCCCATGTGTTAAACATTTTGGTTCCCACCTGTGTCACTATTGAGAGGTGGTGAAACTTTTAAGAGATGGGTCTCATGGGAAGAAGTTATATCCGAGGGGACATTATTATTGGATAAATATTATTGCAACCTTGACTTCTTCTTGTCTCTGGTTCTTGTTTGCCATAATTTTTCCTCTATGTCATGCTCTGGCTGTGATGTTAGGCCTCAGTACAGCCCTAAAAGCAATAATAGGTCAACTAAACATGGACTGAAATTTCCAAAGTTGTAAACCAAACTAAACAGCTTTCCTCTTCTAAGTTAATTATCTCAGTGACAGAGAGCTGACTAATTTAATTCTTAAGATGGTATTGTTCCCTGAATTGTTATAAACTAAATTCAATCCCTATTTTAAAATACCATAGAAATTGACAAACTAAACTTGTTCTTAAGTTTATATGGAATTGCAGAAAGCTGAGAATGACCAAAACACTATAGTGAAAAACACTATAAAGAAACTTAAAAAGAAGCTAATAACTAAAAGAAAATAGTTCCAAACATATACCTGACAACAGAAAAAATTATTAAAAATTTCTCACAGTTCAGTAATAACACAGCCCCATAAATACATAGGTTCAATGGCACATGCCTGTAATCTCAGTGGCTTGTGAGATTGAGGCAGGAGGATCACAAGCTTTGAGGTTAGACCAGAAAACTTATGGAAACTGTGTCTTGAAATAAAAAATAAGAGCTGAGGATGTAACTCAGTGTGAAAGCCCTGGGTTCAGTCTTCATTACTGAAAAGAAAGCTCTGCATAAGCTTTGAATAAACATTTCACTGAAGAATGAAGGAGAATGACTAATAAAGTACATGAAAAAGTGGTCTTTAGTCTTTAAGGACATAAAAATTGCAATCAAAATGTGAATGTAACAATGCTATCTCTACAATGGCTATAATTAAAAACGTTGACTATCAAATGTTAATTAGTATATAGAAGAATTTCAAATCTCACACATTGTTGGTGAGGACATATAATACAACAGCTACTGTGGAAAACAATTTGGCAGTTATACTTACATTTAATTATACAGCTCAATACTTCCACTCCTAGGTATCTACCCAGGAGAAATGAACGTTTGTTCACATAAAGACTTGTGAGCCAGTTTTTGTCAAAGCATTGTTCATGATAGCTAAAAATTGAAACCTAGACAGTTGTCAGGTGATAAACAGATAGAATTTGTTTTTTTTTCCAAACAATGGAAAATTGAACAAATAGAAAGGCTTGCATGTTCCTGAAAAGTGTGCTAAAGTTTTGAAGTTAGACAAGATTATGTATCGTATGACCATTTATATGAAACTTCTACAGAAGACAAATGGAGACAGCAGATATTGGTTGCCTGAGGCCACGGGTGGGAAAGAAGATGGGCTACAGAGGAGCATTGGAGGTTTTCCAGCACCAGATCCTGGTGACAGATGGATAATTGGATACATTTTCCTATGTTGTTAGACTAATACATGTCTGTGTGTAGGTAGACATGACTGTGTAAATGACACCTCATTGAAGCTTTTTTTTTTTTTTTTTAAGAATCACTTTAAGGTCCTTTGGCGTATGTATGAGTTTTTTTTTTTTTTTCTCTCCTACTTCAGTGATTCATAATACCACTTAGACCTAAGAATCACTTTGAAAATTTGAAAAAAAATCAGTCTTATCACTACCTGAGGTCAAATCAGTCCAAATATTGGTGGAGGATCCGACACATCTGTAGTTTGTAAAAGCCCCTTAGGAGCTTCAGACACCCACCCTGGACCGAGAACATCTGCCCTGTGTTTCCCTCTTGCACCCAGGCTTTGAAAGTAACTGTCACTGAAGGGGCTTTCAGTGTTCTGCAGCATAAAAAGGATGGGTAAATCATTGCTTTAGGCTTTAAATTTATTTTTGTTGTTGCTTGTTTGTTTGTGTTGGGATTGAATCCAGGGCCTTTGCACTGAGCTACAAGCTACATGTGTGTAGTGTATTTAAAATATGAATAAAATATACTCTGGCACACTTCAAATTGGTAAGGAAAGTAAACATTCTATCTCTGTAGTTCCTTCTTGCTCCTCTGTCCAACTTTACACACTTTCTATGTCTGCAGAATAATAAACACGTCAGTGTTAGTTCTGTGTGATACACATGTCTGCAGTTTCTGTCATTTTGGGAGGCTGAAGTAGAGAATTGCCAAGTTTAAGCCAATACTGAAAAAAAAAAATCCTAAAAATAGCTTGTCTATGTATTGTTGCTTTTAGGTCGTAGTGTAGGTCCACCAGATCATAAACTGTTAACATTATTGTGTGATTCCTTTAAACAATATTTTCCATGACTCAGTTGCATGCTGCTCAAGTGTGGACTGTGTAGGGCTGGAGATGACAATAGGTTGCTGTGCAGAGGAGGGCGCTGTGCAGGGCCAACTGCCTCCTGCACCTGCCACATCCAGTCAGTTGCAATGAAGTCCCTGTGCAGCGGTGTTACAGGCTATTGTGCAACTTGTCGAGTGAAATGCAGCGATTACTGATAATACTTCAACCTACCTACCATGTATGTGCTTGTGAAGACAGGTGTTCATTGTAATTAAGCAGAAGTTTTGCTATTTGCTTACGTGAACTATATTATATATATTGTATACACCCTAGAAGTGTTTCTGTTCACTCAGTGTGGCCTGTCAAGCCACAAAGGTGGCCATCCGTGTCTTAAAGGGTGTAGTATTTTCTGGGAGGATTTTAGTGACCTGGTTTGTTGTTGTTTTACGGTTTTTAAAATATTACTGTTTGTTACATTTTGTTTCCCTATAAGATGCTTTCTTCTGTTTATTTTGGCTTCTGGATTTCATATTAAAGATTTTCTTTAAGTCTCATTTTTTTCTGCTAACTGTTCATGTTTAGTAGAGAAATCTAGAAAGCCGATTAGAAAAGTTGGATGCATAGCTACATCTTACTAATTGTTATCTTCATTTTAGGATGATCTCTGTGTTCGTTACTTAATCATTGCCGGGACAAAATACCCAGCATCCACAATATAAGGAACGAAAGATTTATTTAGCTCACAGTTTCAGAAGGTCTCACACCGGCCATTCCTGGGGCAGCCGGCAGTGGTGAAAGCACAAGGCAGAGGCTGGAGAGCTGCTCACAGCATTGCAGAAAGAAGCCAAGCGAAGTTGGGGACTCAGGCAAGGCTAGAGCTTTCCTGGGAAGAAGCTGTAGCAATGTTTCTTCCTCCTTTAATTACTTCAAGCTGCCAGTTGGGCCCTCCACAGGGTGGGTGCCCTTCCCTCATTTCCTGGCCCTCAAGTCAGTAACAAATACCTGCCTGAAAGCTCTTCCCTGGGGTGTGCCCCCCCCCCCCCTTGTCAGCAAGTGGACACAGTCTTTCCAGTCAAACTCCAAGCATCTGCCCCTCCAGCCAGGCCCAACCCCCCAATACTGCCCACTGTATCTAAATACACGAAGCTTTGGGCGGAGGGGGAGGAGGAAGACAGTCCAGATCCAAACCACAACAGTCTCATTAAGGTATTTCATTAGGTGATACCCCACCCCGTGTTGAGCTCTTTAGTCTTGTTTTAGTCTCTAAGACTGCCCATGTTTCCAAAAGATGGCTGTTAATTCTGCTACCTGGAGTTCAAAATTCTGGAAGTTACATAGGAAAAGAAAGATAAGAGGCCTTAATATTGAACATCTAAGCATTCGCTAGATTGACTAATAAAAAGTTTACAGTTCAGCCTTCGTCTCTGTCTCTGTCTCCTAGGCCAGAGACATCTTATTAACTCTCTTAAGAGGAAAAGCTTCTCATTTTCTCTCAAGAAGGACAATCATTGTATGAATAAATATAAAAAGAGGGAAGGACGCGGTCAGCTTTTTAAGTAGGTGCATATCTTCTCTCTATTCTCAGCTTCCTTTCACTTGCAGTGCCTCCTCGGCCAGGATTGCAGAGACTCTTGGGGACGTTTACACTGTAAGCTTTCTTGCTTCTGGGCAGTTTCTCTCTGTCTCCTTAGCGTGTGAGAGACTGAAGTTTGTTATCAGTTGTTCAGATGCTTTCTTCCTTTCAGGCTTTAGTTACTGGTTGTCTCTTCTTCCAGGATTAGTCCTTGTAGATTTACACTATTTTTAAAAATCCCTTTATTCTGATTTAGTGAATATCATAAGGTAGCGAAATAAATGCTCTGTCCAATTCACCACCTCAAAAAATAAAATGTCTCTACTTCTATTTTTACTCTTGAAGGCTTCAGCTTTTCTTCAACCTTCACTATAACCTTACTTGATTTGTTTCTAAAATATACTAGAAGCTGTCTTAACTGACCTTCACATAACTGGCATGATAGATTAATGAATGCTGTCTGTTCCCTCTGTAAAATACATTATGGATGCCCACCGGAAGAAACAAAAAGCCGCTGCTTAGTACTATTACTGTTCTCCCTCGGTATCCATGGGGATCGGTCCAAGAACCCTCCTCCCCCACCATACCAAAATCCCAAGGATGTTCAAATCCCTTATGTAAAATGACCTACTTTCATATAACCTGTGTATGTCTTCTCATATGCTTTAAGTCACCTCTAAATTCTTAGAGCCTGTAATGCAATGTAGATGCTATATAATTAGTAGTAAGCTGTATCATTTATAACCAAAAGATCTGTACTTGTTCAGTACAAGTGTAGTCTTTTAATTTTATTTTGATCCATTGTTGGTCGGTGATGTGGAACCTGCGGGTGTGCGGGGCTGAACTTGTTACCTTTTCACTCAGCCCTTGAGCTGTGTGGACCTTCAGGAGACAGTTTCTTCCATTACATGATCATTTCATTTTTTAAAAAATGGAAGCTGGAAAAGGAAAATGTGTTATTGGGTGGCTAAATCAGAAAGATGTCATGGAGCTGGTAGTTCCACATCAAAGCAGTGATTGCACGATTTTAATTTAAAAAGAAAGTTTTCTGCTTTGTGTCATTTTATAACTCTGTGCCTTAACAGTTTTTTCAGGTAAATGAACAACTACTGGTCCTGGATGTATTGAGTAACAGCTCGTGTTAAACTAACGTGAGAACTTACCGTGCTCCTCTGGGTTGGATCATTGCCACGTTGCACACTGCACTTTTGCATACTCACCAAGCTCCTGCCATTCTTTAGTTCCAGATGTCGAAGTGAAAGGAGAATATTCTAGCTATTACCTCTTGGTACAAGGTGATGGTGGGAGAGGATGTAAAGCCACCCTGATTCACTCAGCCAACCAGATAAATGGCAATTTTGTCCTCAATTTAATTCATGGAAAGATGAAAACAAAGACAGAAGACAAACTGAGTAAGTGTTGACTCAGATAGAGAAAGCATTTCTACATTCCATTTGCAGTTAATCCATGTGGGCTTCAGTAGAAGAAATATAAAGTATTTACTGAACTTATTTTCCCTCAATTCTGTTTCTGTCAATGATTTACCTTTTATTTTAAACATATAGCATTTTTATAATCTAAAGTGAACTAACTCTGTTTATATTATGGATTGTAAACTTGGTGTTATCTATCACTCTCCACTTTCCACTATGAAGTTTTGAAATCTTCTATTATAGGTGCATATTAACAATCTGTAACGTATTTCTCATTTTCATTTATTTCACCCACATGTTTTCTATTTTATTGTTCATTTCTTCTTAAGCGCCATGTTTTGGTTACCTATTGTTGCCTGACAAACTACCCCAAATGTAACATAAAAACAATGTTATTACTAGGTGCCCTAGTCTGTCAATCTTTTCTAAGCAGGTATAAGAAACTATGATGAAGGGAATTCTACGCTGGTGCCTGAATTTCCCTTTAAAATTAAGAATCAGGTCGAAGTTTAAAATGCAAAACAATACAATACACTTACTTTCTCCTGCTTATGACTTTGAAATATATAAGATTAATAGATACAAATGACTTATTTTTTTAATAACATTTTCTAGGAGCTGAATAAGTTGTCAGATACCTTTATTGCTGACTTTTTTTTTTCTCTTTCTCAGACTGTCCCCTTGACTTGCTAGCACTTCCACGTTATTCTGGTGAGCAGATTGTACAAAGAGAGCAACAGTTAGCCACTGCTCAAGTTTTGGCTTTGAAAGAATGTCTCAGTAAGTAGGCACCTGTACATTTCATTCTATGTACGTAAGCATGTTGATTGCTGAGACCTGAGCTGTCTTTATGTGCACACCCGTCCTTATACATTTTTAGGAATGACACTGACTTATAGAGCAATTCTTGTTACAGGTGATGTAGACAAGAAGAGATGTACAACTTTATTTTTCACCAGATTCAGAATATTCTCATTTGTCCATTATTATTAGCATTTAAAAATAACTATTTTCCCAGACAAGTTTTGTTTCAAAATTTGTTTCTAATTATATATTAGAAAATTTACAGAAATTTTTATTATTTTGTTAATATATACATACAACCTTTTTATTTAGTGGATAGTAAAAGAAGGCTAGAGACTGAAAATAGGAGAAACTGCAAGTCTAAAGAAGTTCATGTTGCTTGAACATGATTCTTAGACTTAGTCATGACTGTCAGTAATTACTAAGCACATTTCCTATGCCTAGGGAAATTGGAATAACGGGCTTTCCTTGCTTTGGAAATTAATACTTTTTTGTCTGTTTGTTTGTTTGGTGGTACTGTGGATTAAACCTAGAAAACTTCCCAATGAGCTACATCCTCAATTCTTTTATTATTTTCTATTTTGAGACAAATTGTCACTAAGTTACTAGACTCTCCAGGTTGGGCTTGAATTTGTAAACCTGCTGGTATTGTAGGTGTAGAGTCATAATATAAGAATTTTCCTCCATTTAGTTATCAGTCTTAAATTTTAAGCATGCACAGTTGCCTAATATAAATTTATTTTAAGCAAATCATTGATATATAACTTCCAAGAAACTCATTGAAGTTATTCGGTCTCCTTAGTTACACACAGAAAAATTGTTAGGATTATATATTGCTATGGGTTGGGTCTGGAATGTCCCCCAAAACTTCATGTATTTGTAGGTGGTAGGATAACCGGGATTGTGTGTTACTGGGAAGTAGGGTTTGGCTGGAACAGTCAGATTTTTGGGGTTTGACCTAGAAAGATTGTATCAACTTGTTGAGACTTAGGGAGGGGCCAGAGCTTACAGGTGTTTTATTGACTTGTAGGCCAGGAAGTGAAGGAGGGGCACCTTACCCTATGGTAGGGAAGCCCAACCAGCAGCTTGAACCTACTGAAGGAAGGAAGAAGAAACATTGTTACAGCTTCTTCCTGATAAAGCTTTAGCCTTGCCTGAGTCTCCAGACTCACCTGGCTTCTGTCTGCCATACAGTAAGCCTCTCTCCAGTCTCTGTGACCTTCTGAAACTGTGAGCTAAAATAAATTTTTCTCCTTTAAGTTGTCTGTCATGGCAACAAGTAAGTAACTATGGCATATATATTATAACCTATCTTAATTTTAGTGGCCTCTTTAATCAATGGAAGATAATTTTAAAATATTTAGCCTAAATTATTTATTTAAGGGTTATAAACATTTTCACTTTTATAGAACCAGGGTAATTGTATTTTGACCTTTTTTTAACCAAGAAAAAAATATATTTCTTCAAGAAAATTAAGAAGGCAAATGATTTTCAATAAAAAGTATTACATGCTAAGGCCTAGAAAAATATTGAAATGCTATCATTTTTGTGGATATAAAGTATTTCTTTGAAAACATTAAACAGCAAATTATTCACTTGACTCTGCCCTGTCCCTGCCAAGTGCCCGTCAAGAAGCCCTCACTCCTTTGCTGTAATTCTCCTGCGCCCTTTTTGCGATTCCTTCAGTGTTTTTCCCCTTGCATCTTCACCTCTTGTCTTCTTCACTGTCACGACCAGAAAACAGCATGCGCAGGAGACTGGGGTTCTCTCCACAACAGTGGGTGTCTCCTCTGGGAAAGGGTCACCCACTAGCTTGGGAGGGATGGGAATGCTGACAGTTGTTAGGGAGCTTGTGTCTAGGTCTGTGGGTGAAAGTTTCATAGAGGTGGGAGGGTTAGTAGGGGAAAGGGCCGGGTACAACAGGGCTAAACAGGTGTGCAGCTTCGCTAGTGCTGCCTTAGAGCTGGCAGTGGCTGGAGGCCCCAGCTCTGGGAGTATGCATGAGTCCTCGCCAGTTTGGAATCTGTTGCATTAAATTTTGGTTCAGATTAATGATCCAGTTAATCTGTGTATGATGAAAATTCTTACTGAATGAATGTCTACACAAAGAGTTAATGTGGATTAAAGATTCAGTAACAAAGCTGCATCTCAGTAGAATTCCTGTGTTTCAGAAGGCAGAGGATAATGATAGCAAAGCAGTTCCCAGTGTATGCATGTCTTCAGTATGTACTTCAGCAATTTTCCGTTGTGTGAAATGTGAGAGCATTTTAATTGATGCAGTTAATTCGTTTACCCAGAATGAAAACTGAATAATATAATGGGAAGAGCTTTCTTTGAAAGAAATCAGTAGTTTGAAACTGATTGTAGTTTTTACAATAAAACAAAACTTGTTCAAAAAGATTTTTCTCAAAATGATCAACAAAACTTGGGAGAAAACAGTCCTAACGTTCCACCATTTCCTTGACTAGTACCAAATAGGTAAGAGAAGCTGGAAAAGTGTTCACCAGAATGCATTTACTAATGACACTACTGAGGTACCTTACTTTTTAAAATAACACAAAAATAAAGTAAACTTCGTTAGAGATTAATATTTAAATAAATTATTATATTTACTTTACCTTAAATTATGTCTAAAACTGTGATGTTAGAATGATAATATATACATTTGTAATTTTTAAGTTTGTGTTTTACCTAAATATTTATTTCTTTTTTAGACAGGGTCTCGCTCAGTAGCCCTGGCTGGTCCTGAACTCAGGACAGTCCCCCAGTCTCAGCCTTTAGGTGCTGGGATTACCGGCATACACTGCCATGCCTAGCTTTATGTGGCGCTGGGGAATTGAACTCAGGGCCTTGCTCTTGCTGCTGTCCCATTCCTTCAGCTCATTTTACCTAATTTTTCATAATAATTTTTTTAACTTGGGAAGATATTTAGTAATACCACACTTTTGTGATTTTTCAAGAGAAAAAGAGGCCTGAACAATTTTTAAATAAGATATTATTTAGTATGCGAAGTAAATATCAAAACTTCAATATTATTATTTTGCTTCAGTATTATTGTCAATTCTCTGAGTTTCTCATATCTTTTATGTAATTTAGAAAACAAGGAACATGCTGATAATTTTAGGTAGTTTTTATTTTTCTTGAAGTTTTTAGTTATTACTAGCTTTTTTAGTTATTTTCCATTATTTTGTTGACTCATTTTTAGACTTCACTGTGTAATTTTTCTGCTAAGTGTTTATCTTGCACTAACATACAGACTTATTTGGGTAGAGAAGTTTTCTCCTATATAAATTATCTTTTTCTTTCCTTACTATACTACATTTATTTGTAGTTTCTATTTCTTGATCTTAAAGATCAGTATGAGTTTTATACTGCTCTCCAAATGTAATTGACAGGTTATATAATAGAGGTAGGTTTGTGATTTGAGTGGTTTTGTGTGTGTGTGTGTGTGTGTGTGTGTGTGTGTGTGTGTGTGTGTTAATAAAAATGTAGGGGCTAATTTCTGAAACACATTAGTGTTCATTGATAGTTTGTTTTAGAATGATTGCTAGCAAATTATACAGAATGAAAAGAATGCAGCTTATTTTCTCACATAAGTATTCAGAAATAGAATATAATAAAGCTTTAATTTTAGCATCATTGCGGTTTTTGACTATGGAAACCTTTTTTACTTGTTTTGGGTCCAGTCCAGAAGGACCCTACCCTGTTGGTGAGGTAGGATTTTAGAAATGTGTATCATAAAGCTAATGCGAAGTAGAACCTTGAGACCGGTTGCTTCCTTCTAAGCTGACTGCTTTGCGTTATTAATGAGCAACCTCGTGGGGTATAATGCAGTATGCCTTAATCTTCCGTGTCTCAGAGTATAGCAGAGTGCTTTTCAGGCAGTAAGTTCTCGGTAAATATCAAATTGAATTCTCTATGAATTTATGGGTTACCATTTTAGTATAGGAGAAAATGTTATTGGTCTAAAAATGTTTAACAATGAAACATTTTTTCAAAGAAGTACATGAATATAGTGTGAAAATTCGGATCATCTGAAGGACTTTAAATGGAAAACAGCAACCCCTCCCCACTCCTCATCTTCAGCTGCCTTCTCTGTAGATGTTACTAGTTTATCCTTCGTTCTTTTAGCTGGTAGTTCTGGCATTTCCTCCTGTTTCCTTAATAATGTGTGTTTACCCTGCTATTTTTTTCTTTTACCTCCTTTCCTTTCTTTACTCATTTCTTTCTAGAAGTATGAGCTATTCTGTCTTTGGTATTATACATACACTGCACTAAATGTCTTTCAGGTAAGTAAAAGGCAGCATTTTAGAGAATTCTAATTAACTTGGAATAGTCATGACCAAAAATATGAAGCAAACATGCCTCTTTTTTTTTAGCCGTGGCTTTTAAAAGGCTAATAAATACAGCCAGACACATAGGCAAGTCTTGCTCGGCTCTGAGATAATGAAGGGATTTCCCCACACTTAAACATATTCCTATAATCAGTTATATAAACCTAAATAAAAACCAACCATCAGTAGGTTTTGAAATGGCACTCTGTTTTAGGGAAAAGTTGAACATTACTAATCAGCTCTCTCTTTAAACACATCTTCAGAAAGAAAACATAGTATTTAATGAACTGAGTACTATGAAAATTTTACCTTAAAAAGATAACATTCATTTGACTTGAAACCAGTTTTACTGAATTCAGGACGGTATAGTAAAAGTTTTCAGACAGCCATTCATAATGTGAATTGTATTGCATAAAATCAATTAAATTATGGTGCACATAAAAAAGCCTTTTTTTTTTTTTACTAAATAAGGCAATTTCTGTTTTACTCACTAATAGCTTTTCTTTTCTTTTCTTTTTTTTTACATAAGCTACAAAGCCTGCCTTTTCTTTCTTCTTAATACCAGTGAAGATCATTTTTGTCCCAGAGATGTACCTTTGGGAATTCCCCAGACCATCCTGTCAGTGTGTTCTGTTGTCTGGTGATGTCTTTCTTCTCAATGGTGTCTGTGTATGAGAAGCCAGCAGCCAGACCTGGCTTTCTCCCAGTCAGCGGCTGGTGTTAGGCCCACTCTTGTGCTTTCCCATTGTGTAGCCCTGCGTACATTTCAGCACCAGTTTTCTTGATTTTCTCGACATCATCTGTTTTCAGTGTGTTTTTCCATTCCTGGTCCAAACAAGATTCCGTCTGGGAAGCCAGAAATCTTATTCTGTCCAAGAGCACACCCATCTGTGTCCATGTACGAGTGTTGGTGCCACTGTTTCTTGATTTGCCTGCTTCAAGCATTACCTTAACATACAAGTATGGAAAATAAAGATGACATTTCCATGTCACATTCGCTTTCCCTTACTCTTGCAATGACCCCTTACGGTAAAGTCGGTAATTATGAGTAAATCGGTGGTTGGTTTAAATTTATTGGGACTGGAGGCATAGATCAGCAGTTAGAGTGCTTACCTAGTGCTGGGGTTTGGATCTTGACTACGCCCCAAAAGCCTCATCTATTTTGAAACTGTGTGCTGTTGGGAAGAAGGGCCTGGCTGGAAAGGACAGATGCCTGGGGTTTGACCAGGAGAGATTGTGTTGAGACCGGACTAGGTTTGACCTGGAAAGATTGTTTTTGAGACTGGGTGTGCCCAGGACAGAGCTTTCAAGTGTTTGTTACTGACTTGTGGTCCAGGAAGTGAGGGAGGGGCACCTACCTGGAGCATGTGGACCCACCCAGCAGCTTAAACTAAATGAAGTAAGGAAGAAGAAACATGCTTACAGCTTCTTCCTGGGAAAGCTCTAACTTTGCCCCAGTCTCGGCACTCACTTGGCCCCTGCTTCCCTGGCCCTCTGTCAGCAGTGTAATCCACTGAGCAACCCTGAGTGCCTCTCTGGCCTCTGCCATGTGTCTCTGCTGTGGCTGGCGGCTCATAAATGGACTGACTTCGTGAGACCTTCTGACATGGTGAGCTAATATAAATCTGTCCTCCCTTAAGTTGTGGTTGTTGGGTATTTTGTCTCAAGAAAGTCAACTAAGACATCTAGCAAGCACAGGGCCCAGGCTTTGATTCTTTAGCATCACACAAACCGAGCTTGGCAGCACATGGCTCGCAATCCCAGCGCTTGAGAGGCTGAGGCAAGAGGACTGCTGAGTGTTTGAGCTGAGCTACGTAGTTCAGGACCAGCCTGGATTACAGAGCAAGACCCTGTTGCTAAATAAATAAATATTATAACAGTACAAATAATTTTACTGGTGAGCCATGTAATACATGGCCAGATCACCTTACATTTTCTTACTGTTGGGCACAGACAAGGTATATTTCTCTGGAGGCTCTAACACTTCTGTCATATTCCTAGCAGTAACAGTCGTTATGTGTTCAAACACATCTGTGTCTTTATTTTCTATTAATATATTATAGGAGGGGATCATATTTTGCTCAACTGTGGACTGCTCGCTTAGACCTGCTATCATCTTGGAAATGTTCCTTTAGTCTTTATGTATCTCCTTTTGCTAGACTTCTTGTTTCTCTCTTTTTTTCTACAGAGTACTTCCTTACTTTTTGAAGGCGCATAATAAGGAAAAGTTTATAAAGCATAATTATTTTTTAGCTCTTACATTTATTAAATTATTTTTACCCAAAACATCATTGATAATTAATGTGGAGTTGGAGGTTGAAAATTATTTATCCTTAGAACTTTCAAGAGACTGCCCCTGGCCAACTGCTTTGCTGTGCTCTTGTTGAGAAATCTAATTATTGCATTCTTACTCATTGCAGTATTTTTTTTTAATTATTTTTTACCTCCCTCCTGGAATCTCTGGACCTTGCAAGCTTCCTTCTGAATCATAGTGTGGCTGTTGTACATGGCCTACCTCTTCCTTTATTTGTTGAGCTGTGCACTTGATGTGCCATTTCAGTAGAAGATTCATATCTTTAAGTTTTGAAAGTTTCTCTTGACTGATCTCTTTAGTAATTTTCTTCTTTCTAGCTCTCTTTTTTCCTTCTCAAATTTTTATTAGTTGCGTATTGACTTTCCTGAACTAAATGCTTGATTTTTTTCCTGTTTTCCTGTTATCTTTTTGTTCTAGTTTCTGAGGAGTGTGTTCTGTTTCATTTTACAGCCTTTTTTTTTAAGTTGTAGTTCTCCTCTGCTTGCCTTAAGGGTCCTTTCTCGTCTCTTGATTGTCCCTTTATCAAAGCATCCTATGCTAGTTCCAGTATCTTTGCTACTTCTGTAAGAATATTAATTACAGCAAGCTTTCTTTTGTCGTCTGCAGTGATTTTCTTTCTTCTGAGTTTCTTTTTTTCTCTTTGCTTGCTTGAAATCTTTTTCATCCTGAACTTAGTTTGGAGCCCAGTGATGCCTTTGTACATTCCCAAAGTTGGAATTGATTCAGAAATAAACCTAAGAAATGTACAGGGGGGATAAACAACAGGTGAAAGTGGTAACAGCATTTTAGTTTTGTGCCCGTGCTTGCTTTCTCATACATACACTGTCAGTTGAACTTAGCTGTTGGATGGCCGTCTGAGCTAGGCAGATAGACCAGCCCTGCAGAGAAAGGTGCCTTGCTTGGTATGTCCTAAACTTTGGCCAGTTGTGGTGGAAGCCAGAGAGGAAAGGTTCATCAAAGTATGTGTAGTTGATGACCAGCTTGGGGAAGGATAGGTGGGTGAAGGGGCTGAAGTGTTACCGAATTTAAAGTCCTTGCATGGGTAGACATAGGCCTGGGATACTTTTACTTAAATATCTTATGGTGATTCTTATCTGTTATTTTTATTTTGAATTGTAAGTTTTGTTACCTACCTCTAATGTATTATCTAGCAAGCTTCACTGGCGTGTGGCAAGGTGAAAACTCAGCATTCTGGCCTTGGGCTCCTACTCTAACCCATATATATATATATAT